>CM063504.1:126163588-126186088 GCA_032207245.1 Pardosa pseudoannulata
GAAAGGAGAGACACAAAGAACGGGGATTAATATGTGACGTAATGAGTCTCGAGTAATGTATTTAAAGCACGTGACTTATACGAAATTTAATATTTTATTTTATGTATAAAATATTTATTTATTTAACTAGCATATAGTCCATCATATGACGGGATTAGTAAAATTTTTAATATTCCAGAAACTGTTAAGTACCCAATGAGGCAGGTAAAAAATGGTTTGTTTTTTGGCTGAGAACTATCTGGTTCACTCTCAATAATTTATTTATCGTCATACTCCTCTAGAGTCTCCCGATCCTGTAATGCAGTTTAGAATCACGTTGAATTCATTTAATCAAACCGTGTGGTTATGTATAATAAACAAACACACGAAAGAACAAGTTTGTTAATTTCCAAATATATATAAATTAAAAGTTAGATATTTATTATTCCATGAAATAGACTCCTAGACTTATATGAAAAGAATTTATGATTAATACCGGTGGTAAAAGTTCCATTGCAACAAAAAATAATCGATGATTAAATTTAAAATTGTCACGTATGTACCTAATCTATTATTTAAGCCAAATATAAAAGAAAATCATTTACATAATATCTAAGTTCAGTGATAAAAGATATTAAAATAGTGTGGACGATATTAAAATAGTTTAAAATATGAAATGATTAAATGAGATGTTTAAAGGAATGACGTCACAATGCTAGAAAAGATGGAATGATGTCTGTTATTTTTACCTCTTTATTAAGTGATAAATGGATAAATTTAATCGCCTGCTCTTAACCGGGGAAAATAGGGCTTGAAATAATGGCATTAAACTCTCGAAAAGGAGGGAAGAGCTGGATTTCGAAAGTTTTAAAGACGACAGTATTTTTTGCTGTGATATGAAGCATATTTATACAAATTTATTTTAAAATCGGATCGATAGTTTAGGAGAAGATAAACTTTATTCTCTTTGAATGGATGCCTCTATCCATTCCAGGTCCAACCGCTTCATAAATTAGAGGACAGACGTACAGATAACTTAGGCTATTATCATATAGGGGATTTATTTTTACAAGAAAACTGCCTTTAAGAATTCGATCTTTTATAAAAATTAAAATTTTAATAAAGTTTTGGCGCTTTGACTTAGTAAATAGTTATCACTAGCGAAATCTCGGTCAAAGTTCCAGGGAACCTGAGTTGAAGACCGCTGTCGTAGAGAAAGTCGTGGAATTCGACATTAAACCAGATGGGTTCACGAGCAACACACTTCATGTATATATCAATTAATGGGATTGTCTAGCAGTCATGAACGACCATATTCGTTGACAATCTGAAAGGTTTCTTTAATATTTTTATTCTACGTTTATTTTTATTACTTCAATGGTCCTAAAACTTCATTTGGGAACCTTAATTACTCAGACCGAAGGCTAGACGACGCACAGCGGTTTGTAAAATATATAATGTCAAAAATGAATGAAATGGACAAAAATTTTGAATTCAGAAAAGTAATACAAATTGAAAAGTAGATTGAAAACGAGTCTTACCTGTGCAATAGTATTATTCTCCAAAATAACAAAAAGTGCTAAAATTTCAAAATGCGCCAATAAGGATATGTACAACATATGTATCTGAAAATTTTACTAAAATAGAAGTTGCATCATTTGGACTCTCTTGTACAAGAAAAAGGATGTATTATAACCAAGATAAATGTCAGTGCTCATATTTCAACGAAAATAGATATTTTGACCATGCGTGACTAAAATATTTCACCTGTTGCAGTATTACGTTTGTACGTCCGTACACAAAGAAATTTAATTTAAATTTTAAATACCATTTTGACTATTCCTGAAATAGTTTTGACTAGTTTCCTCTTGCAGTCTGTATGTACGTATGTATCTCAAAATATCTCAAAACGTATATCTCAAAAACGATTACGATTAGCTACAGAAAGTCGATATTTTGTATTTAGGACTCTTATAGAGTCTAGTTGAGCACTTACTCTTTTGATTGCAATCTTTACTCTATACAAAGAAAAATTTCAATATAACGTTATTAATGATGTAGGGCATAACTCAAAAATGATTAGACATGGCATGTTGAAATGTTCTATTTAAGACTGAAGTGATACACACTCACTGCCAACGAAGAGGTTTTTAACAGCCGAGACGAAGGGTGAGTGGGGAGAAACTACATCCAACATCTTTATTAGAGAATAATTCAAACTACATAACACAAAAGTATACAAACGTATCAGTAACATAGTACAGAAATACATAATGCTATTCGTACTTTATAAACTATATATATATATATATATATATATATATATATATTATATATATATATACATATATATAGTTATGTACACACACACACACACACACACATATATATATATATATATATATATATATATATATATATATATATATATATATATATATGTGTGTGTGTGTGTGTGTGTGTGTGTGTGTAGAAATAAAGAACAACTAAACCCTACGGAAACTACAAGCGATAAAAAGAACTTTTTTGTTTACTTTCGATAGACGTGAGTTAGACGGCAACGTGTACAGAAGGCACTTCTCGCTGACCGCTATTTGACCAAGACGGGCGATGATGTTGTGCCAGACGGGCACTGATGTCCAGTTTTATTTTAACTCTTCCTAGACACCAATCTTGTATATAATGTGTAGATAGTTTAATTAAATAAGTTAATTTTAGTTGAGCTTTTGTGCATCATTTCCACAGTGGGAATAAATCTTACACACACACACACACTTATATATATTTCTTATTTTTACATATAAAAATTTAATTAGAATATTTAATAAGTCAACATTATGGTTCATTTTTATTCATGTATCAAAATATATTACCATTCTTAAACATTGAAGCCTTTTATTTACAAAAAATAGCAATAAATAAGAAAATTTCTAAAATTTAAAATAAATAAGAAATAAGTAAAAAATCAGAAAAATAAGAAAATGAAAAGCAGGAATTAAGCTTATTATTAATATCGTTAACTTTCTTTAGATCATAACGACTATTGTCAATTCTTGTTTAATAGTTCTCTAAAGACATATTAGCTCTTATTCTTCTTTATTGCAGTTTCATAAAGGCAAAAATATTGCCTTTATGAAACTGCAAGAATTTTGGCAGTTGTGCTCTTTCTTCTTTTGATTGCACTCAATTCCACTGATAGCCTAAATGTTCGCAGTCTTTTGGATTTAGCTTTAAGAAGGTCTTGGTTAAATTCCCTGTCGTCGCACCATTTTTAAGCAAATTTGTTTACAATTGTATTACATGGGAATTAACCTAAATTTAAATTTTTTAATGGTATAACATAAAGACTACAAACGAGTTAAATTAACCCTCGAAAAAAAAATGGACTGTTATGTCCTCGAACTCATCTCCACGACAGACGAACTTTCCAAATCAGACCAATAGCTACGATTAATTTCGAGGTTTTGCTTTGGAGTACATTTTGTAACGCGAAGGACCGAGAACTACTTGTTGAAACCGATTCCAGATGGCTAACATCTATGCCATCATCGGGACTTGGATTTATAAATTATCATTTCGTGTAGCACCTTATGTGCTCAGCTATCATACAGCCTCCCTGAACTTAATTCAGGCGTGAAACTAGGCTTGACTGAAACCAATGAAAAACTAAGGCTTGATTTTAACGCATTAACCTTTTTCCAATCAACCAAATCAACCAAATCAACCTTTTGACTGTCCCATTATGAAAGAATAATTATATCTCGTTGGTCCAACTATGTTATATTTCATACGTCTGATTGAAAAATATAACTAAATTTAAGATGCTACACCAAATTATTTTCCATTTAAAATATAGTTCATTGTCTATCACGTCATATACAAACGTATAAAGTATTATATGTGTATATCGTATGTGATGACAGGCAAAGGGCTAATGCTCGAATTATTTCCACCGAATATGAATGGATGAATATCTTCCATCTGTTATTATGAGCTTCATGGAGTAAGACAAATATGAAATTCAAACAACTTGAAATATTACAGCCAAGAAATACGGAAAGTATGGTGGGATTGATATTGTCAAAGTTATAAAAGCATCCCGTATCAGATGGATTGGACACCTATGTGACATATGCCGGTGCATTCCCAGGAAAAAAGATAACTTTCTCTAGAACTGAGGGATAAGGTGAGTGGGTAGAGCATATACTAGATGGATCGGTGTTGTCGAGAACTACCTTAAGCTCAATGGAGTTAACTGATGGAAGGCTATTGCGCCGAATATAATCGGGTGGAGGAAATTGAAGAGACAACCTTTAGAAGCTTACGAAGGAAAAATATTATAGCCTGCTTTCATTAGTTTTCATATCTCATTTTAAGCACCAAGGATATCATTAAAAAAAGGGGACGTTTTATGATAAGAGATTTATTTGGTATCATATGTAAATGCAGTACTGTAAAATACAGATTTATAATATGTATAACTATTTATCAAGATTTCAATTGATGTACCTGACGAGAAAGTAAATTTAAGTGCTGGGCTCGAAAAGTATAAAATGTCAATCCAAGCCATAACTACAAATAATTGCTGATGCTTGACAATTTGGTGATTGCTTATTGAATTGTCATTATCCTTTGATGAAAAAGAATAAGCTTTCCGAGAAAATATAAAAATACAATAAACTATATTTTGACCTTTCCTTAAAAGGGACGATAGGGATTAATAGAGTAATATACGGGTCTACATCATGAAATAATTTTTTTTTAATAAATACATTTTTAGAGGGGGATATAAATAAATCAAATTCATATCATTCCAATATCAAGCCTGTATGGTGGTGTTAAATTTCCATATGAAGTGCAACGGAAAGAAAGGAAGCTTGATAAATATTGAATAAAGCTCTACAAATAACCCAATATACCTCCAGCGTCTATCATATAGCCAACAAAGTGTTTTCTGCCACGTATTCTCTCTCTCTCTCCTCCGAAAAATAGAATAAATTAAAGCATCTTGTAAAACTTCTAACCTCAGATCCCGAACTCTAATCTGCGATAGGTGCGACTCGAAGCCAAGCGACCGAAGAGGAGGGGGCAGAGCGGAGGAGTTAACAATGGCAAGATCTAGCTGGGAATATAAACAACCCAGGAACCTGGCGAGGCCAGTGCTTTTCGTGTGAAGGCAAGGGGTGGTTCAAACGGGGGTGGAGGAGGGAGGGAGGGCATTTAATAATTCATAAGTTGTATAGCCTCTCCGAGTGCCTGCGTATTGATTAGCATTTAGCGGGCTCGCTTTTGTGATGCAGAACGGCGGCAGAATGGGCTTTGAGTAATGCAACAGAGATATTCAAATTCGGAAAAGCGACTGGGGATCTTTCCCTACACGACAAATCCGTGGAGTGTTCGCGAATTAATCGATGCGAAAGAATATTGCGGGAAAGGAAACACGGCCGATAATAGCGCTTGTAATTAAGGTAAATTGTTTCATTACGCACCCATGAGTACACCGAACGGGGTTGTCTCTTTCCAAGCTCAATATAACAGGGTGGGAAAGCGAGACACATGAATCAGTGGAACTTGCAGATCGCATCCAAGGTTCTTTACATCAGTTTCAATAACGGCAATGCTAGAGGCATAAACACAGATTAAAGCACATTCTTTTTGAGAGAAGCTAAATGACACAACTTTGAGATCAACCATCTATAGGTGCATCTGCAATAACGCCTTCAAGTTTTAACTACAGAAGGAAGTGTACTACAAATCATTAGCTTAACGATGACCGAACAGGAAAGACAATTGATTTTGATACCGCATAATTCCGGTATGCTGAACTCTCTTCTTGTTAAAAATTGCTCGTAAGGTTTCCAATCAATCAATCTGTCATATGCTTCATATTTCCCTGAATTTACAGCGCAAAGTGAAATCACTGAGCTATATGGCTAAGGTAACAGTGTCCCACCACAAATAATGTCCCTTATCTTCAGATAAAGGAAAATAGGCCCTATAAATAATTAGTATTGGCCTAAAAATTTCCTGATCTCTTCTTGTAACACCAAATCCCTTTGCTATGTGTTAAAAAATCAGTAGTACTCCAGGAATAATGCACCCGAACGTCATGGAAAGACAGACATTTTATAATCAGCTTTTATCCCAAGAGTTCCTTCATATCACGTTAAACAATAGAAAATTTTAAATCATCACATAAATAAACATAATACTAATTTTCAGTAGTGTTAGAACTTTATCTAGTTGGCATAGCTATCTTATAAGTATCTTATTACAAGGGCGAACCGTTCCGAAATCAGGTTTCTAAGAACGGACGCTGCTTATCCATTAACGCGAAAATAATTTCTCCTCTATTTATTGATATCGCAAACATATATATTAATATCACAACCATAAATACCTTAGAACTTGTAAAAATAATAGAAAAACTTGAAATTAAAGTAAAGATTTTGTTGGTATCAAATTATATCTCACCCTTAGCTCCATCGGATTTTTGCTTACGTACTTGGTTTGAAATGACAGATTTCTAAATTTTATTTTCAAGTTTGAATTTTAATGAGAATTTTCCTACGGTGAAAATTTTTCCAGATATTATTTGGGTAATACAAATCGATCAGTGGTCGTCAAACTGAAGAAGCTTCTGATCAACCATACCGTTTTTAAACGCAACTGTAAGCTATCAAAAACAGCGAGTAAAGAAATAAAAACTTTTTTCAAAACTCTTACACTTGAAATAAATTAGATTTTATAGTTTTATCAAAAGGAAATTTTTGAATTTAAAAACACTATAAAAGAAATGGTTATCCATAATAACATAAAAGAAATGATTATTCGAAACATTTTTGTAATCAGAAGTATATGTCTACGGCCAACGGTTGCGATAAAAATGGCTAGTTAATGTTGTATGTATCGAAATACAATACCATCCCTGTTTGCTTTTCTTCTGTACAAAGGTGGCAGGACAGGTTCAGCTTTATGGTAAATAAAGAACATATCATATTCACAAAGTGGCATTGAATTCTAAGGCTACTTAAAATAATATTTGGATTGATTGGCTCAGATCTACGGTCAATTCTTTGTAAGACAAAGGCTCAAGACTTTATTACATGTCAAACTGTAAGCGTTGAAAAAGTGTTGATCGTAATCTGTTGCTTTTACAGAGTAACAGATTACGATTCATTTTGTGGGGATTTCTCACTTGATAAATACAAATTTTTAGCCGATTATGAATCTTAAAATACGTCAACCTCAATAAAAAGAAATTTTTTTGCTATCCGAGCATTCTTCACTTCGAAAAGGAATTTTTAATTCAATCCGCTTCTTTCCAATAGTAGAAGCTAGTCGTGTGTTAAGGCTTTAACCCATTAACGCCCGGATATTTCGGATGACTATATATTAGTAAATACCTAACATAGAAGCTATTATAGACATCTGGAAGTAAAACAAAATATGAAATTTAAACACCTATAATCTTTTAAAGGTCACAATTAAAGATTCTTTCAGATTTAAGGGCATTAGGTTATAAACGTTGTCTGTGAACCTTATACATTAGAAACATATGAAAACAAATTTTACATTCCTTTGGTAGGTGGGAATTTTTTGATCGGAGGTAATTGTGAAATCCTTATGGAAACAAGAGTCTCTTAAAATTAATTATATTGGAAGAACAATATATAAATATCATGAAAATGATGTAATAAAGCAATAACTACACAATTTTTCATTGTTGTTTGGGTAGGGGTTTTTGTTTGAGGTCATAAGGAGAAAAATCAAAATCGAGATTTTTCATGTAAAGCAATTTTAAAGTAATATATTTCAAAGAGAAAAATAAACTATGCAAAATTCTATTACCTATTGCTACATCAAAGAGTCCATAACATAGAAAATCGAAAAAAATCCTTTCTATGTTTTTAAAAAGAAGAGAAAAAAGTATTAACGGGTGCGAAATCACTGCCCGTTAAAGGGTTAAATATGACATCAAGCCATCATTAGTGAGAAGGTGTCATTTTAAAACATAATAAGATGTCTTTAAAAAAAGGAAAACTTCGTGATAAGAGATTTATTTGCTATCATATATGAGAAAAGTACTGAAAAGAGATGACTTATTACAAATATGGCTATTCGCCATGATTTTGACCGGTATACGTTCAGAATACCGGTCATAATACGTTACTATTCTAAGCTTGAAAATCATAAAATGCCGATAGAAATGACAAAATTGTAGATAAGATCATATTTGAAAACTTAAGAGATTATTCATAAGATTAATATCTATTTCCCTGTATAAGGTATTGATCAAGTCAGTTTTGACTTATGCCTCGGAGACTTAGACCCTAACAAAAAAAGAAGAGAGGATGTTGGCAACCTTCGAAAGGAAGATCCTGCGAACCATCTTTGGTGCTGTCTTTAAAAATAACAACTGGAGAAAAAGATATAATTTTGAATTATATAAGATCTTTAACAGTGATGACGTTATCAAATCTATAAATCTGAATAGAATGAGGTGGGCAGGATATGTAATGAGAATGAGCCCAGAACAAACAACTTTGAGGGTTTTTAATGCACTCCCTTCCAATAAAAGACCAAAAGGAAGGCCTAAGAAAAGGTGGAAAGACTGTGTGGATGAAGATTTTGCCATCTTAAAGGTAAAGAACTGGAGATCAATTGCTGGGAGAAGGGCAGATTGGGAAAAGCTTCTAAGGAAGGCCCAGGCCCACAAAGGGCTGTCGTGCCAATGCTGATGATGAATATCTATTTCCATTAAAAGGAAGAATCGTTTCAAGAAAACAAAAACTCTACAAACCATTTTTTGACTGTCCTCAAATAAGGACGTTAATGGGTTAAGTAGACCGATGAATGCTGAGAGGGCTCAAAGGCTACAAACCAATCAAAGATCAGAGTGCTCAAAATCAACTGCAAGTGAATGTCATCAGTAGGGTTAGGACGTACATGCTTTTACATTTAAAGTACACATGAAGAAACTATTAGAGTAAGTCCTACAGAAGTCGAATGATCGGTAATAAGAAAATTTTTTATCCCAAAATCCGGCTAGGATCCACTTATAAGCTCAGTAATATTGGTTTTTCGTATAGTAACCAGACAAGGATTGAATTGGTAAAACGCTGGCTTGCAGTACTGAAATCCACGGGTTCGTGTCTCGCTGCTTGTATCGGTACTCGTTTTCACTTATTACCTTTAAACCGTAGATCCGGGTCGTATTAACAATCGTACTGAAAAAAAAATCGATAATGCTTCAAACCTACTCTCCTACAGTGTTTCGTTGTCTTACTCAGTCTTCTCACAATATCCTAACTGGTGTAATCCATGGTAGTAGAAATGCCCCTTTTATCCTAAACAAAGACATTTCATCAATAGTTATATTACTAACCAAATTAACCCTAAATTAGGAGAATTTGTTTTCAATTTTACTCGAGGAAACAAGACTCCATTATTTTTTAACATTTTTTTTAAATCTCTTATATAATAATATCCTAAGTTATCTGTCGGTCTGTCCTCGAATTTATGAAGCAGTTGGACCTCGAATGGATACAGGCATCCATATTGGATTCTTGATGAGTTAGGATTAGCAAAATTCAAAGGAAGTAAAGTTTATCTTCTCCTAAGCTATCGGGCCGAACGATGGCCGATTGCTTAGAGTGCTGGCCTTCGGTACTGGAGTTCGTGGATTCGAATCCCACAGTGGCATGGATGTTCATAGCCGTTCGGAATCGGCTTTAAGCTGTAGGTCCCGGTCTCATTAGCCCTCGTGTTGCAAAAAGTAGACCATAGCACTCCAAACCAAACCTAAGCTATCGATCGGATTCTAAAATAAATTGGTATATATATGCTTCATATCACAGCAAAAAATACTGTCGTATTTAAAACGTTCGAAATTCACCCCTTCCACCCTTTTCGAGCGTTTAATGCCCTTATTCCAAGCCCTACTTTCCCCGGTTAAGAGCAGGTAATTCAATTTATCACATAATAAATAGGTAAAAATAACATTTTTTTCTAGCATTATGACGTCATTCCTTTAACCATCTCATTTAATCATTTCTTATTTTAAATTATTTAAATATCGTCTGCATTATTTTCATACGTTTTATTACTGAACTTAGGTATTATATAAATAATTTTCTTTTACATTTGACTTGAATAATGGATTAGGTACATATGTGATAATTTTAAATTTAATCATCGATTATTTTTTGTCGCTAGATAATTCTCAGCGAAAAAACAAAACATTTTTTTCCTGCCTCATAAGGTACATTACAACTCTGGAAAATTAAAGATTTTTCAGATCCCGTCATATGACAGGCTATATGCTAGTAATAAAATAATGTGCTTTATATCTATTTTTTATTTTTTTTCTATCGACTTCAGTATTTTCGAAAAAATGTGCTTTTTTTATGTTTATACGGAGAAAGTTCCATCTAAATGTGTCGAAAAACATTCTTTTACTTTATCCAAACATGAGTCTACAAAGTTGCATTAATGGGTCACTTATCTAAGATCTTCCAGGTATTTAGAAACCTTTAAAGGCCAAATTCGGTTACTTCGCCTTTAGCAATTTTACACGACTAAAGAGGAGTATTTAAATGCCAATCAATAAGAGTGCAGAGCAAAGGGGGGGGGAGGGCATGGCTCATCCTATGAATTATGGAAAGCCCCTCTTCCTTTCCTCTCCCCCCTTCTCTGTGGGAGGCCGTTTTAGTCGACAGAGATTCAGCTTTAATTCATATCTATCGATCTCAAATAAAAGGCTTTTACATAGCTGGGTGGAACGCATTGGTCATTTGGAAATTAAAGCCTAGAGGGCAAGAAATTTTTAATTGTTCCATTTTATCAAGTAAAATGGGTTCAAGGATGCAGTTCATACTTTAAAGGTTAGAGAAATTTTTGGGTTAGGAGTATGGCAGAAATTTAAGAATAACCCCGAAAGACTGCAAAGCTAGATAGGATAGCCTTTAACTTATAGAATAAGATGCTTGATTTTTGTCCCTTGTTGTATTTGGTTTTTAGTGTAAGGCATTCATCACTGAAGTTTTCGTGAATAGTATTTGGGAAAATAACTATTTTAAAGATAATGTGTAGCGCATTTTTAAACGATAAATCTCATTTGCTATTATAAATATTCTCAAATGTTTGTTGTTATTACATCTATATTTTGTTAGACACTTATTTTGAAGAATAAAATAAAATATATCTCCAGATTCAATTTGAACGATAATAAGAATAAAAGCAACAAATAGATTTGAACAGCAACACAAGGGAATTCTGGACATGATGTTAAATGGTCTTATGATTTAATTCTGTGAAGAATTCTGGGCCGTTTAGAAATCGATGTATTAATTATTAATATGATTAGCATATAGCCTGTCATATGACGGGATCAGTAAAATTTTTAATTTTCCAGAATTGTAAATTACCATATCAGGCAGGAAATAAAATTGTTTGATTTTCGCTGATAATTATCTAGTACATGCTCAATAATTTGTTTGTCTCTACTGACCGTATGTTAGTTGCCAACTTTAATTTCTCTTGTCATATAAGACGATTTCACGCAGTAGGGCAAATTCTCAAATTATAACAATTCTGGCTTTAGTCTCAAACGGAAGGGCAATTTATTGTTTGTCTGTTGGCTGTTGTAAACATGAAAATGAATGTGAAGTGGGCATTATAGTAGTTCGTGTAGTTGCGACAAACTGCCTTATTACTTGGAGGGATTGCAGATGTTTTAATATTGACAGTGATTATTTGGCGGTATATATGAAGGATTCCAAGATTTAGAGAATCGATTGCAAATTGTGTGGTTATGTATAAAAAAACAGTCGTACAAACGAACAAACTTCTTAATTTTCAAAGATATATAACTTAAATCTTGAAATCTATTAGTCCATGAAATAGACTCCTAGACTTTTAGGAAAAGAATTGATTGTTAATACCGGTGATAAAATTTTCATTACAACAAAAAATAATAGATGATCAAATTTAAAATTATCTAATATGTACCTAATCTATTATTTAATCCAAATATAAAAGAAAATTATTTACGTAATACGTTCAGTGGTAAAACGTATGAAAATAATGCGGACGATATTTAAATAATTTAAAATTAGAAATGATTAAATGAAATGGTTAAAGGAATGACGTCATAATGCTAGAAAAAAGGTTATTTTCATCTACTTATAATGTGATAAATTGATAAATTTAATCGCCTGCTCTTAACCGGAGAAAATATGGCTGGAAATAATGACATTAAAAGCTCGAAAAGGAGGGAAGGGGTGGAATTCGAACGTTTTGAATACGACAGTATTGTTCGCTATGATATGAAACATATTTATACCAATTTATTTTAGAATCGGATCCATAGTTTCGGAGAAAATAAACTTTACTCGCTTTGAATTTTGCTAACTCATCAAGAATCCAATGGATGCCTCTACCCATTCCAGGTCCAACCGCTTCATAAATGCGAGGAGAGACAGACAGATAACTTAGGCTATTATTATATAAGGGATTATTTTTACTCGGTTATTATCGTTCATCTAAACTCTTATTTGCTTGATGCATGTATTTCTGGGTCTCTACACTTTGACTTCTCGTTGCTTTATTAATTTTTGACTGGGTCAGGATTCATTGCTTTCAAAATAATTTTTCATTTCATTTCTTTAATACTGAAATTTGAATCCTCTTTACTCTAACCTTCAGCTGTATTTTTGTTCTCCTTTTAAATATCTGGATCAAAGCTTAAAGAAACTCATTCATACATCGTGTCATATGTGACACGTTTAATTGTGTCATATAACAAGACTAAACGATACGTGTTAAAAGTATAGACCTTTGTTCTGATGTTTCTCGCTTGTTTTTATTTCAGCGTCATTTACTTTTATTACTTTGTTGTTATCTTGATGTGCAAAGATGAACAGGGTTAATTGGGTACATTAGTACTTGAGAGAAGTGTTCAAATTGTTTTAAGATGTCAAAAATATAACAATCAAAATTGGAATTTTAATAGTATTTTACTTGAAATCACAGTTAAAAATTTCCAACTATTAAATATTTGAGAATTTTAAACATTATAAGCTGGACCATAATTGAGTTTTTGGTATTTACGATATCCTTCTATCTATTCTCTATAGCGAGCACGGGATGTTTTTCTTAAAATCAGTTTTGAATGGCCTCAAAAAATTGTACCTGCAGCGGGATTCGAGTACACACACTCGCATGGAAATGCAGCGCTCTACTTTTTTGGTCATCGTCCGGTACATTCACTGATTGTATATGAGTGAATTTTTAATGTGAAACCCTCATACGGGCGACAAAAGAGCTCCATGTGAAATTACAAGCCAGCATGTGCCGAACAAAAAACGCAGGAATTCTAATACGAGGGCTATCCAGAAAGTAAAATTCACACATCGCCAAACGATACCGATGCAGTAGGCACAAAATTCGGTGGTAAAAATCGGGTAGATTAGAATTGTTTCTAGAGTATAAGGCAATTATAAGTTCTGGATCGTTCCCATTAATGTCGTTGCAGATCGTAATGCCACTTCTCATTTTTCCTCCTCCGATAGTTTTACAACTCTCAGAAAGTAACGCCGAGAGAAATCATCTTCAATTCTTTTCATTGTATGTACCAGATGTAATGAGCAATCAGACAATTCACTTTAGTGTCGGGGCTTTCCGAAGGTAAGCAAAAGATCGGCCATCCATCATCAATGATGGTTTTCACCCTTCTGTTCCAATCTTGCTCCCAGAGACTTCACCCTGTTCTTTCGATTGGAAAAATTCCTGTTTGGTCACCGTAGACGGAGACATGCAAACAAGCTTGACACTCTGGATCCATTTTCAGGAGTGTTTTGTATCCCAGTGTCAAACTTTGACACAGAGCTACAAAATTTATCCCATGGTATGATAAGTGGTTACTTTGAGAAATAGCTGAAATACTGTTGTACCTTTTACAACAAATCTCTCCAGGAAATAATGTTTTATTTGTTTTTACGGAGTTTAAAAAACTTACTTTCTGAATAACGCCTGTAAAAATAATCTTAATTAACATTGGGTTATTCTACCATTATTGTAGAAATTTATCATAGAATATTTTATATAATATAGACGATAAAATAATGGCAATTTGATAAAGAATCTCGATTTTATTAAGTTTCTGTTATAATGAAGTTTTACTAATATTTAATAAATTCAGTTTTATATACATTATATCCTATTCTTTAAAGGAATCTCTATATACCACATGTTCAAACCTCTTTCTCTTTTTTGTTTCTCTTCAGTCAGAGGACGGCCAATTTGATAGTTACTGGAGACCCTGGGATCAAATTCTATTTCTTGTACGTATATTCATAGTCGTTCGGAGTTGACTTTAAGCAGCAGTTACCCGTTTAATAAGCGTCGTGTCAAAAAAAAATTTTTTTTTTACTACAGTGCTCCAAACCAAACATCTTGTTTGAACTCATTTAGTTGCGAGACAGGCAAATTTTGTGAAAAGAAAAGGAATTATTTACAATTTAAACAAATATACACCTTGTATAATGATTATTCTTATTGAAAAATTCTTTTAAAATATTGATCCTGTTAAACTTCGATGGATACTGTTATCAGAGTTCGTATTGTTCAGTGGTTTGTATTACGAGTTTCCATGCAGTATAACTTTTCCAGAGTCAGGGCCGGTCTCACCAAAGTCGTGTAACGGCTAACCGCGATTAACCCATGGCGCCAACCAATGGTAGGACGGAATTCTCCGTTTAAACAGAGATTAATCACGGTTAGCTGTTAAAAGACTTTAGTGAGATCGTCCCTAAGACTTGGATCTGTTTGTATTTTTCTTTCATAGCGAACCTCCTCCTTACTAAACGACGGTTAAATTAGTATTTAATCGAAATAGATAGTTAGCATTCAGATAATTCTTTGCATAGAGTTCAATTTATCTAATTTTTTCAAGATATAAGATATTTGTTAATCTGTATTCAATACATTCATTTATTTAATTCCACTGTTCTTCGACACGAATTAAGGCCGGTTTCACCAAAGTCGTTTCACGGCTAACCACGATTAATCTCTGTTTAAACTGAGAATTGCGTCCCACCATTGGTTGGCGCCATAGGTTAATCGTGGTTAGCTGTAAAATGACTTTGGTGAGACCGGCCCTTAGTGTTGGTTGGGTATATTGCGCTTCCACAATAAATTGCCCAACGTACCTGTGATATGGAATATGCGAATGTTGATTGCCAAAATAAAATCCCTGTCACATTTGAAAATCTCATGTTGGTGGAGTAAATATTTTAGTAAAAATCTTGTATTTGCAAGAATTATATGTCATAATCAGTTAAGAGAAATATGTTGTTGTTGTCGTTACTCATCTCCCTGGTGTAAAAAACACCATGTACAATAGACCCCGTCGCAATAGAGCGATTTCATACAACGTCATGAACTACTTTAATGCCCTTCTCATTCATTTTCATGTTTACGAAAGACAATAGGCAAACAATAAGCTGTCCTTCCCTTTGAAACGAAAGCCAAAATCGTCATAAGTTGAGATGCGCACTGCTGCGTGAAATTGTCTTATATGTGATTGGTCCATAGTTAAGGGTAATATGCAGCTTCACAAGCGAAGAACTTCTAAGAGGAAGACTGAATAAACCTCAAGTGGGTACTAGTAGTTTAGAAACAGAGACCAAACAGAAGACCTCCCCCCCCCGGCTTGGACTGCCACCTCCCCAGTAAATTTCCGTTTGTAAACTTGAACACTGCAACCACGAACCTATTTTAGCCTGCCTCTGTCGCCATTAATGAACACAGCTGTTCTACAGTCGGCTGAATGGCTGAATGGTTAGGGTGCTGACCTTCGGAACCGGAGTTCGTGGGTTCGAATTCCACTGTGCATGGATGCTCGTAGCCGTTCGGAATCGGCTTTAAGCAGTAGGTTCCGGTCTCGTTAACCCTCGTGTTGCCATTAGACCGTAGCTCTTCAAACCAAACCAAACTACAGTCGGCTCAAGTCTCGATCCCGCTGTCCTCCGGTTACGATATCTCTGCGTTTAATGTCTGAGAAATATGGACTTTGTTAACAAGTGATTTATCCACTGGAGATTTTATAATAGCATGTATTCTATTATACGTGTCAAATTTATAGTTAACAGTAAATGAAACTAGGACATATTAATCTTATTTGGTTTATATGTTTAATTTCAGATCTCGAATCTTAGGCAGTAAACGACGTGTCTCTGGTTTCTTCTGCATCACAAGAAAGCTAAAATGAAAGATCCTTCGAAAGCGTCATCTGTTAAGCATCTAACAAACTGATGTGCTTTAGACTACTTCGTGAGCGGTTTTCTTTCAGAGAGTGTTTCTCTTACTACCTACTGTCCCGGGAGTTCTCGGTTTGCGAGATCTAAATTTGACACAAGTCTTCGAAAACACGTATTGCATTCTAATTTACACGTGGCGTCGGACTTTAGCGAGCACAAAGGCAGTTCTACGCTAATCAATGGGCAAGCACGATTGCACCTCGCCGTATGAATTATTAAATGCCTCTTTACGTAGGGGGGGGGGAGGCACCAGCGGAGCTCTCCTCAGCCGGCCTTTTAATATTCTCCCCTGCTGTTTGCCGTATTAACTCCCGAAGTATGCCTTCGTTTGTTCTTTCAATTGCACTCTCCTAGTGTTAGGAGGAGGGGGTGGAGTAGAGGGAAAAGGATTTTCGGACCTTCTATATCGTTTAATTTACTGCAGATTTGAAATGAGGGCCGACTTCTGATCGCTTTATTCGTATCGGGCTAGGGTTACGGTAAAATGAACGCCTGGCTTGCCTATACAATGTTCCCAAGGAAAGATGGGAACCTGACAGAAGTGAAGCCCGCATAAAATTAATGGGCAATTACAAAGAATGTTGATTATTTTTATATTTGGAAATGAGCATGTCCTCTTGTCAGAGTATTAAAATTTGCGATCAAGGTGTATCGATTTCGCACTATTCTCCGTGCAAACGTTATAGTAGCTAAATTAGATGCTTCTTTTTATCAGTGCAGCTCTTGTAATTATGACTTCTATAGTATCAAATGGAAGAATATTCTTAACCCTTTGAAAGATTGGAATGCATTGCTTTTTTATTTTCTCGTGTATGAGGTACACATAGAAAATTTATTTCCCGAAGAACATCAGTATTTTAATGAAAAGATACTAGCTAAGTTCATATATGTGTGCTGGTCTGCCTTTTTGGCCAAATTCTGGTAAAATTTTGGTCAAATATTATATGTAATGTAGATGGCATTTTTTAAAATCCATACCAAAAATCTACAAAATTGATATAAAAAATCATAGCACAAGTGTTTTTTGAACACTTGTGCTATAATGCTTGAGCACAAGCGTATTTTTGAACATGATGCGTAAAAATTAATTTGGGGGTTCATGGACAATATTTGAGTGGAGAGGACAGTGCAAGGTTTAATCTTAAGTATAATCATTTCAACCCCTTTTCATCTTTCTGAAAGTTAAAGTAGATAGAAATACCAAATTGTTACATTTTATTTCTGCTTTTTACAAAATAAATAAATAAATAAACGTTTAAGAAGGCTGTAAAACAAAATGGTGTGGGTTGCATATCTACGGTCTACTCTTTTTGTTACAAATGAGTTAATGAGACTAGGACCTACTGCTTAAAGCCGATTCCGAACGACTACGAGTATCCATGCCAGCAACAGTATTCGAACTCTCGAACTCCGGTACCGAAGAGCAGTGCCTTAATCTTTCGGCTTTAAAACGAGATGAAAATTTTTTTTTTTACTGTCAACACCTAATAGCTGTTTATTCTGACCTTATAAAATATTTCAAAGCATTCTTCACTTGCTTATTTGGCCCAATTAGGTGTTGTTTGGTTTGGAGCGCTACGGTCTACTACTTTGCACACGAGGGCTAATAAGATCGGAACCTACAGCCTCAATTTGATTTGATACTCAATTCTTTTCAGAGTATACTCCTATTATGCTGATTTAGAATCGAGGCAGAGAAAATTTGACACTCATTATAAAACATATTAAATTTTCTGGATTAATATTAATTTATAAATATGCTTTAGGATATTCAAAACTTATTACAAGTAGATATCAATGATTCACTCTGGATACGGACTTAATCACAAAAAATGTCGTTGCGCTTCCTTTTTCTATCCTTTTCCTTCCTTCTTCTATACTTTGCAAATTTCTTTTGTTTTTAACTCCTATCTCAATCACACCGAACGGTGGTCAAGTGGTTAGTGTGCTGGCCTTCGGATCCCACTATGGCATGGATGTTCGTAGCCGTTCGGAATCGGCTTTAAGCAGTAGGTCCCAGTCGCATTAGCCCTCGTGTTGCAAAAAGTAGACCATAGAACCCCAAAACTAAATCAAACCAAATCATTTTTCTATTTGGGGGGGGGGGGAGGTCCAACGTTCTTTAAGGCAAGAAACAGAAGGAAGAGCAGCCTCTCTCTACACTCTTCCAACACCTATCGACTTTATAAAAATACGCTTTCCCCTCAAAATTGGCGGTAAGCTATGGAACAAAGGCTCATATCCTGCCAAACCAATGGGTACATCTATTGGTTGAAAGAAGTTTTAAGTTCCTTCCTGGTCCTGGCCGCTCTGATTCTGCTTGCCTTCAGTGATGGTGTACGGGAGAAGTAAAACCAAAGTTCAGGATGTAATTACAGGATGTAACTTTTCGTTATTCTCTTTTGTTACAGCTATAGGTCCCGGTCTCATTAGCCCTCGTGTTGTAAAAAGTAGACCGTAGCACTCCAAACCAAACCTTCCTGGTCCTGACCGCTCCGATTCTGTTTTCCCTCTGTGATGGTGTACGGGAGAAGTTAAAACTAAAGTTCAATTACAGGATGTAACTTTTCGCTACATTTTCTTTTATTACATCCCCCAAACTTAGATGAATCCATTCTTATACAAGAGCAACTTAATGGATTTTTCAAAAATGAGACACAAAGAAGTTTACAAATGTTGGTCACAAAAGAAGATACTGATTTTAATGTATTGTGTTTTGTGTCACTGGTAAAAGTTTCAAGTTTTCCTGTTTAGTAAAACGTAGTCAGTTATGAACCTCATTCCGAAAAAAAGTATGAAAAGGAATCGATTGGAAATTAATGCTTGTAGAGACTTGCGAATAGTACTCACAAATATACAGCCGAGCATAAACCAGGGTTCTCATCGCAAAAAAGTGAGTGAGAATTTCTCACCCTTTCCCTAAAGCAGAACGAGATTTTTAAAAGTTAAGATTTTTAAAGATTAAGAGAAAAAACGAATAGGCATTAGACAAAAAATAAAACAGTGACTGCGATTGTAGCAAAAATGCTGGTTAGACAAAAGCAGTTGTTATTCTACACTGGTTTGTGCAACACTTGATTCTTCTGAGAAAGAATTTCTGTACATGTTAACACATTGTATGCGGGACCCGTACTAGAACGGTTTCTGATGATTGATATTTGAGTGCGGGACCCGTACTAGTAAGTTTTCTGACGATTGATACTTGAGCTCGGGTCCCGGACTAGTACGGGTTAGTGTAACAACATGTTTTTTTTGTATGTACAATAATAACGGTATATACAGGAAACGAAGCCGAATGTTCTTGTCTACTACATAGATTTTGAAAAAATTTAGACAAATAAAAACTAGTTTTGACATCAGTCGATGCAGAACCAAAGAGCGGGAGGTTGATTAAAAAACTCAATTTAGATTTTAACTTTTTATTTATCCTTGAGAAAATAAGTGAATTTAATGAAGATAATTATGATGAAATCTTCACTGACGCATTATCAGATATTTCGTGTAATAGTGACATCGAAAATTGTTACTACTGGGAAGAAGAAATATCCGCAAAGACAATGTGTGTGTGCTGTGAAAAAAGTGTGGAGAGAAACATCTTACATATGCAAATTTTACCGTGTACCTCTTCATACAGGAAAATGCTTTGAACGTTACCACACTGTAAATTATTATTAGTTCTATGATTGTTCTTTTCATTTTTTTATAATGTAAAAATATTTATATATATATCATCATTAAAAGAATTAAAACAATATACTACTATTTCTATTTGATTTTTCATATTTACGATAGTATTATAAATTTATCCACTAAAAAATATATTTTTTGTTTACAAAAATCTTATGGTTGTTATTTATATATTTCTATTTATATATTTGTTTATATATTTCAATATAAAATACAAAAAGTTGGTTAAAAAATAAAATAATTTTTGATCTATTGTGAATTAACTGAATAACTAAATGTACAAGCAAAACGATCGCTCCCGGTACAATTCCGCTGCGAAATGTACCCCCACACAATGTGTTAATATTAAGTGTATGTTATTGTTTATTGTCAGGTTCCACACAAAGGAGAAAGATCACCTTTACAGAGTAATGCCATCCCCCCGTCTAAAGGGTGTTAATTATGTTCTGCTTATTTCAGGTATGTGTGAAACATTTGTGTATATTACTATTGTAATAAGAGAAAAAGCGGTCGAAAGGGAGGCAAGAATAGAGGATATATTGAATAGAGGTAGAGAAAAAATTAAACGTGAGAATTTCGCTAATAATAAAACTGGTTTATCCTAAATATAAAAAGTGCGCCAATGTTTCGAAATGCGACAATTTTGCAGAGTTTTTGTGCTGTAGTGAGAACACTGAGAAAAAACCATAATTTTTCAATGAGACTCATTCCTTTTAGTAATAATGAAAAATAATGTTTTTATAGTAATTTAAAAGACCAGGTAATAATTTCAGCAGAGTGTACTTTAAATATATAAATGTCTTATTTGTGTTTTATTTTTTACTATTAAAACATATAAGTTAAAACTCTGTTATTATGCAGTTGTATAGAGTTGTTCCACTTCGAAGTTCATGGTCAATCCTTGTGGGCTACCATATTGCACTCGACATAAGTCACAGGCGACTTCTGCGTCACTATGATGGTAGAAATCTTGAATATGATATTAGAAGTCACCAGAGAGGGAAATTTATGGTACCAAATTTTCATCTCTGGTGACTTTAGGCGTCATTATGTTTCGAAAGTCACCTGTGACATATTTCGACCGTAATATGGTAGTAACCTTTGTTGAGAGAAGGTGTCCAAATAGTTTGACCCAGCGACTTGGATGCTCTTGCAAATTTTTTTATGTTTATCAGAAAGAATCGAAATCTAGCTCTATGCTTCAGGCCTATTTCGTAATCTGCATTAATTTTCTTCCAATATTTCTTTTCTGTTGCCACATGTGTGGAGAATTTTCACATTGTACCGATGTACTTTCCCAAGATGGTCAGCACGTGCATGTATAGTTGTGGAATAAATTTCCAAGAAGAATTTAGGTGCAGCTGTTGACTTCGAGTTTTAGTGGGAACCCCTGAGGAAGAGTTATGGATCACAGAGTGGTACGAGTGTAATGGTCAAGCTCAGACAGGGATGTAGCCGTGAGATATGAGGGTAGACGCTAAGAAATACTGTCAGCTTTCACAAAAGGGGCTATTTTAATGGGCCCACCTGCACGCTCGAAGGGGGTGCAGATGTAGGAAAATTTCACCAACAAGTGATTGGCAAAGAAAAAAAGGGGCGTTAAAACCGAGGTGATGAGTTGTGAAAGAGAGTGAAAAGAAGGAGTCGAAGTCGGGATTCAAGAGTGGCTCATGTGCCTGCACGCCCGCACTGACGTCCCGCACGCCCACACCGACGTACAGCCTGATGATAGCCCCAGCCTGCTCCCCTGTAATTACTGGAGGTAAACTTGATAATATTCATAATTATTACCTTGGGTCTTAGAATCTTTTCATTAAGGAGTAACGTATAAAAACAAAAAGAAAATTGTAATGAATTGTTGTATAATGATGAACGTCGAGTAATGAATGTTATATATATTAATCTAGAAATAATGTCTGTAACTAATTAGTGTACATAACAATGTTTGAGTTGTTTTAGTTCAAATATAAGGTATTATATTTCTACCGTGTTTCCCCTTTGAGAAAGAACACTGGTGTTAGTGTTGTAAGTAGATTACAACACACATAAACATACAGTTCTATATGATATCAAAATAGTCATGGCTTTGCTGGTAGTTTCTGTTTTCAGCACAATCCTCAACAGAACGCATAGTCCGCACATAATGTTAGCACCAACCAGACTTTGTTTCAGAGAACACAAGATAATGTTATTCACGAATTTAATAAGTAACTACAGTCTGTGTTTTATTTATTTACATTTTTTAAGGGGACTCGCGGAAGCTATTTTGAAGAACCTTTAAAGGAGTGTATGAATTCTATTATACACGATGCAAAGGAAGTTGAAGGTACTTTTAAATTTATATCATCATACCTGAAAGAAATTTTCATATTTTATTGTTCAGAAATAATACAGCAGTAAACCCTTGACGAGACAAAAAATAAGAAATCCTTCAAACTTTATATACAATTTTATTTTTCCATTATATTTCTTTTATACAATATTTAAAACAGCACAAGTGATAAAGTACAGT
>CM063504.1:126193588-126226088 GCA_032207245.1 Pardosa pseudoannulata
ACTGAACTTGCGCAAGTTATCTTATAAAATATGAAACATCAATTAATCATTATTAATTTTAGTATATTATTGTTTTAACATAGTAAGATTTTAAGTAACAGTTGTTATTTGAAGATGAAGGCAATTTCTCGGAATGTAATTCTTCATCCTGTAAATTTAACTTGATTTAATTATAAATAATCAGCTAAATATTCTTTCAAAAAATGGCATTTTTATTGAAAATTGAGGAAGTAAAACCAACGAAATAGTTTATATTTTGTCGTCTCTATACGGTCAGTATTTTATCATAATTTACAGGGATAAACTACTGCATATTTATTTACAACATTTTCTATTCTCATAGAAAAATTGGACAATGCTGCACTAAAATCATATGTTTCAAAGACTTCATATGCACATGGATTTTTTTTTTTTTGCTCCTCTATCCTGAAAAGATAAAGGTAGCAAAGTGAAATTTTTAGCATTTTATTACTTTATGTACATTATAATATCATGCAACCTTTTAAATATTTTAGCAAATTTAGAAAATGTCTTTAGAAATAGTTTTGTTTAATATGTTTTTCCTAGAATTAAAATTTTATATGGATAACAGTTAACTGCAGTTTGAAAACAAGATTTTAAAATATAAAAACAAACAATCGTGCTTTCAATGTTCATTAAATGACTAATCACATATTGTGATTAAAAATTTAAATTATATTTTAATAGATCTTCATATGTTTATCATGTAGTCGTCGTGCAGAACAAAATTCATATAGCTGTATTGTAAGAAATAATTAGGATAATTGAGGATAAAACACCACAATTTATTTTTCTCCTCCTGAAAAGTTCGTCTTATAGGTTGAACAATGTAACATCCTGTATGCTGTATAAAACGATGATTAAAACTGGAAACTAGGAAGGAATCTGTTAGCTGCTCTCCAGTCCTGTTTTCCACAAAGCGCTTAATAGTTGTCGGTCGGCAACAATTCTTGTTCTTAAAGTATTTTAGTAAGAAATATATGTTAAATTCTCGAAAGTGTTTCATAGATATGTTTACATGTCAACATCTTTACTCATTCTAGTATACTGCATTTTATACGCTGATCTGGACAAGACCATGTGGCCATTCTTACAATAATAAAATAAACATAACATTACAAACTTCTGTCATTAGTTGAAAAAGAACAATATTCCGTCTTCAATGAAGTTAACAATGGACAACTAATTTGTATAAAACTCAATAAATCAAACATTTATTAGACAGCGGAAACTATCGTTTTCCACTACTAGTTTTTATTTTGATACTAATTAAATTCTACATTTAACATTGCAAGAAGAAACGCAATCTTCACTTATACTTAGTTATTTACAAATTACCTATTTTAAATTTGTTTTCAGAAAAAATTAAAATGCCTAAAAAATACTATTTACTTATTAAGAAAACAGTTTATGAGCAGTATCTAGTTCGGATTTTTGTATTTAATACTAAAGCATTCAACACCAGAATATTCTTTATGCAAGCGGTCATGCAGAAGGAATATTGTTCTTGGAGACAATATCTTAGCGTACTATTATGAGAGCAGCAGGTAGATGGTTCTGCCCTGCATGGTTGTATGCCAGGGCATCACATTAATAAGTCATGTTTAACATATTTTCAGCGAGCTTGCTGATTTGAAGAAGCTCTGTAGGCTTAAACTTGGGATACGTGTGAATAATAAGTTGAACTTCTTACTGACAGAACATTTGTCAAAGCTTGAAAAATATCTACTGTTCGGCTTTTAGATCACACCTGGCTTTGGACTGGAGAACAGCAAAACAATTTTTGCTCTGGTTGAAATGAAAGATTGTAAATAATCACTTGCGCAAAATAAAGGTTTCACGTTGCAAATTTCAGCATACAGATGCCAACTACCCTTTATTTATTGCCGAATTGCATGCATCTGTGCGCATCTTATTTTCAATAGGAGAAACTAGTATGCACCGTTGCCTTTCTCTTGAATACATCTAATTGTCTCCTTGTGCACTCTGTATTACTGTTCCATCATGTGGAAGAACTTCTCTCTGGACTGGTGTTGTTGATCATGCTTTCACGGCGTTCGGTATTCTGGCCGTTCTTCCCCCCCGCCTACCCAGTACGACTCCCTTCCTGGTGGGTGTGAAGTACCCGCACTCTCTGTCATAGCAGACGATCTTTCCCTCGCACAGCCTGTACTTCTGTCCTATGGAGAGAGTTGCGTTGCACCTTGAGCAGGAAAAGCATCGGATGTGGTACGCCTGATCCTGGATCTTCATCACCATCTCGTTTGGAGGGATGGTCTCGTGGCAAGCTGTGCACTCGCCGTTGCGCCCGAACAACCTGCAAAAATCGATTAAAGATGTAATTCGGAAGTTTTGCAAAAATGTACAAGCAAAGAGGTCAGCAAAGATGTTTACGTTTTCGGAAGTTTTTTGTCCAATTATTTTGTTCTTTTAGAGCCAGAGATTTTGAGAGCATGGAAAAAAGTATACTAACAATTTTTTAAAAATAATCGTCAAATCCCAGTTTAGTGGGGTGATTAGTGATTTGTTGGCAACGTTTAGAATCCATCATCAAAATAAGAGTGAATCACACAGTGTTCAAATTTTAAAACCTCTTGGTCGAAAAGGACATTAAATAACCGATGTAAAACCTTACAAAAGAATCAGATGTTTGTAAAATGATCTTATTAACATTATAAATAAAGCAATAATATTCACATTAAACATTACTGATAAGATAAATAAAAATAAAGATAATATATTCTAATATTAATACCTCTGATACTTTTAATGATACGTATCATAAAAATTAAAATGGGTAATTAGCCTGATATGATCAAAATAAGCAAAATGGTTTTTCACAAAAGGTTAAAGAATATGGCGAATATCGTTAAAATTTGGCATGTCTAGTAAAATGTAAATTGGCCAGAAATAAATAATAATTTAGAAATTACATTAGAAATTACAAAAAACCAAATGAGAATTTTCTATATACCGAAATGTAAGTTTCATGAAATAAAATATTATGAATGAGAACATTTATGACTATAACTGAGATACAAATTTATTTCAGTATTTCTTAAATACTGTTTAAAACTGATAGACATAGTAAAGACACAAATAAAAATGATTTATGTTTTGAACATTTTATTAAGAAAGTAACTGAGATTGTGATTTTTTTTAATTGTTTGAATAAGGTCTGCTTTTTATTTTACATCAAGTAATTTAATTTTTTTGTTTTTTTCACAGTGAAAGATTTATTGATTCAGTGGTTGTTCTAAAATTGTAAAAATCAGCACTAAAAAAAAGAATTTGAGAAGACCAGGAGGAATGACATAACGGTAGATTTCAAGACGAAGTTAGATAGAACTTGGTTTATTTAGTTTTAAGGCTTTTCTTACTTCTCTTTTATTGTTTTGGGTTTTAACCCTTGAATGTCCGAGTCATTACTATCTAATAAACAGTGATGAATACCTTAAATCAAAGTTATTGTTGATAGCACAGTGTAAAATAAATATGAAATTTAAACAACATTGAATATTACAGTCTGCCCTCATTATAGCGATCAGCTGACATTTTCAACGTTACAGGACGCTACTTAAGAAAAAAGAAAAACTACGTGATAAAGATTTATTTGGTATCACAAGGAAACATAATTCTGTAAAGGGAAGATTTATAACAGATTAAACTATTTGTCACGATTTCAGTCAATGAACGTACCGAAAAAGTAAATTTATGCGTATGGCAGGAAAAAAATCCTGAAATCTTCATCCAATTGACAAATTATAAATAATAGATTTTTGAAAATTTGGTAGATTGTTTACAGAATTGTAATTTACCTTCTTTGAAACGTAAAACGAGTTCTGAGAAAGCAAAAATTCTACAAACCATTTTTGAGCTGTAAAATACTTTAACCCATTAATACTTATCCTCCCTTTTTAGGGACGATAGGTATTAATGGGTTAAAGCTATTTTTAAACAATTAATCTGGAAGTAGATGCGACCTGAAAATCTGGAATTGACTGCTTGAAGTGAAAATAGATTGAAATGTATATACAAACACTAAGTCGAGATTAACTTTCTGAAGTTAACTCGCTTGTTATCTGACTGATATGTGACTTTACCATGTAAATGATGATTTAAAGTAGCTAATACATTATTATCGTCAGCTTGACTAGTAACAGTAAATAAAGATCTAACAGGATAAGCAACAACAACAAAAAAAATTCTTTACATATTTTTTAGATTTTTATCCTCGAGATGCATACATTGTGATTGTGTCTGAAGAGCGAAATTCTGAAACACTTAACATTTGTAAAAGGTATTTCAAATGCTTAAAAGTATTAAGAAACGATTCAGCTTGAGAAATAAAAAAGGATCAGAACAAAAGTTAAATAGCATATATTTAATTTAAAATACCAGTGTTATGTGAAAGCTCTTTGTCCCTAAGTGACTCAGTATTATTTAACTTTAAATGATAAAAAACTTTAAACTTTATTGCAAACGAGAAGATATTTATTCAAATTGAAATTTAGATAATTTTTAGTGCTAGTTGCAATGATGGCTTAGTGCACCAGTTACATGATTTATAATTTGAAGTACACTGAAGGCTACAAAATAAAACAAAAAAGAAAGAGGAAAACGATTTTTTTAAGTTTTCCAGAAGAATGCACAAAATGTTTGTGGATTCTCACTTCTGAATTTTGGACTCATATTGTTTTGAACTGCAATTCCATGGCAGAAAATAAAATTACATTTAAGACATAATTTTATGTTTTGCCATAAAATTTTATCATAAACGTATAAATTAATTGTGTTTAAGGTTTTTCAGAATTATATCTAACGCAGTCTATGATAAAATACACCATATATAAATTAAGGTGATAAGTTAAAAAGGAGTGTCGAAGAAAATCTTCATAACTAGCATATAGCCCTTCATATGACGGGATCAGTAAAATTTTTAATTTTCCAGAATTGTAAAATACCCTATGAGGCAAATAAAAAAATGGTTTGTTTTTTGGCTGAGAATTATTTTGCAACAAAATATTACCTTAAGAAAATTATTTACGTAATATCTAAGTTTAATGATAAAACGTATGGAAATAATGCAGACGATATTTAAATCATTAAGGGCCGATCCCAACCAAAGTCGTTTAACGGCTAACTACGATTAACCACGATTAACCCTGGCGCCAACCAATGGGGGAACGCAATTCTCCTTTTAAACAGAAATTAATCGCGCTTAGCGTTAAACGACTTTGGTGGGATCGGCCCTTAAAATAAGAAATTATTAAATGAGATGGTTAAAGGAATGACGTCATAATGCTAGAAAAAAAAATTGTTATTTTTACCTATTTATTATGTGATAAATTGATAAATTTAATCGCTTGCTCTTAAAATGGGGCTTGATATAATAATGGTAATACGTGAATTTAATAAAATAAAAATGATAAAAATCCTAAATATTTGAAAAATGGTAAAAATTTATTTTAAAAATAATAAAACTTTAAAAATAATAAAACAATTTTTGGAATAAGAATTCAAAAGAAAATGCAGAAATCATTAAATTAAACATTTAGGCTACGTCGGGGGCAGAACCCTGAACCCGAGAAGTACGACGACCAAATGGGTACACACTTTACCCCATGTGCCAGCTTACATGTGGTAAAGGAAATGGTTAGAATATATGAGTCAAGTAAAAACAGTTCAGAAACTTAAATATTGCTCTCCGCCCTCACCATTCTATCAATAATGAATTTAGTATAGAATAAGAGTTAGAATAAGGCCTGAAATAATAGCATTAAGCGCTTGAAAAGGGAGGGATGAGGTGGATCTCGAACTCGCTTTGAATTTTGCTAACCCTAACTCATAAAAAATCCAATATGGGTTCGGTATCCATTCCAGGTACAACCGCTTCATAAATTCGCGGACAGACAACTTAGGCTATTATTATGTAGGGGATAATAGGAGAAAATGTGGGGTAAATTAATCCCTCTGTATACATAAGAATTTTCGTTTGATTTGAAAATAAGTAAAAGAGAAATAATGAAGCTATATTCTACTTTTTAAATGAAATGAACAAATATTTTACTTGCATATATATAAAACTAAACAGTGAAAGAATATTATCAAAAGGAAATAAGAAGAATATAGATGTTGTAAATAACTTTGATTCACAATAAGTTGAGAATGACTTTTAAATTTCGCTAACGATTCAGTTGCTGCATTTGTTGTCAAATTAATATATTCTAGACATCTAGCTTGTTATTTCTTCAATTTCAAAATATTTACCCTACATAAAACGTGAGGCAAAACGAAGTAAAAGTGATTGATAACGGAAGTACAGATGAAAGTTTTTTCTGGCGCTAAATTGTGGATGCTAAACGGTGATTAACGGTAAAAGTTTTCGGATTTTTTCGAATATTGTGAGATAAATTTTATTTTCTTATATAAGAAGTGAAAAAAGGAGAAACGTCTCTACTTCATTAGGGAGGGAGAGAGGGGTAGATTAAGAAATTAATTTGTTCAAACTCATTTGCAGGCGCATAAGCGGGGGGCAGGTCCATAATGTTCGACCAAGTATTTTGTCCTTTTAGAGCCAAAATCATTGAGAGACGTACAAAGAGAACACAGCAATCGGAAGAAACCTTATAAAATAGAGAAATAATAGGTTTTTCCCTTATTTTAGACTCGCGTTCAGAAAATAATAAAGAACCCAAGAAAAAAAAAAAGAAACGCAACCTTTCCGTCTTTTGTATTCGGAAACTCGTAATAACGTTCTTTATTGAATACCAGCTGCAATTTCATCGAACAAAAGTGATTTCCCATCGAACATCGTGCATCTTTTAAAAGGAAAGTAATTTATTTTTACTTTTCTTCTTATTCCGCTGCGGCGATTTGATTTTGAAAGCTGATGGGCGGGAAAAAGTTTCTAATATTGCCAGAGACTTTTAAACATCCGCCAAACGACTTTTTAAAAGCGGCTGCAAATATTTCTCACCGCCGCGGTGGCAGCAGCAGCGTAGATTAACGCGCGTGCCGAGCCTTGTAAATTAATATTTGGCACTTGCTAACAGTCGGCGGGGGTTTTCCAATTTCCCCTTCTAATTACGACACCTCGCGTGCCTTAGCCCATGAGCCGGATTTTATTTGCTTTCAATTTGTAGCAAACGCGTCCCCAAACGATTTTTTCTTTTCCCGCGCTTTCTTTATTATTATTTTCGGATTTTCCAACCGTAACTGCAAGCAGAAGAAGCACGGGCGACTTTTAATCATCTCGGCAGACGAGATTGGTTCGGGACGATGTTTAATTTGAAGCCGGTGGATGATTGAAAGCTGGTTCCAAGTATGAGCCTCCATTGTGAGCGACGCAATAAACGCCTGCCTCGTAATTTCGGGGCTCTATTGAACTTTCGATCAGTTTTCTCTCTCTCACCTCACCTCTTACACCCCCCTTCCTCACATCTCTCGACCGAGAATTCTTGCGTGTCAAATTGTTAAGGGATTTTTTTTTAGTTCGTTTTAATTTTTTTCCATCCATTTTTTCTTTGTTGTTGTTTGCCGGGTGTAATCGGACTGCAAATGAAAATTAGCTTCGAGAACGTGGCAACAGTAAAGAATTTCATTTCAATTTCGTTTTAGAGAGAATTGTGTTGAAGTTATTTTATTTCTTCCGCTTAATGTTGATTTTGTTGAAATCAGCTACCATAAAAGTCATAAATACATCTTTATTAATTTACCCGATATGATGTTTTTTTAATACACTGCAGTAGTAAAAATTAAAACTAAAGAAAGAATATTTAAATTGTTTAGTGAATCTACAAATCGATGATGTGAATAAAACAATATATTGCACATTAAATCAATAAATATCTTTTTATTACACATGCCAGTTAAAGGAAGAATTAGAAGTATATATATATATATATATATATATATATATATATATATATATACATAATTATGTTTTGTAATTACATTTAAGTATAATAACAAAAAATAATGGAATATATTTTTAGCTCCAGGTATTCAAATTAAATATTTTAGCAATGCTTTATTTGATGTAAAACTTAGTTTGATTGGCTTTATAAATTTAAATTCTTAAAATTCTATTATATTCCTTTAATATTTATAATATCAGTTGTTTTGTTAAAGGTGGGGAAAAACACTGCTAATAAGGTTTGAAAATTTGTTTCTTTTGAAAAAAATAATTTCGGAATTTATTTTAATTATATAATTCATAAATAATCAATCTTCAAGAACTTCAATACATAAAACTGAACTAAAAACTAGATAGTATCAGGATATTAAAGAACTAGTTTTCTTATTCAGAGGTATTAAATCTTACAGCTCACAGAGGATGTATTAATAGAGAGCGCCCTTTCGGTACTGGAAATTTGAATCTTTGCTGGTACGAATGTTCATTGTCCTTCAGAATTGGCTTTGAACTGTAGGACTAGATCTAATAATATCTTGTGCTGAAAAATATGTAACTTAATAACAAACTCGGGCGCAACCGTACTCACAGCATACATATTTGTAGTTACTTTACTCCGCTTAAACATTATCTAATTTAAATGTAGTGAGATTGCTTTCCCACTGAAATAACCGATCATTTTAGTTTTATACTGAAAGCTGACGTTAAACATGTATATCGTTAAACTGCCGTAACTCAATCGTCAAAGGCAGTGATCATGTAAACGGAGAATTGCGGATTCGGAACTTGAACCAGTCAAAGATCCTCTATGTCTATTAATAGTGGCTGGGAACATAAATTAGATTCATGGTCACAATGTTCTCAAGTTCCATCTGGAAGTGGCAGGTCAATCCTGGGGGGGGTCTTCTGATTGGTTCCTGCATATAAAATAAGAGGAACCTCTTTGTTTGCTTGTGTTGTCCCACGGAGTAACGTTAGCTGCCTTTATGGTGCTCTATTATAAAAATGGTCAACAAAATCCGCGGAATTGTATAGGCAAATGCTTAACAGGCAAGTGCCTATGCATAATTATAAAACTTTAAACATGTTGATGGGATGTTTTATTATATTATTCAATATGTTTTCCCAAATCCTCAAAAATGGTCCCAGGAAATGTAGCAATAAGATATAGTCTTGCCTACTTTTAGAATAAATCTTATTTATTATTATACATAAGTAAGCAATTTTTACTTTATACTTTTTTAAAATTTTAACTTTTTCCCCTCTTTTTCACTGTCTTAAGAATTCCATAGTTATGTTTAATTTTTAGGACACCACCAGGGTCCAGATACACGTTTATTTTAGCAGAATCAAGGAGGTGTGCCAAACCCAACGCAGTTAGCAGAACCAGCACCCTGGAACGATACCTTTTTGAAGCCTCCTTCCGAAAAACATATAATTTAATGTATGGAACTTACTACTTGGATCCCCTCAGATACCGGCGCCTGGAGTATGATAAACACCCTTGCCTCCCTCTAGCTACGCTACTGTCACAGCCCATGGTTAACAACCGTACATTGGCTTTGTATTACAATTTTAAGTTGAAAAAATACTAAGCATTCTTTAAAAAGCTCATTGACAGATTCCACTTCCTTCTGGCCTTGTCCTGACAGCAAGAAAATAACACCACTGAGCAAATAATGTCAGTGATTTAAAAATAACAATTTCATTTTATACATGAAGGAAAATATATGTTATTTAGCTATCTTAAAATAAACTAAAGAGTGTACTTTTACAAGGACTACTTGAAAAGCTTGCAGAAACATGCTAAGAAAATATTGTTTAAATAGTCAAAAAGTAATGAATAAAAAAGAAAGCGGCTATCTTTAATTCATGTAAATTTAAAAAAAAAAATTCTGATATTATTTTCCATATATCGTATTATTTATCTACATTTAAAAGCTTAGTACATGTCCTATATTGGCCTTCAAAGTTTCAAAAGTATATGCGTTGAGGGTATATGACGTCACTAAAATTATTAATTTGCTATTAGCTCATTTCATCAGTTAAAAAAATCGTGTATGAAATAATATTGCCAGATCATTTTAGAGTTAAAAATTCTTTTCATTTTTTTCAATGCGGGGTAGGGGGGCACTTGTTTATATTAAAACTGATTTCTAGAACGTCGCAGATTTTGTTGGCCTTTTTATAATGGAAGCACCATACAGATGTCCAATATTATTCCCTGGCATGGGACGACCATACAAGTATATCCAAGACTTACTCCGGAATCGAACCCATGCCTATCGGGTGAAAGCACAATATGCTAATCATTGTACAATCCGAGCGGTGAGTTAGGATTTTTTTTTTTTTTTTAAAGTCATCCTGTAATGCTTATTATTTGATAGTTTATTTTTTCGTTGTCGAAAGTCATAAGGTTTTATCAGCCATTCTCAATAAAAATGTTTACCTATCGGGTGGAAGCGCAATTTATCTAATCACTGTACAGCACAAGCGGTGAGTTAAAAAATTTTAAAAGACATCCTGTAATGCTTATTATTTGATAGTTTATCTTTTCGTTGTTGAAAGTCACGAGGTTTTATCAGTCCTCTTAATATTCCCATTCTCAATAAAAACGTTTACGTTGGGTAGATGGCTTAGAGAAAGACCTTTTTCGTTTTGAAAACAAAGCAGATGAGCACCCAAGCAAAGCGAAGATTGGTCTGGAAGAGGCCTATCTTGGATAGTGAAATCCGGGTGACCGGCAAAGTTAAAACAAAACTGCAACAACTCTAAAAATTTAATTTATTACCAATGTTCTAAATAAAATCATAAAAGTCATACAAAATTAAAAAAAGTACCTGTATGAACAAGAACATACCGCATAAGAAACGAAAAAAAAAAACTTATATATTTACTTTTCTATCGTTATCGTTTGCAGACTGATTAAAGATAGTTGATTGATTGGTGTCGTGTACATTTAGATGTCATACTTCTTTTGTAGACTCCACACTATGGTCAATTGTTCACCACTTCCTGTTGGTGACCTTGAACAATGATTCACGGGTTGCATCCACACGCTGGGCCACTAAATAAGCCGAGCGCTGGAATTCGTCCATAGGGTCTACTGCGCACTTTAGTTGTGCATCTGGCTGCCTTTGATCTTTGGAGAAAAATCGCCTCCGAAGCCATCCTCCGCCAAGGCTATTTTATCGTTTGCCACCATCGACCACGATAAGCCCTACCCCTTCCAGACGGTCGTAATGGCTTGCAGTGGACCATAGTGTGGAGGGGCCTTTATGGATAGATGGTTACCATTGCCTCGAGAGGTTAGACTCTAAGAATGGGTCTTCGCAATTTAGAAGCAGGGACCAAGCATAAGACCTCCAGACTTAAACTGTCACCTCCAGAGGTATCATTTGGAAACTTGGAGGACATTGCGACATTGCTATTGTACTTGCCCCAGCCGCTTAAAATGAATAGGTGGTTGTTTGGTCAGTTCAAGCCTTGATCCCGCAACTCTCAGGTTACGAGATCCATGCCTTTGCCGATTTGAAGTAGTTCTCACAATCATTTGAACCATAAATCAAAAGCAATTACTTCAAATCTATCTTGACTGCCTTCAAACAATTTATGCCAATTGTAGAAATCAAATAATTAGATCCTGTATCCGGTCAATATCTGGCGGTTAAACTGTGGTACAAGCTGTAGCTTTGAACAAATTATTTTCCTCCTAGTTAAAATTCCAATATTCGTTTCATATCTTTCAGATAGACGTCATATTTATGTGATACGCTGTCCATGCATGAGCAAATCAGGTTCATCTTACTTTAATTCTACAGGGCAGTTAAGAGACATGTATATTTTCATATGATATAGTCAGTATTTACGACTTCAGCATTGTTCATTCGCTTCTCTCAAGGGCTGTGAAGTGGATAAAAAATATGAAGGTGATGAGTGAGAATTATTTTTTAACATTTCATTTTTCAACTATTATTATTTTCTGTGTGGCTGATTTTAGTTAATATGTTTTTTAATTCTTTGTACGAAGAAAATAAAGAATTGCAATCATGAAACTTTTCGGATTTTGACCATTCTTGGCCAACTTCTCGTGGACACGATACAGCTATTCCACTCTTACCAGCCCAACGTCGCCTCTTCGCTAATAACTCTGGTTAATATTAAGAGACCAGCGTCGCGTATGCGTAATCGGAGATCGGAACTTTTTCTTTGAATTTTTGTATGCTAGATTTAATTACTAGATGGCGTTAAAGGGCAACGGTTTTCACAAGGGTGGACTCGTATAGCATTTACGTGCTGGTCCTCAAGAGGTTAAAGGCATTTTGACTAGTTTAAGCTTTATGTCTCTACGTTGGTATAATAAACCTTTGAATTTTCAAAAATTCATCTTGGCTATTCCAGAATTATTCTGAATAACTTCATCGTGACATCTGTATGAACGTGTGTATTTCGCATAATTCAAATGATATTAGCCGTAGAATGTTTAAACTTTGTATTTAGGATTGCTGTAACACCTAAATATGCACCTTTCTTTACCATCGCATGCTGAACTCTTTATAACAAAAACTGATATATATTGGATATTAACGTTGCCATGCACATCTAGCCATATAGTGTCAAAATTTTGTATTTAGGATTTTAGTAATATATATTTGTGCATCTCCATATTTATTACAATCCACATTCTGTGTAACAAAAATCTCAATGTAACAAATATTAAAACGTTACCAATTACCGCAAGATGGCAGTCCTTGAGAGATATTACTCATTATTGAATAATATTCTGCTCATTTCTGAATTTATATTGTATGCATTTTTGGTATTATTAAAAGGTAATTAGTAACTGTACAACTGCCCACTTAATTAAATAATTGGTGGATCCAATCTCACATTCGAATAAATTTAGATTAATAACAGAAAAATGTGTATAATTTAATAGGCATTAAAGGAATTCATGTGATGTTCACAATCAGATTTCTTTTTAGTTAATTCAAAAGCCAATAGTGTATTTCACAGATTTAACATAACCGTCAATGAAATAATATATTAATCTGCTAGTGACACGAGTAGTGGAGGGTTTAGTGTTTTGTGGTTGTAATCAGTTAATCACATACGTATTTAAATAAAAGGAAGAGGAAATGCGTTAAAACTTTTGATGTTGCAAATGAAGAGTTCCTCTCTGGTTAGAAAAAATAATCAGTTTTGGCAAAAAATCAAAACTCTTTGACTTTTGAATGTGCATCAAATCAGGCTTAAACGCAGCATCAAATAAATAAAAATAAAAGTCAATTTTTTCTCTTCAATCAGTTATTTAAGCCAAATATAAAAGAAAATTATTTACGTAATATCTAAGTTCAGTGATAAAATGTATGAAAATAATGCAGATGATATTTAAATAATTTTAAATAAGAAATGTTTAAATGAGGTGGTTAGAGGAATGACATCATAATGCTACAAAAATGTTATTTTTACCTATTTATTATGTGATAAATTGATAAATTTAATAGCCCCAACTTATCAAGAATAAAATATGGATGTTTTTATCCATTCCAGGTTCAACCGCTTCATAAATTCGAGGACAAACTGATAGATAACTTATGCTATTGTTATATAGAGGATGCTTCTTTCTTATTTTAGAATACATCATTTCAAACATGTATTTTTTTAAACTTAAAAACTAAAAGAGAAAATTTATTTATAAAAAAAGTGTATTTTCAACAAACAAAAAAATGCACATTTCTTATAAGGATTGAAAATTATTTTGCACAAATATTATCATTATATTTAGAATTTAAAATCAACTTTAGGATAAATCCACTTTTGGATTCTCCACGTTGTTTCTAAATCTAACAAATCCACAATTTATTTCGGTAATAATCATATATTTTCGATCAAAGGAAGCTGGTCATCATGTTGAAAAAAAGTAGACCGTGGAGCTCTAAACAAACCAAACCGATCAAAGGATAGTGAAACTTTGATACAATAAATATAATATACTTTGATACAATACTCAATAAATATACTTTGATACAATAAATATACAATAATACTAACAAATCCACAATTTATTTCGGTAATAATCATATATTTCCGATCAAAGGAAGTTGGTGATCGTGTTGAAAAAAGGTAGACCGTAGAGCTCTAAACAAACCAAATCGATCAAAGGATAGTGAAACTTTGATGCAATAATTAAACTTAGTATTCCCATTTTACACAAAAATAGGCTGGTTTTTCTGTAAGTATATTGTGTTTATTGCAGAGTTGCATGATATTAATAATGGAGTGTAATTTATTGAATGACATTAATAATAGGGAAAATAGGATAGGAATGAAAGTTGCTAGCAAATGAACAAACCTTTAAAATGTTCCGACTATTTAACGCCGTACGAACTTATAAATATTTACCTATTTCGTTTTAAAGAACGAGTAAACATGATTGATAATACACCAAAGTACAAACTGTAAATTAACAGGGCAACAGTTAGTCTTTGGAAAACCAATATTTTAAACTATAGACCACAGGTGGAGAAACTTTTCCCACGAGAGGCCACATTTAAATTAGACACTAATAAAGAAGGCTACAAAACTTATGCAACTTTTGTGAAATACTTGTAGTTTTTGTAATTCATTGTATTATATGAAAACTATTCACCAAAATTAAGTCTTTTTTTATAATTTAACATAGAAAGTTGTAAAATATTTTTTGCATTCACATAAGAGTGATAACTTGTTATTACATTCATCTAATTGTTTTTAATAAACAATTTCATACTTAAATACCACTTCAAATAAAAATAATAAAATAGAAATATTTTTAATAACTTTATTACATTATAAAGAAATAGTAGAAAAATTAATAAAATACAATAATAACTTTATAAAAAAAAAAAAAAACTGATATGGAATATATATATATTCTGTTAATTTTCAAATATATATATGTGTATATATATGTATATATATATATATGTATATATATATATGTGTGTGTGTGTGTGTAATATATCAAAATTATTTAACTTTAATATTTCCTTAAAAACGTCCTCTCTCCCATTCTAATTCCTTAAAATCTTTTTCCCAGCCTCTAAATTTCTTAATCAAAGGAGCGTTCTCGACTTAAAATTCTTTCGATCCATTTCCCAAAGCTTTCTATCATATAGATGTAAACGTTTTGTCTATTCAACACATTTTTCAGCTGTTGTCGGCAAATGGCTCCGCCTTTTTCCTAACCTTACGCATAAATTCGCCGAGTAAGTGGGAAAATTCTTTCTGGGGCTTACTCTGGACGTTGTGAGTCGGGTCGAACGTTCGTTGTGACGTCACTTTGACGTCAGCTTGATCATTTGCTCACATAATGTCCGCAAGCTGACATCAAAATGACGTCACAACGAAGGTTCGAAACGAACCGCAACATCCAGAGTAAGGGCATCTGTCTTCGCTCTTGGGTACATCTCTGTTCGAGCAGAGTGATTTTTGTGTCTTTCCTTTATCTGTCATTGACTCGTAATGATGTCCATTTTAGCAGCTCTAAAATAAAGTTTCAATTAAACTTGTGCCATTCTCTTCAATGTAGCCAGACTCCATCGTTCGTTATTACTGCTAGCTGGATTAGGTTTCTCCTTGCCCAGTAACCCGGGCAAGTAAAAATAATAGGGGCTACATAATTATTGTGACTACAGGAAATAATTTATTACACACACACACACACACACATATATATATATATATATATATATATATATATATATATATATATATAATTATCAATTAATAGAAGAGCTAGCATTTGTGAAGACTGAAGAAGAAACTCACGGAGGCCGTACGTTCCCCTCCAGTGCTTTGAATAAAGGCCGGCAAAATTTTCAAGGCTCTAAGGGGGCTACTATATTGCGGTCGAGATATATCACAGGCGACATTCGCGTCATAAGGACATCAGAAATCGTCCGAGATTTGGTACTATAAGTTCCTTTTTCTCTCGACTTTTGACGTCTTTAGGACGCGGAAGTCGCTTGTGAGATATCTCGACATCAATATAGTAGTACCTTAAGATACTGCTTTTAAATCTTATTGTGAGCTACCAAGAACGTATATTTGTTGGCTATCCTTTGGCCGAATGGTTATTATTAAATCATAAGAATGGGCTTCGGTTAGTTGTTGCTGTCTCAATTTATCTTTTGCAAATTATCTGTACCCTGCTTTAGAGATGTATTGAATGAAAAAAAAATAATTAAAAATTAAAAAGTAGCCAACGTGAGTTCGAATCAACTAAAGATATTCCTGGAAGTTATTAAAATCTTGCTTGTGAGCTACTGGTAACTTGCGATCGACGGTTTGCCGATCATTGCTATAAGCAATGAATTTCGTATCATGTGAATGACGATTTTCCTCTCTCTACGTTTAAGACATCTGATAGACTTTAAATTTATTCTTGCGTTTATATGTAGCCAAATTTCTCGTCTCGGCGAATCAAAAAATCGGAGGTACTTTGACAGCGCGAGAAACAAAAATTTTTCCCTTCAAAAGAGTTACAAAAAATGATTACTTTTCCGCTCTAAATTTTTCTATTTCAACGGGGATTTGTATTCTTTTAATTTCCTTCCAAACCATTGTTCTGGAACATAATTGAGGATTTACCATCCAGCCAAAAGCGTCCTCGTGTCTTCATTATGCACACGTGAGCGGCAAATAGAGAGGCGGAGCGCGGATATTAATATATTTCGGCGAGACTATTTTCCCGCCAAAACGCCGTAATCAAACATAACACACACTCGCGGGTTAGTCTAAGCCGAGACAAAACAGGGAACACACGCACACAATTTGGCGCGGGCTTCCCAATATCAGCGCGTTTCTCGAAGAAGGGGGAAGGGCGTTTAAAAGGCGAACCGCAAGTGGTTATTGCCATTACCATATATATTGGAGATGAAAAATTTGCGGCCTGGCGAAAAATGATAAGGCAAAAGAAAGAGAAAGAAAAAAAAAAGAGCCGAGTAACACACATTACACCGGCGCGAGCGAAGGAGCGCGCAAGAGAGTGATGCAACTAGCTACAAAATGAAAGAAAAGCTGCTTTAATTTCCTTTTATTAAGTGTCAACGCGAGAGATGTGGGCTGATAGACACAACCGTTATTGGTCCCTACGCCCATTTCGAAACGGCGGGGGTTGCCGAAATCGATGCGGGCGCCAACAGGCGGCACCGCTTGGCGACCGACCACTGCTAATTGTGTTTGCCCTACTCATCGTTTAAAGGGAGGAGATGATGAATCAGTGCGACCTAATTGATTTGATCAGTCCCCTCGTTGCACTACGTGTCCCTTCCTTTTCCAAGAGGGGTATCGCTTTAGGCTGTTGCCAGTAATATCAACAGCCGTTTTAATGTTACAATTATTATTCTTATATTTTTACGCACTTGCAGGGCCGAAAGAACATTGTTAGTCCGTGCGAAGGAACGGAATTAAAAAAAAATTAGGAGGGATGGTCAAACTGTCACAATCAAAATAAAAATAACTAACTGTAAGTTATTCTTCAAATTATTGAGTTTAATTGTTGGGTTTCAGGTGGACATCACGACCTCGGAATATTTTCCCTCTCTATTTAACTCACTTGTATCCGTCAGTATTTTGTGCAGACTCAATCATGGTTAATATTAATCAATTATCAATGTTAATGTTCTTAAGAGGCTTACTCTGGAAGTTGCGGTTCAGTTCGAATGTTCATTGTGACGTCATTTTGACGCCAGCTTTGTCTTTTATTCGCAAAATGTCCGCAAGCTGACGTCAAAGTGACGTCCCAATGAACGTTCTAACCGAACCTCAACTTCCAGGGCCTAATTCTACCAACTACCAATGGTTTTATTAGTTAAATGTTTATTCATTCTCAAATTGCCGAGCTGTATTTTCTCTTGGTTGATATACTGCTATATTTTGTGTTCTAACAAGTTAGTGAAGAAGAACTACAATACGCGTTTTTGTTACAAGTGACAGTGTTTCTTGTTGCCGTCCATTTATTAGCATTAAGTCTTGTATAAGCTGTCTTTTTTTTAGAGACTACAGATACAAATAAGTTTTGAAAACAAGCAAAGTAGTCTTTCCAAACTGAAAATAATCCAGACCTATTAACGAGCAACAGCATCTCAAACAAGATTGTCAGACAGCGTTATGTAACGAATTGAGTATGAATGACGTAACAACAGCGATTTTAACAACAACGAATTAAGGTGTTACTGAATTCGTAAAATATCTGAATTATACTTATTATAATTCTTTTTTTAATGACTTATTTTATGGAAGAAGTTATAAACAATTACTTCTTCAATTTGTGTTCTTACGTGTCAATTATTGAGTTTCACTGGTATTTTTTTTAAAGAACAGACATAAAAATATATAACAAAGAGTATATACCTTTATTACTTTGACGCAGAGGTAATAGATGCATTGTACTCACAATACATTTCAGGGCTCAAATTTCAACAACAATATTTGTTTTGAACAGGACCGACTTAATTTCGACCACTCTAATCATTACATTTGTATGTACATACTAGGAACTTTAGTTCTGAAATTTTAAATTCTCATTTTAACCATTGCGTAACTGGTTATGAATAGTTTACTCTTGACGTCTGTATGTCAATATGTACGTGCGTACGTGTGTACGAATGTACTTACGTATGTATTTCTCATAACTGAAAAACGTCTAGTTATGTACCTTCCATTCTGATCGTTATTTGCACTCTATATAACGAAACATTTAAATATAATGTTAAAAACGTTCTGAAACGTAACTCAAAAGCAGTTAGCCGTAAAATGTTTAGGATTATTATAACATCTAGTGTGAAATTCCTCCTTCGATTGCAATATACAATGTATATAACGGAAAGTTTCAATATCATGTATATTGACGCTGTACAGTATAACTAAAAAGTAAATCGTTGTAAAAGTTAGAAATCTTGTTTATACTGGAGTTATCACATTCCCTTCCAAATATAAAGTGTTTAGTAGACCAGGTCAAGGGTGAGAAGGAAAACCCGTATCCCCATATTTTATTAAAGAATACCACAAGATTACAGAAACACAAAAGTAAAAATAAATAACTGCATAGGAGTATAAATTTCATGAAACTTAACTGATGACAAGAAAAAAATTGGCTTTCGTCCAAAGGTGTTTTTTCTTTCTTTTTTTTATAATTTCAAGGGCCATGCAGGTTAACCCTTTCATGGGCCGTGGGAAGATTACTTCCCACCTACACGATCTTACAAAATACACCTGTGGGAAGCGCAAAACCCATTATAATATATTGATCTTGTTATTGAAACTACGGGAAGACGGATTCCCGCTTCGGTTTTGCGCTATCATCAATTGTTCGATCGATTGAATAAAATTAGCAGCTCTGTTTTGAAAGTTTGGATACGTGGAGTGAGAAATAAATGGCCCACGAAAGGGTTAATGAAAAAAAAAAACACAATTTGTACACAACCATTACAATTGCATATAGGGTTGTTATAACGTCTAGTTGTGGCCCTCATTTTTTTATTGCAGTCTGTCCAATATTTAACTCCTTAATGCACAGTTTTTTTATTAAAAAAAGGCCGATAAAAAAAATTTAATTTTTTTAATGTAAAAAACACAATTTCGAGCTTTGTCTTGCCAAGAAAATTACAAAAATACAAAAATAATTTAAAATGTGAGTATATTGGATATTTATACAATTGGTATGATTTCTAATTTTTAGAATATTATTATTATTGTCGAAAGAGTATATTGTTCAATTGGTAGGCAATCTACCAATTGACAGTATGATGTGTAGATATCAAATAGGAAACCCTTATGTTGCATATCTCAAGAATAAAGTATATAAATTGACGCCTCGAGTCAAGGATGTCTTTACAGCCAGAGCTTAGTAATAAAATAGTTAACAATTATATTTTATTTTACATTATATTTTAGTAAAATATATAATGAAAAATAAGCGAATAAAAATCTGAATATGAATAAGCTGTCGGAAAGCCGCTCACAAGGAAGAGATAAGTCGTAAGTGATAAGTAGAAAAAAAATATTTTTTATGCCTGAATAAGTAAGTGTTATAGCTTACAATCTCATGTAAATAATAAATATCAATAAAACGATTTTTTTTTCTTTTACATTCTTATTTTCAATCATCGATTGGAATCGAGTGGGAAAAATTATAGCAACATAAAGTACAGCTCAGCTCGAATCATCTCGAGTGTGCACAGTTTCGCCAGTTTAGCGCGCTCAAGTTAACTGGAGATTGCACGAGGGGTTAATGAAAATTTATAATATAACGTATAGTAATGCTGTACGGAAGAACTGAAGAAAGATTAGCCATAAAATGTTGAAATTTTGCATTTTGGACTATTATCATCTCTAGTCGTCCATATCATTTTTTGACTAATATCTACATTTTATGTAACGAAAAATTTCAATATAACGTAAAATAATCCTACTGGAAATAGCTAAAAAACAATTAACAGTAAAATGTTGAAATTTTTTATTTAGGACTTATAACATCAATATGTGCACGTCCAATTTTTTTAAATCAAATTTTCTTCAATATAAAGAAAAATCTTAATATTTTTAATATTACGGGCATTCATACTACAGATCTACAACAATGCAATTCAAAGATATCTACGTCAGCATCATACGCAGTTCTAACAGTATCATTTAAACAGTTGAAATAAGGTCTTCTTTAGAAAAAAGATAATCGCTCATTTTCAGAAAATATTTTAAATTTTTATCGCCCATCCTTGTTTATTACTTTCTAGGACAGAGGAAAGAACGTATTGAGATCCCTAAAAATTTAGGAATAGATCTAAATATCTGTATAATAGAAATGTTCATTATAACGGCTGTTCATGCTTTGGATCCCAGTCAAATGACAGTATTTAAGCTGTACTACTACGTAATCAATATCACGAGAAACGAAACTTACATTAAATTTTGAATAAGACACACAAACGTTAATTTCGTTGACCCATCAGACCAGTAAAAAGAAATAATAAAATGGACGACATAAAAGTCATGCGGTGTTTATGTCTTACACACACATCAATAAATAAATAAATAAATGTGTATGTATACACTGATCAGCCATTATATTATGCCCACCCTATTAATAACATGTAGGACAACCTTTATCCCTCAAAACCACCAGCACCTGACTTGGCATTGACTCTACAAGGTGATGACAGGTAGTCTGAGGTAACTGGTACCCAGTGCTCTTTAATTGATCTTGCAGTCCTTGTACATTGCGAGAGTAGCGTGGAGCACGAATTTGGTTTTCCATGTGGGACATAAAATGCTCTATTGGATCGATGCCAGATGAATTTGGAGGCCAAGACATGACTTGAAAATCCCTAGGATGTTCCTTGAACCAATCCGTGACGATTCGATCCTTATGACATGGTGCATTGTCCTGTAGGTAAACACCATCGTCCGCCGCAAATACTGTTGTCATGAATGGATGAAACTGGTTTGCAACGATGTTCACATAGTGCACAGACGTCAGGAATTGTTTTATGACGATTATGGGTCTTAATGTGCTCCATGAAAATATTACCCACTTTCATAATAGCCCGGTCACAAGAGAAACTGTGCAAACGGGAGCCAGAGTTTCCTTTGGAAATAGGCGTATTCGCATACGCCCGTCGATGTGACGAGCCAGAAAATGTGAATTGTTGAACCACGTCACTTTCTTCCATTCTTCTAATGTCCAATTCCGATGTTTCTTGGCCCATTACAGATGCAGCTTGCGATGACTTGCCGTCAGTGCTGGGACATGCTTCGGCCACCGGTTGCATAGGCCCATACGTAGCAATGCACGCAGTGCAGTGTGTTGAAAAAATACTGTCTGGATTACCACTATTGTAGTTGGTGGTGATTTCAACTATAATAGATCTCGGTCACGGCGAACAATTCTTAGCAATCTTCTCTCTTCTGGAATCACGGTACCGTGTATGACACAGCGCTGGCCGGTGACTTGTCGTTTTATCATAGCACTTTCGATATGTGTTCTCAACAACTGCAGGTGAACAGCCCACTAAACGCGCCGTTTCTGATATTAATGTTCCCAGTCACTGAGCCATAATGATTTGACCTTTATCGAAATCCGATAAATTAGATACTATTCCCATTGTGTCGCTAATCGGGCTATGTTTCGGAAGACAATGAATATTCGCTTTATATACTCCATCAACCGCGCATGAGCAGTAGTTTTATTCCTGGTAGAGCCCATTATTATAAATGGAGATTGGTTATAATGTAATGGCTCTTCGGTGCAAGTAAATTCACACACACAAGACATGATCATCAATTGTAAGTGGTAAATTTGACATTTCTCTTGAAACCGGTATCATGTAAAACGAAATTTTAAGATTTTGCAGAATCGATCGAAGTGTGCAGAATAAATGTATCAACACTTAATATATAAAAAAAGCATATTTCTTTCTACAAGTTATACATGAACTAATCTTAGTAAATATTGATAATTTTAAATTTGTACAGTTAATTTCCACTAATTATTATAATCTTTACAGGTTAAGTATATTCCAATTCATATATTTAAGAGTGAATTTTCAGATTTTTTTCTGCTTGAAAACAAAAGAAATGAATTTGTATCAGTACTAGACAATGCTTTATTTCACCGAATATTCGAAAACTGCTGCAACAGGAATCTCGAAATCACATTGCAAAGCAAAAGTTCATATATCTGTTCAGAATTAAAGTAACATAGTGACTTTGTTCAAAATACTTACATGGCTTTTGTTTCTTAAACGAAAGTTCTTAGAGCCAATTCTATTGAATGATGACCAAATGGGCTAAACATCTCTTCAGTATCTGACTCTGTGGGTTTAAATCCCCCTAACGTCATGGAGAATTTCAGACGTACAGAGTTAGCTGAAGAAACAAATCTTAGTCTAATTTTAGCTCTTTGATCGCAGTGCTTCAAACCAAACCAAAAAGTGTATTACGAAAAGTATGATTTCATCCTTATTATGTTTGACTACTAAAATTTTTGAAGTTCAAAAATACTTTTCTGTGCATTAAAAAAATAACAAAATAATTAAGTTGAAAAGGTAAAATCATTGTTCAGCTAAATTAGCAGTGACATATCAATACTTAGATTTGTAAGTAAATCTGTTTTCTATATTTTAAATTGCATTGCTTGAGTTTAACGAAAGAAAACCGAAAAATTTGAAAAATATATCACTCTTCAAAAATATCTGGAAGATCATCCTTATCCATTGATTTTAAATTGTAAGCAAGGAAACAAGAAGGGAAGTTCAGTCAGCTAGTTGCCAATGTGAAAATCAATAGTTTTGAGTTCTCAGTTATGAAGATTCGAATAGTTAAGTGCTGAGTAGCGATTCAGGTGGACTAACTTTGAAGTTAAAATCATTAACAAGATTTCTATCCCCCTCAAAAATCCTATCAGGAAAGAACTCATAAACATTAGGTCATGTGAACAAAATATCACTGCTTCGAAACAGTGCTTGTCGATCATTAACAATAAAATCCTTTTCAAATAAGTTATTTTTTGAATATGTTATTAAAAAAATAAATAGCATAAACGTTAATATAAATATAATTGCTTGTTTGTGAACATTTTGCTTCTATTATAACATTAGTAAGTGATAATTTAAAATTAAATTTTTAAATTGTTCTAAAATTTTACGCATCATTTAGTTTTATATTTGCGACTGCTGCACACAAATATTATCAAAAACTTTATAAAATTTAATATAAGAGTTTATAGAAGTGTAATTAAGTCAGATGTATGACGAATGGGGGAACATATGAGAGAGTTAATGAATTCTAATATATAGGTACTCAAATTACTAGATTAGAATGAAATGCCTCTTGAAATCAAAGCAGGAACAACAGCAGGAAATCGTTGCTATTACATAGTAAATACGATAATCCTACTTAAATAGAAAACTTAAGATTTTAGTATTAGAGTCATCATAAGACCAACCGTTTTGTATGGCTCTGAAACATGGACTCCGAGAAAGTGTGATCAAGAGATGTTTAGAGTATGGGACAGAAAGATACTGCGAAGCATTTTTTGGAGCGCTCTGTGAAAATGATAAATGGAGAACTAAAACAAATAGATAAGTATATGAAATCAACAAAAAGTCAGATGTTGTCAGAGATAAAGAGAAGTCCATTTTTGGAGCGCTCTGTGAAAATGGTGAATGGAGAACTAAAACAAATACATAAATATATGAAATCAACTAAAAGTTAGATATTGTCAGAGATAAAGAGAAGTCCGTTTTTGGAGTGCTCTGTGAAAATGGTGAATTAAGAACTAAAACAAATAGATAAATATATGAAATCAACAATAAGACAGATGTTGTCAAAGATAAAGAGAAGCCCATTTTTGGAGCGCTCTGTGAAAATGGTGAATGGAGAATTAAAACAAATAGATAAATATATGAAATCAACAATAAGTCAGATGTTGTCAGAGATAAAGAGAAGCCCATTTTTTGAGCGTTCTATGAAAATGGTGAATGGAGAACTAAAACAAATAGATGAATATATGAAATCAACAATAAGTCAGATGTTGTCAGAGATAAAGAGAAGCCCGTTTTTGGAGCGCTCTGTGAAAATGGTGAATGGAGAACTAAAACAAATAGATAAATATATGAAATCAAAAATAAGTCAGATAGTTTCACTAAGATAAAGAGAAGGAGAGTCCAATGGCTAGGTTATGTGGAAAGGATGTGCCTAGCAGATAAAGAAAACTCCTAAAAGAAAACATCAGTGGATCTAGATCCAGAAGAAGACTAAGGAATAGACGGATATATGAGGTCGAAGATGATTTTCTTGAAGAGTTGAGTAATCACTAAAAGCATTCAGGAAACTAAAGATGGTTTTCTCAAAGAGTTGAGTAAATTAAAGGCATCTAGTCGGGTGGTAGAATGGAAAAAAACTCTTAAAGGACACCAGGGCCCTGAAAGGGCTACGGTGCTAATGATGGTGATGATGATTATGACATGACCATCGTTTCATGTAGAATCTTTATAGCTAGGGAAATTTGTAAATAGTAAAGTAATTATTCTATTTAAGTATGTTTCCAACAGTAAAACATAATTTTATAATTCCGAACAGATCTTCCAGAGTTATGAATTTTCAAGGAAAATTGAAACTAATATTCCAGATGTATAAATTACCATCTGTTTTTTTAACCTTTGGAGGATCGGTGGCTCATTGCCCAATTCCAGCAGAAATTTGTAATTTAAATAAATATCGCAATGTTTATAGTAAATATCATACTATTCAATTTTTGATTCATTAGTACTATAATTATTTATATACATTTAAAAATGATTAATTGTCCTATTATTTTTTATTATTATTTATTTATAAACATTAATAAAATTTGTAACGATATATTGTTTTAAATTTTCATCCAAAATTTTACTCATCCATACACACACACACACACAAAATCGACGCAGTGTATCTCAGTAGCAAGAATACTGCTGTCTACAAATATTTTTTCTATAATTTGCAAAAACGATAAAGTTATTGATCAATTATGTTATTTTAAATAAATGTAACAATAAAAAGAAAAGATAAAAATTCCTTTACACGATTTCGTTCCACAGTTTTCCTGATACAGGGGAGTTTCAAAATGATAAAGTCATTAATCCTATCTCTCGCTTCTCTATCTCCCACTATCCACATATATATATATATATATATATATATATATATATATATATATATATATATAATATATATATATATATATATATACACATATATATATATATATACATATATATATATATATATATACATATATATATATATAACATATATATATAATATATATATATACATACATATACATATATATATACATATATATATATATATATATATATATATACATATATATACATATACATATATATACATATATATATATACATATATATATATATATATATATATATATATATATATATACATATATATACATATATATACACACATATATATATATACATATATATACATATTATATACATATATATATATATATATATATTTATATATATACATATATATACATATATATACATATATATATATATATATTATATATATATAAATATATATATATTTACACACAAAATAATATATATATATATTTATATATATATAAATATATATATATATATTATAATATTTATATATAATATTTATATTTTATATACATATATTATACATATAATATATATATTTAAATATAATTCTTATATAATACATAAATAATATTTCTCAAAATTATCCAAAACTACAAACAATATATTTTTTAAAAAAATATAACTTTATCAAAAATAATATTATTCGATTTTTTGATTCATTTATAATTAGTATAGTTATATATACATTAGTGTGTTCTGTATGTTATTTTAATTAAATTAAACTTAATTATATTTATTATTGGCGTTTTTGAAATTTATCCCTAAAAACTGAATTTGGCGACTAACTTTTTTTTTTCAAAATTAAATTACATACAAAAAACAAAAAATTGAACTTAGATTAAATATTTTTTACAAAAAATTCTTACGTAATTTATATCCTTCTAATTTCTAGAATATTTAAACGAACGAAGTTTACTATATATTTTTTGGTTCAGCTGGTGTGTTTCTGAAATTTTACGGAAAACTTTAATGTATCACCAATTGGCGATATTTTGTATTGGCGATTTTCTGTTATCCATCCAAACATCGAATCGCCAATATTGAACGACTAACATAGAAAATTAATTTTACAAAATATAAATTTACAAAATAATACAATGAGAAAAATACCGTGAACTTCGAGAAGTCATAGATATATTTAAATGGAAGTTTTGAATTCTTCCTAATTTATATCCCTTATAATTTCTAGAAACAAATAATTTAACGAAGTTTACTATATATTTTTTGGTTCAGCTGGTGTGTTTCTGAAATTTTACGGAAAACTTTAATGTATCACCAATTGGCGATATTTTGTATTGGCGATTTTCTGTTATCCATCCAAACATCGAATCGCCAATATTGAACGACTAACATAGAAAATTAATTTTACAAAATATAAATTTACAAAATAATACAATGAGAAAAATACCGTGAACTTCGAGAAGTCATAGATATATTTAAATGGAAGTTTTGAATTCTTCCTAATTTATATCCCTTATAATTTCTAGAAACAAATAATTTAACGAAGTTTACTATATATTTTTTGGTTCAGCTGGTGTGTTTCTGAAATTTTACGGAAAACTTTAATGTATCACCAATTGGCGATATTTTGTATTGGCGATTTTCTGTTATCCATCCAAACATCAAATCGCCAATATTGAACGTTAACATAGAAAATTAATTTTACACAAAGTATAAATTTACAAAATAATACTTTGAGAAAAATAGCGTGAACTTTGAGAAGTCGTAGATAAATTTAAATGGAAATTTTGAATTTTTCCCAATTTATATCCCTTATAATTTCTAGAAACATATAATGCGCCAAATATAAAAAGTCATCAGTGGAGTTCAATACTAAAGTTATATCAATTATATAAACTAAGGATTAAGAAAATATGATTATGATAATAACTAAACAATTCTATTCTTTAAGAGTGCAATATTTTTACGGGGCTGGTTCTTGCATATAAAGCAGCAGTGTATTATATTCCTATTATTGAGAGTGCATTCCAGTGTGAGCTCATTTTTTTAATGTGCGGTTTCAAATCAGGAGGAATGCTTTCCAGAGAGCGGAAGCTTTTAAATGTATTGATACAAACACATGCTCCATCTCCTGGAGAGACACGCTCCAATATCTGTAAAAGGCTGCAGAAAGATGATTGGGCCGATTGCTTCGGATACCTTCTCAATCATCACGAAATATACATCCCTATCACGATAGACCTATCACAATTTAAACAGAATGTTATTGTTTACATCAAGCTGTGTGTTCATTCTCATATTTTTGATTCGAATTTGGACATTTAAGAAAAGTAAATTAGTGAAAGTTATTCCTATTTTGTATTATATCTAAATAAGAATATATTTTGCGAGAAATGGCAAGTCATTTACTTTTAGGTATGTTGTTTATACTACCTTTTAATGGGAGGGTAGAATAGAAGTTTAGGGGGTAAGTTGACTCTTTCTTGGCGACTTTCGAAAATGATAGTTAAAAAGGATGCCAACATATGTTACATCTAGTTTGTAGACACGATTTTGTAATATATTACTTAATAAAGAATCTGGCAAAATTAAGTAAAAAAATCTAATTACAATAATATAACTTGTTAATGTTTAAGAGATTGCATTACTCAACTAAAAAACAGTAATCTGAAGGATGGCTGAATGGGTAGAGTATTGCTCTTTGGTACCAAAGGTTTATGGGTTCGAATACACGGAATTCAGAATCGGCTTTAAGTAGTAGGTCCCGGTATCATTAGTCCCCATGTACCAAAAAGTAGACCGTAGTGTTCCAAACCAACCCAACTTGGCTAGTTTGTTTTTAATGGTTGGATGTATAACTCATCCTGTTCGTTCAATTCCCTTTTAACAGCCGGAATAAGTTTTATCGCTTATTTACTCAATATAAACATCATTAAATTGCTCGTGTCGTCTATCTGATGCATCACAATCAGCTACATCAACTTGTTCTTACCATCAGGCGAATCATTTTCATCGTAAAATGTACCATACTCACTACCATATATGTTGACATTTTTAATTCCTCTACAATAACTTCTTCCTGCACACACTCCCACGATTCCATTACACTGATGTAGAATTTTTCACTAATTTTTAGTTTCAAAATTTGAGGTTCGAAGAATTAAGTAATTTGTTATTTTCTATAATATTACCCATATATAAAAATTTTCCCTATTTTCTACCCAATTTTCGACAAAAACTGACTTTTTATACACGTTAAAATATGTCATATACTTTAACAAGTAAATATAATACAGATAAGTGTAAAATAATCATGCATGAGAAAAAAGTAAAACAATCGTTCCTATCATGATAAAAATATCGCAAAGAAACATTATGTCTTTGATAATCTTTCGCTTGCAAGTAAGAACTGATAAAATGCTAGATTTATTCCGCTTAATAACTAATTGCATTCTTGTGAAATAAATGGCGAAAGCAAATGAATAATTGGAAAACTGCCAATATACTCGGCAAAAGTCACAATTGGAAAATATGCAGATACACCGTACGCTTGAGTATAATGGATATGTATGAATGAAGTTTACAAGGATTGCTATTAGTTTCCAAGTTGTGTTTTCTTTTAGACTATTTACATCAGTATTTTTAGGCATAAACATTCACTATGTTATTAGATGTAAACAGAAAAGGTGAGATAACGAGTTACTTGACGAAATTTCCAAATTGCGATTTTAATCTGTTGAGAAAAGTTTGTAGAATGACTCACCTATCCCTACAACTCCATCTTCAATTGAGAGGAATTTTAGATCCTAAAGATAAGAGTAATAAATAATTCGAATTTATACAAAGAATTTTTAAAGTAATTTCTCTGTCATGATTTAATGATGGGAATTGAAAACTGACTTTGATGATACAAACGATACCAAGAATATCCAAACTCTATAGTAAAAATACCTTACAAGTATAATTTTTACGATGCAATATTTTTCAAATTACTGTGACACAAATTTCCGAAATAATTTTCATACAAGATGAGGTGCTAACTACGTCAGATCTGGAAAGGAAGCAAGTATGTAAAAGTAGGATAGAAGGAGTGAGTGGACAACTTTAAGAAACTAGTAAAGTTATAAGACTATTAGTCCTTTAGAAATCTAATCAATACTCGCTTTTCAAGCCTCCTCTTAAGAGAGAATCTCTTTATTCGATTAAATGGTATTATGCCTAAAAGAGTCTGGATATATGCAGAAAGCGTATCACTTTTGACCATATATTTCTGAGTATTTGTTAAAATTATACAAAAATACATGAATAAGATGCACTATTGAGTTAGCCATATTGTTTCCAACCTATTGTTATAAAAAACGCGTACCTCCTATCCTAAGTAAGTTTTTCCTACTCTCTTTATATTTTTTAACCTATACATAGGTTACTTTAAAACTGTTGAGGGATTGGCAGCTAATCGGCGCAAAAATAAATAATATTCATTAAGTGTAAATTTGAAATCTTTCTATGGCCGTACACAATATTTGGTGTTAGCAATTTTAATTTTACTGTAGTGCAAAGTTTATTTTTTATTTATTTTTTTTAAAAAGAAAATGCAGTTGCCGCGAGAGAATTATTACGCCATGATTTTCGGTGATTTTAAAATAGAATTAAATCAACAGGAATGCCGCTAGTGTCTACAATTAGCACTTAGAAATGGAGCTCCATCTTGTGTTACTGTATTCAGATGGTTCACAGATTTTCGTAGTAGTTCTTTCTTGAATGAAGAACACACAGGAAAATCTCACAGATGTAGTCCTAGAAAAAGTGTCGGATATTCGGAAAATATTAATCGATAATAACTGCTTCAATTACCTAACAATACAAAAGGAAATTAACATTGGATCCGCAACTATACATAGCGTGTCAGAACCTCTGAAGAAATCCTTAAACTATTTAACGATGGTAGACCTTATTTCTAAAACCATAATTGGTGATGAACCTACATGCCATTCGCTGTCATTTCAATGCGTCAAGAAAGTAAAGCATGAGTCTTTGAAAATGACTCCAAACCAACACAATGTATGCTATTCAACTGGAGGGGGAAATGGCAGTTACAGTTAATTGGTACAACATTAAGTATCACCCAAAAATTCAAGACTGATGCAGGGGGACACAAGCCTCACTTTGATAATGCACTTTCTCATAAAAGATAGACAGTTTTTTCTATCATAAACACACCAAAGTGGTAAAATATCCCCCCCCCCCCGATTTTTCTGATCTTTTTGCGCATAACTTTTGATTTTTTTTAATCCAAAGAAAAACTTACCTGGTCGCTGTTTTCATTCCGGAGATTAATGCGGTTATAAAAACATATTTGGCATGAAGTTGGCGTGAAGTTTATCACGCCAACTTCAGAACTTCAACTTCAGAAACTTTTAAACTTCAGAAAAATTCACCTACAAATTTGTTCTGATATTGAGGAGAACACTCCTAAAATTTGGTAAATCGTACCCTTTAGCCGTTTATCAAAAATTTCAAAATGATACTCGTATTATTAGCTTTTGTAATAAGTAGATTTTGTAGATTTTGTTTTGAGTTTGTTGATGCATATTTCTTTTTGGATATTTATTTTGCGGTAATTAAGAAATTATTTGATCAAAGTAATGTTTTTATGTGCTGTTTGGATTTTAAGGAAACAATTAAGGATTTAAACAATACATGGTACGACTTATGATACATACTCCCATAATTGTACCGTTTTAATTTTTCTTATTTTTGAAATTTTTAACAAAAATGTACACACTTTTGGACTTATTTCAGAATAAACAAAGGCCGAACGATGGCCGAATGGTTAGGGTGCTGGCCTTCGGAACCGGAGTTCGTGGGTTCGAATCCCACTGTGGCATGGGCTTAAAGCCGTTCGGAATCGGCTTTAAGCAGTAGGTTCCGGTCTCATTAGCCCTCGTGTTGCAAAAAGTAGACCGTAGCACTCCAAACCAAACCATACCAAATTCAGAATAAACAAGAACAATTTGTACTAAAAGTTTGATGTGAAAAATCTGTTTCTATTTTCCTTTGTACATATCCGGTAAATTCGCTATTTTTCTTACGGAGTACGACTTCAGTGACTAAAATTAATTTTTAAATTATAAATTTTTAATTACTAATTTTTTCTGTCTTTACTCAAAAATACCGTTTTGTTCATTATCTAATTAAAACAAGCCCTCCTTTTTTTCGTTAAAATGAGTTTTGATACGAATATAAAACATATTTTAGTAAGTGCTGTTGCTGATGCAATTACTCTAATAGCTTCATGGAATATGAATATTCGATTTATTAGGGTAGCTCTTAAAATAACACACTTAAAATAAACTCAGTAAGATTTAAATTCGTGATGTGACGAATACTAAATTTTGCCGAAAATAGAATATTCGATTGAAACTTTAATCGAATTTTAGACTCACGTGTATTTAGTTATGATTTTAATCGTAACATTTTTCTATCTTCACTCGAAAATATCGTTTAGTTAATTTTATAACTGATACATGACTTCCTTTTTTCTGTTAAAATGAATTTTGATACGGATATAAAACACATTTTAGTAAGTATCTATTACTAATGCAATTATTCTCTCAAATTGCTTCATGGAATTTGATTATTCGATTTATTACGTTAGTTCTTTAAATAGCACACTTAAATAAGCTCACTAAAATTTAAAATTAGGGATGCGACGAATATTCGTTTGAAAATTTAACCGAATATTTGGTTTAATACCGTACATTTATAAAAATTGTAATATTTTAATGCTAATTTATTGTAGAAACATTTAACTAATTTTGTATCTTAATAGGAGTTCTCTGACATAAAGCTTAATTATTACTTTAAATAT
>CM063504.1:126231088-126278588 GCA_032207245.1 Pardosa pseudoannulata
TAATTTGTGGTTTTACAGGACAAATTGAGAGAAAAAATTGGGAATAGTCTCCCCATGACTTTCTTATATACTCATAGAAATGAAAAGTTACTAGTTTCGTTAGTCATGCTTTTGTAGTTATTTTACAAAACATATAAACAATATCACATAAATAAGATATGTCTTTCAGATACACTAACACACTTTATGACCTAAAATAACAGCATCATTACCGGAAGTAACCCGAAAGTTGACTACAGTTTTGCTATACTGTATGTATCCGAAATTTTGTTTCTCTAATTCAAAACTCAATCGAGTCAAGGCCGTAGGCAGGGGGAGGAATTTTGGGGACTGGTCCCCCCCCGAAATTTTGAAAGATCAATTTGTAGATAGACAATGCCCCACGTTTGTGTGTGTGTGTGTGTGTGCTATCAGCCTAGCTGTTCATGAACATGGAAAGTTATTCTCTTAGAAAAAAAAAAACCGCTCAGATCATAAAAGTCTTGTTGGGCCGCTGGCCGGAAATACAGTGCTTTCATCAATTGAAGTACCATTCACAAATAAAGATGTATTTCTCCCTTGGTCCCCCTCCGAAAATAATTTCTGGCTACGGCCCTGAATCGAGTTACCATCAGGTGCGTAACAAAAGAGAGCTCAAATAGTAAATTCTCTATATTGATTGGTTTGGTTTGGTTTGATTTGGAGCGCTATGGTTTACTTCTTTTGCAACATGAGGGCTAATGAGACGGGGACCTACTGCCTAAAGCCGATTCCGAACGGCTGTGGACAACATTGCTGCATTGGAATTCGAAGCCATATATTGAAGTGCTATATATTTTTCGGAGGAATTTGATAAAAAAAGATATAGCCCTCTGGGTGATAGTTATGCTCGCCACGTCACTGGTCATTTTGTTTGGATAAAAAAATGTCCAAAGAAAAAAGAAGCTGAAAAAGAAGATTAAAAAAAGAAGCTAAATATCATACAAATTTTTAAATGAACACAATACTTTTTTTACTACGTATTCTAGAAAGTGAAAATGGTGTTCACACACACATAATGTAACTCTAAAAATGGCCATTATGAACTCATGGAGATCTAAAACGTGTAAAAAAGGAATCAAAACATAACAAAGTCGAATTTTTGGAAAAATGCATTACTTTCCTTATATTATGTATACCAGAAGTAAAAATGGTGTCTGTTTATGTGATAGACGTCCGAGCTTGTGCCCTTATTGTTGTATACGGGCTGGAATTTAGTTAACCCTACTAAACCAGAAGAATAACACGAGGTTTTTCCTTGTGTGGTCCGTGCCTTGACGGAAGTTACCCTCTGATACTTTTCTGTGTTTTAAAAGACATTGAAATTTAATAAAAAGTATGCTGAAGGTACTTGACTTCTTGGGTGGGATAGTCGAAAGCTGTCCTACCCATTTAACAATCAGTCCAAAAAGGAAGATTTCTAACCTAGATAAAGCAAAGTTATTTCAATAGTTCCTGATTGATACATCAGAAAATCCTGTACAAACAATTCAAGGTATGCCACGAGAGGCTGATTCTAAGAAAGGGCTCGGAATTTCCCCCATTCTGCAAATTCTACTTTAGAGAAAACGGTTGCGGCTTTGTATTCTGCCTGTCATGGCTACCCTTTAGATGGAGAATGATGCTTTCACGGATATTTCTTATATGACTTTTACTCTGTTCTTGATGTCGTCAAACATAATTTCTGAATTTTAAATATTCAGCTGTCTCCTGTAAATACGACGTTTAACCTGAATTTCTTGATAAACTATTTCTAATATGCAATAATCTTAGTCACTTTAACAACATTATAATCGTATTGATGACATTAAATTTAATTTAAATAAGCTGAACAAAATTAACAATATTCTTTTATTCATTTACTATACTTAAGTCGTTGGCTGATTTTTTTTCCCAATGCAGTTGGTAATACGTGCACATACACCTCTAACCAATACAAGGCTGTGAAGCTGTTACACATTTAGCACTACACCGATGAGCACGTGTAGCTTAAGGAATGCTGTGGAGGAAACATTACCTCCACCGCATCCTCGTAATTTAGAAGCTGGGACCAAGCCGAAGATCCCCAGGCTTGTCCTGCCATTCCCAGAGGTATCGTTTGAGAAGTTGGAGGACATTGTGACCACGAACATATTTTACATGCCCCAGTCACCTTTAATGAAAATGGCGGATCTTATTCCGGCTCGAACCCCAAAACCACGACCTTTAAGTTACGAGATCACTGTCTTTGCCACTAAGCTACCGCGGCTCAACTTTGGCTGATTTTCGTTAGAGGAGTTCGTGGGTTCAAAGGCATGGATGTTCGTAGCCGTTCGAAATCGGCTTTAACCCCTAGACATACAATGACGTCTGGGAGACGTCAGTCATCTCATGTGCCAAAGAAGTCTTTGATGTCTCCAAGACGTCAATATCTGTCTCCGACAGACGTCGTGCAGTATTATATTAAACCTTAATTTTATACAGTTATTAAATTATTGTACATTAGCATAATATATAAATATCATTAAATGTTACATAGCAATGCAAAATTTCAAAATAAAACGCCCTCTTTCTCAACATGCACAAAATTGTTTAGATGAGCTAGAACTAAAGAGTATTTCTCGGATACATCAAATTCCGTTTTACTTGTAAGTCAAGGTGTTAAGCAGTTAATCTCGGTCTCATTACCCATCCTGTTAATAATATATATTAAAAAAAAAAAAAAAAGTTGATGTCGTAGGGTTCCAAACCAATTCAAATCTAAAGTTTTTGATTGATTGACGTTTATAATTTATTGTTTATAAAATTGTAAATAATTACTATTTCATTGAAGGGAAGTTACAAAAAATTTACGTTTTTAAAATATGTGAACCTGCTAATTAATAATTATTAATTCCCTACTTAATAATTCTAATTTTATGCAATGCTACACTTTTTTGATACTATTAAATATTATAGATTGTACAAAAGGGAGGGAAATTTATGCTTCTATAGCATTATAATGGAACTGTTAAACGTAAAAACGGTTCTCTTGCATTTGGATGTAGCAAAATAATCTGCTGTTTTTTACTGCATATTATTTTTAAAATTAATGTTTCAGCTGGGTACTACAAACGTTTTTTGTTTGAGTTTTAAGTATTATTTAGATGTAACAAGATTAACTCCCATTGTGTGTGTGTGTGTGTGTACAAGAACAGTAGGTAGTAGTTGACAGTTTTGATTATGTTAATGACGGAATCACTGATATTAAATCAAGTATCCTTATCTAATATTATCTGCAAATGTATAATGGAAAAAAATTTCAAACAAAATATTCTATGGTTATATTGAAGATTGAAATAAATTTGAGTTAGTTTATTTTTAAGGTAAGAAATACTTTCATAAAATGCTTGTATTCCTTTATTTAGTTTATGTCAAAAATTAGCATTTTTTATGAGTTGTTTGAAATTGTTGGAACATTCAAAGAGTAAAAATCTGAGAAAGTGGTTTGAATATTTTTGAACAAATATTACTTAACATGATTAATTTATGATTACTAATATTTTACTTAGAAGGTCCCGGTCTCATTAGCCCTTGTGCAGCAAAACAGTAGACTGTAACTTTCAAACTAAACCAAACCAATTTACTTTATTTTACTTTATTAAGTATTGACTTGTAAAATGAGTATAATACAATAAAGCTTTTTATAATTCTGTTCTACAGTTCTCCTTCACGGCATTGCCTTCAGCCTTTTAGTCTTCAATACCTTTTAAGCTAACAAAATTCGTCTCAAAAGGTACGCGATTTTAGCTTCCTAGCTGCAAATGGATTCTGAAGGAGAAAATACTTTTACAGGTAACGAAACTAATGACCTTGCCTTTGGATTTATATCGAGAATTAGTGATTAAAAAATTATTTTCATCCAAGTTAAGTGCCACTTCCTCGAATAGCTGAAACGCTTTATTAAGTTATGTTCATCCCTAATGTTAACGCTAATGCAGAAATACTTTGATCACAGTGCTAGATTTTTCTTTTCAGATTTAGAAAACATGAACAAAAATTAATTGAGCAAGGCTTGGAGTGCTATATTCACCTTTTATCGACACGGAGGTTAATGAGACTGGGATCGACTGATTAAAAAGGTTCTTAAACGTCTAAGAACGTCCATGTCCCTGGTGTGTTTGGATCAAATAGATGTTATAACAGAAAGGAAGCGACCTACATTTTTTATTTATGCAATATCTTCGAGTATCGAAAAAACAGTTAATAATTAAAAAATAATTTGCTATGTTTTTAACATTTGAGGTATGTTTATATTCTTTATTTTAGTTTAAAGACTTAAAGTCGTTAGATTTTTAGTATAGAATATTTAGTAGAAAATGATTACGATATTCAAATAAATGATTAACTGTTCTGTCGCTTTTTACTAACCCAATACTAACATACTTATTAATTATTGCTGATCACCCTGTTATAAACAGTTTTAATGAAGAATGATGCATATATGGTGCATACAGTATACAACCTATTGGGTGTATGAAGGTTCCCGACAATATCAAACCCCGTTTAGGCCCCATAGCAGGTATTTTCAAAATTTGTAATTACGGAAAGGAATTCCAGTAAAATATATAATTATTTTTCTTCGCTACAGGATCTACATTTTTCTCATTAGTGTGTACATGGGCCTTAGGTTGCGCAAAGTTCAGTGCAAACATTATGCATCTATTTATCTATATATAATGTGCATGTTCGTATGGGTTTTATACAAATCGACATTGTCGAACAGTCACGAAATTTTGAACAGATATTGTTTGGTACCCCCAGAGTCACTGTCGATATTAAAACCTTTATAAACTAATCATATCATGTGATGTGACAGGATAGCGAATATTAATATCGTTTGTCAATGACAGATGACAGCATATAGATGTTATCGTCCGACATGTTCTTCCACATTTGTAGTAATGGTTTGGAAAACAAATACCAAAATACAAATAATATTGCATTAGAATATTTTTGTCTAAACAATTCTTTTACTTTATTTTCAACAGAGCGATTGATTATAAATTCTTTATAAAAACTGAAAAAGTTATTCTGATAATTCAAAGAAATGTGTATATGTATGAGTACGGTATGGCATGTGTCTCTCTATGGGAAATCTTCCGAACACAGACCTACTGGAATTGCAGATCATACTCCACCCAGCATTGGAACACTTCTATTTACTTATAAACAATCTCGAAATAATAGAATGGGCCAATACACAAAAAGTAACCTATTATATAATCAGGCTCAAGTAAAGGAGTATCCTTTTCTATTAATTTTAACCGTTTGTTTGTCCTTATATGAGATAATAATTATATTAAGTACATTAGATATAAAGCTTTAAGTTTCAGTCTAACTAAAATACAATACTAAATCCAATACGCTACACATGATGATATAAATGATATTCCTCTTAAAATATAGTTGATTGTGAATCATATGTAGCGTATAAAGCATTAGATTTGTATATCATGTGATGTACAAGATAACCAAAGGGTTAAAGCATCACTACCTATTAGAAATCAAGATAAAGTTTAGTCATTTCGTTTTACTGCTCAATCTCCATCAAGGAGTGTTTTGCTGATCAATAGTCTATAGCAGTGGTGTCCAATCTGCAGCTCTTAGAAGGATTATTTGTGGCTCTCGATAAATGTACCCTAGTGCCCTTTTCACTTTTGTGTTATTATATTTAAAAAAAATATTACAACTGATGGAGCTCCAGTAATGTTGGGCAAAAAAAATCGGTCTTATTGTCCTTTTAAAAGATGATTCTCAAATTTCACAATTCATACCGATTTACTGCATAATTCATCGAAAATATCTCGTTATAAAATATTTATAATATCCTGATGTTATGAAAACAGTATAAAACCTAGTAAATTACATTCGCACCAATACAAAAAATCCTCGACAATTAAAAAAATTCCTTGAAAAACGAAGAACTTCTAAATGACTTTCATTAAATATAATTTCTGTAAAAAAATTTAAATACCTTTTTTGCATACCTTTTAAAAACGTATTTAATTGCTGCTCGCGAAATTTTTTGAATTTTGAAAAATGGTTCTGATTATTAAGGAGCTTGGCCACCCCTGGTCTATAGTAAAAGAGAAACATAAAACGTGTTACATTTTACAATAATAAATAGGGTGTATGTAAATTTTAGTATACTCGGACAATACTGTTATTGTTGCTACTGCTACTTGATAAGCCAACCAAGTGATCCAGAGGGTATTTTAATTAAAGGGAAGGGATGCGACTTTCATATGATGAATACCACTATGATGAAAGGACAACAAGGTGGAAAGTCAACCCCCAGGCTTGATTTTACACATCCAGAGATATCACTTGGAAAATTGGAGAACATTGCTACACTGAACCAATTTTACGTGCCCCAGCAGTCCTTGATGAATAAGGTGCATCTTTGGCCGAGTCGAGCCTTGATCTTGACACTCTCTGGTTACGACATTGTTGCCTTTGCTGACTGACCTACCTCGGCTTTCGGTTTATACAACTTTCATCTGCTTGAAACCAAAATCCCAAAGTCTTTTACACGTGCGTTATCAGTCGACCAGCTTTAACACACTATGAAACGCTTTATGTCTTTTGAAATTATGATACATTTTATCTAATTTTTTCTCTCTCGTTTGGAGACATTATACACTTATCTTAGTTGTAAGAAATAGGGAAATGTTGCACACTTTGTTTCAAGTATTTTACTGCTTTATCTTTGTAGTACATTTAGTGCTTCGCTGTGCTTGAGATTAATGAAATTCCGGTGTTGGTATTATGAGATAAACGTAGCAGTACACGATTCCGTTATTATTCATCAGCTGTTCTACTGCAGCGTACGGAACTCGGAAAAATGCCCAGAGATTTGATTTTCACTCGTTCTCTAAACATACGGGGGAATTCCCATGGTTGCTAGAATTCAAGCAATTAAGATCTATTTTGACGGAGCTGAAATGTCCCCATCTTCAGATTCTAGAAAAATCGAATTGGGAAATGCGCACGCCTTTCCTTATATACGTTACTAGTGAAGACACGAAAGGGGGAAATCGACACTTTCAAAATTTTTAATCAATTTAATGCTATTGCAGGAAGAGGGGGGGGGGACTTTTAAGAGTATGTTCTCCTCTCCCCCCCCCTTCCTTTTGGGGTTCTTTCTCGTGTGAGATCGATCTCGTGACGTAATGCCACTCCAAAATACGCGTAGTGTCAATCGAGTCTGTTCCTTTTCAGTGCCGTTTAGAGAGCTCCGGCAGTTAAGGTGAGTTCGCGTTCGTGAGCCTGCCAAGGGTAGGAAAGACTACACTTTGTTTCCATTTGGGGTGTATTTTTAATGTAATTCCGAAGTTTGCATTCACGGGAGAGTCGTAAATGTCGTTACACACCGTGGGGCGATGCTCGAATTTAATCAGCACCGGATGGATGTAAAGGAACACATAAAATACTCGGGGAATAGCTCGAGCGAGAAACTCTACAAGTTTAAACCTGTCAATATTTAGCTTGGACGTGTAAAAAATGGCTACTGAAGAAATGGTAAAGAAGAGTAAAGTAATAATTTCAAATTTTGAGAAAATTAGCAATTTTCCGAAAATAATACTGTCGCCGTCTTTCTTACTTGGTTATAAATGTCTTCGGAAATACAAATTATTTATTCTCGAGAAAGATGCACCAGTAATTTTTCCCAGAAACATAGTATGTTCCATATTATTTAGCTTGGAAAAATTTTAAAGATTCTCTATTGTTTTTCTTACTTGAAGTACAAAGAAAGAATTGTAATTGTCATAATAATTTGGCTTAAAGAATTTTGATATTTTAGACTCCTGTGATTACAAAAAAGAATTAGAATTTATATCTACGGTGTACATCTGTATATTTGTGAGAGTGTATAAATGATGATTAAAAAATAAAGAATTAATTCCCGTATATTTATGTATATTAAACCTGTTGTGTGTGTAAGAACCAGAAAACACGGACTCTTACTCTCTCAATGAGTCAACAGTTAAATATATTGTATAAAATATATTGTAATTTCTTTTACGTTCATTGTATATTTTGTATATTGTAATTTTTTTATGTTCGGTGGTTAGGCTATATAAAGCGTTGATTTCCTGTCTCTCTTCTGTTTCACTTTCCAATATATAAATACACATAAAGATTTAAAATTAGGATATTTGACTCCGGAATTGGACTAAATTTTAGAACGCCTCATGCTGTAAAATAAATAAATAAATAAAAAATAAAAAAAAGAGTTTTATTTTACCCGTTTGTAAACATAATATGTTAGTTGAAAAAGAAAAAAATTTGATGATAAATTTTATGTCAAAATTGTACCACTGCAATTTTTTTGTTTGGATTAAAATAGGGAATTGGAAGAGTTACTTTAGAATACTTAATAGCAAATCGAAGTAAATTAGCCATTTTTTATTTACTTCTTTAATACTTGTCAAAATCATGGCGAATGACGCAATATTCAGTTTCGTACATTAGTAATGATCTAAAAGTACTGGCACAAATTTTCAAATGTAAAAATTGCACACCGTTTCCGTCCCTATCCATATGAAAGATAAAAGATGTTACCAAAGCATTTAAAAGTTCATATTAATGTAATTTTCAAAAGCATGTAAATTAAATATTCAATTCAATGCATCGAAAATTTAGAAAAAAAATATATTTGAGGAAAACATAAATTTGATATTATTTGAAATATTTTCCCCAACAGTGTGAAAGGTAAAAAAGATATTACCAAAGCATTTAAAAATTTATATTAAAGTAACTTTAAATAGCATTTAAAATTAAAAAAAAAACTCAAAGCATCAAAAATATAGAAAAAATATTTTTGAGAAAAATACATTAGAGGATATTTGGAATATATTTCTTATCTGTAAAAACGGTAAAAGATTTATTAAAGCATTTAAAAGTTTATATTAATATAATTTTCAATAACACGTAAATTAAATATTCAATTCAATGCATTGAAAATTTAGAAAAAAAATATATTTGAGGAAAACATAAATTTGATATTATTTGAAATATTTTCCCCAACAGTGTGAAAGGTAAAAAAGATATTACCAAAGCATTTAAAAATTTATATTGAAGTAACTTCAATACAATTAAAATAAAAAATATTAATTCAAAGCATCGAAAAATAGAAAAAATATATTAGAGGTTATTTGAAATATATTTCTTAGCTGTAAAATAGATAAAAGATGCTACCAAAGCATTTAAAAGTTTATATTAACGTAACTTTCAATAGAATATGAAATAAAAATTCAATTCAATGCAGTGGAAATATAAAAAAAAAACGTTTTTGAGAAAAAATAAATTAGACGTTATTTGAAATATTTTCTCTAGCTCCACGAAAGGTAAAAGATGTTACCAAAGCATTTAAAAGTTTATATTAATATAGTTTTCAATAGCATGTAAATTAAATATTCAATTCAATGCATCGAAAATTTAGAAAAAAAAATTTTTTTAGTAAAAAATAAATTAGACATTATTTGAAATATTTTCCCCAGCCGTGTGAAAGGTAAAAAAGATATTACCAAAGCTTTTAAAAATTTATATTGAAGTAACTTTCAATAGCAATTAAAATAAAAATAATTAACTCAAAGCATCGAAAAGATAGAAAAAATATTTTTGAGAAAAAATATATTAGAAGGTATTTGAAATATATTCCTTAGCTGTAGAAAAGGTAAAAGATGTTACCAAAGCATTTAAAAGTTTATATTAACGTAACTTTCAATAGAATATGAAATAAAAATTCAATTCAATGCAGTGGAAATATAAAAAAAAAACGTTTTTGAGAAAAAATAAATTAGACGTTATTTGAAATATTTTCTCTAGCTCCCTGAAAGGTAAAAAATGTTACCAAAGCATTTAAAAGTTTATATTAATATAGTTTTCAATAGCATGTAAATTAAATATTCAATTCAATGCATCGAAAATTTAGAAAAAAAATTTTTCGAGGAAAAAATAAATTAGACATTATTTGAAATATTTTCCCCAGCCGTGGGAAAGGTAAAAAAGATATTACCAAAGCATTTAAAAATTTGTATTAAAGTAACTTTAAATAGCATTTAATATAAAAAATTAACTGAAAGCATCGAAATGATAGAAAAATTATTTTTGAGAAAAAATATATTAGAGGATATTTGGAATATATTTCTTATCTGTAAAAACGGTAAAAGATTTACTAAAGCATTTAAAAGTTTATATTAATGTAATTTTCAATAGCATGTAAATTAAATATTCAATTCAATGTATCGAAAATTTAGAAAAAATAACTTTGAGGAAAAAATAAATTAGACATTATTTGAAATATTTTCCTCAGCCATGTAAAAGGTAAAAAAAGATAATACCAAAGCATTTAAAAATTTATATTGAAGCAACTTTCAATAGCAATTAAAATAAAAAATATTAACTCAAAGCATCGAAAAGATAGAAAAAATATTTTTGAGAAAAAATATATTAGAGGGTATTTGAAATATATTCCTTAGCTGTAGAAAAGGTAAAAGATGTTACCAAAGCATTTAAAAGTTTATATTAACGTAACTTTCAATAGAATACGAAATAAAAATTCAATTCAATGCAGTGGAAATATAGGAAAAACGTTTTTGAGAAAAAATAAATTAGACGTTATTTGAAATATTTTCTCTAGCTCCACGAAAGGTAAAAGATGTTACCAAAGCATTTAAAAGTTTATATTAATATAGTTTTCAATAGCATGTAAATTAAATATTCAATTCAATGCATCGAAAATTTAGAAAAAAAAATATATTTGAGGAAAAAAAAATTAGACATTATTTGAAATATTTTCCCCAACAGTGGGAAAGTTAAAAAAAGATATTACCCAAGCTTTTAAAAATTTATATTGAAGCAACTTTCAATAGCAATTAAAATAAAAAAAATTAACTCAAAGCATCGAAAAGATAGAAATAATATTTTTGAGAAAAAATATATTAGAGGTTATTTGAAATATATTCCTTAGCTGTAGAAAAGGTAAAAGATGTTACCAAAGCATTTAAAAGTTTATATTAACGTAACTTTCAATAGAATACGAAATAAAAATTCAATTCAATGCAGTGGAAATATAGGAAAAACGTTTTTGAGAAAAAATAAATTAGACGTTATTTGAAATATTTTCTCTAGCTCCACGAAAGGTAAAAGATGTTACCAAAGCATTTAAAAGTTTATATTAATATAGTTTTCAATAGCATGTAAATTAAATATTCAATTCAATGCATCGAAAATTTAGAAAAACGTTTTTGAGAAAAAATAAATTAGACATTATTTGAAATATTCTCTCTAGCTCCACAAAAGGTAAAAATGGTACCAAAGCTTTTAAAAATTTATATTGAAGCAACTTTCAATAGCAATTAAAATAAAAATAATTAACTCAAAGCATCGAAAAGATAGAAAAAATATTTTTGAGAAAAAATATATTAGAAGGTATTTGAAATATATTCCTTAGCTGTAGAAAAGGTAAAAGATGTTACCAAAGCATTTAAAAGTTTATATTAACGTAACTTTCAATAGAATACGAAATAAAAATTCAATTCAATGCAGTGGAAATATAGGAAAAACGTTTTTGAGAAAAAATAAATTAGACGTTATTTGAAATATTTTCTCTCGCTACACGAAAGGTAAAAGATGTTGCCAAAGCATTTAAAAGTTTATATTAACGTAACTTTCAATAGCATATTAAATAAAAATTAAATTCAAATGTATCGAACAATGTATCGAATATATGATGACTGGTTTTGAACCAAAAGCATTACAATGAGTATAAAAATAAAACTAACTTCTTATTCATTAGTATAAAAATATAAGAGGTTGAAAATCAAAATGATGAACCTATACATGTTTAAATAGTTTTCTCTTTTAATTTATTGAATATTGTCCTTTATTACTTTTATTTGTGAAAATAAATAGATAATTTCGAAAATATTAGTAAAAGCATTTTTTAGTTTTCATTATGAAGATCTTTTATGTGTAAAATGCTTCTTGTGAATGTATGTATAAACAATCTATATTATTAAACGGCTGAGGAGCTTTCCTGTATGTCCGGGCCAAATTTTGCTAGAGTGCCAACGAAGTATTTTCCCCTTATAAAAAGCTACGTATCATTTACTGATCGGTCCTAAACAGGATACACGGTAGCGTCCTGGATCTTGTTTTATTCAAGTCTGAGCAGCCTTTTAAGAGATGTAGCAGAAAAATTAACAAAATTAAAATTTTTGCTTAATTATGTCGAGCGCTCATTTCTATTGTGGAATTAACGCTCATAAATGAGAATACTTCTATTGGTAGTATCAACTATTGCCTTATATTTGGAAATAGAAAACCCGTTGCCAGGGATTTCTGCCTCTTCCAAAAAATTTTTTAATTTTGTCATTGTATGGGTGTTGCATGGAGTTGGGAAATGAAACGCCAATCTTACTGAAATCACTGGTTTTATTGGAGTCTGGTTTTATCGTAAGATGCTAGACTACAATCTCAGTTAAAAGCAAGTATATAAATGAAGGAAGCACTAATATAATTACGTTATTTAACAAAATAAGTCGTTTGCAAAGTAAACAAAATATTTCGATGTGTTTTATAAATGGTAGTTCGATTATATAGCAGGAGTGGGGTTATTGGATTAAGTATGTTGTTTATCAGTATCTTTTAGATAAAACATTTTAAATTTAATCATCGATTTTTTTTGTTGCAAGATAACTCTCAGCTAAAAAATAAACCATTTTTTTGGCCCACCTCATAGCGTCTTTACATTTCTGGAAAATTAAAAATTTTACTGATCCCGTACTGAAGGGTTATATGCTAGTTTATAATAATCATGGCACAATTTTACTACAGTTTTCTCTTACCGTAAGATTATTTTTTTTCTAATGTTCTATTCCAAGATCCTTTTAACTATTATTCCAATTAGTGTTATATTTCCAATGCGATGATACTTGTTGTTATAGCATTTGCCACAAGCAAGCTGAAGATATTTGTTGGCTTTTTTATAATGGAAGCACAATATAGGCGGTCAATATTACTCCCTAGGACGACACGAACAAAGTGGGCCTTCGTAATTTAGAAGCATGGACCAATCAGAAGAACACCTCCCACCTCCAGAGGTATCATTGGAAAACATTGTGACAAGGCACCTATTTTACGTATATTAACACTAGATTGCTCGAGATTTCTTGTATACTTATATTGCCCAAAAACAGTCAAATTGACTGCATTGTGAAAAAATAACAAATATGTAAAGAAATTTGTTTAAAATTAATTTTTAATATTTCTTATATTATTTACAATTAAACAACAAGTTATTAGTAAATATTAATAATAAAAAAATTTACTTTAATTTAAAAAAAATAATTTATGCATTATTATTTGTTCATTTTATGCAAATGAAAGTGGAAATCTTTTTATGTGTACATCTTCCGCAAACATACTTTTGACATTTTTCACATATATTATTTGTTTTGTTGTTGTGGCAAAGTCCTACTTGACAAAATTTGCGTTTGTGAGAATGGGTTGCATTTGATGATGTTGCAGTTGATCTTTGTGGGTCTTCATGTTCTGATAAATTTTTCCGTCTTGCAACTCTATATTCGTTGGAAAGATGTTCTGCTAATTGAAATAAGAACTTTTTTCGTTCTATTTGTATTCCTGTCGTTTCTTTGTAAATGATCCAAGCATTTATGGTAGCCAAATCTAAAATACTGAAAAATATTTGGAGGGGCCATCTACGAGAACTAGCTTTTACTGTATATTTTCTGGCCATTTGATCCGCCATATCAACTCCAAATTTTGTACTGTTATAAAATTGAATTGATTCCGGTAACATTTTTTATTACTTTTATCAATTTTAACAAATTTAGCAAAAGAAATAAAATAAACAACTTGTTAGAACAACACTTTATAAAGATTCGAATAACTAGTACTACTTTAGCTTCTTGAGCAATTGACACTTATCAAGTATACGCCCAAATCGACAATTTATCATGCATCGGTATGTTACCGTAATCGAAAAAAAAATGTTATTTCAATACAAAGCCGGACAGATCATATAAGAAATTTACTCAATTCAATAAATAAAAATCTTTTGATTATTTAAAATTTCCCAAGCAGTCAAAATGACTGCTTCTGGGCAATATAGGTATAACACACATATATATACGGAGATAAAGGAGGGCGGAAGTAACAAAAATTATTCATAAACCCATTTATATGTTATAGAAAAAGTCACCAAATTCTAAGAAATTGTGTCATTATATTTCATAATTGTTTTTCTAATTGAAATTAAATAAGAGATTTGAAAAAAAATTTTCAATTTTACAACTCCTCTTCAACCTCCACTCAAAATACAGTATCTTTTAAGTCAAAGAGTTTTTAAATTAATTTTACAATTTACACTAAATCACAAATTTGTGATGAAAATCACACTCAGTTTATTTAATTTGTGATTAAGTGAATGTTTCAGTCTATTTAGTATGAATGTTATGTGTTTCCTTTGTGTTTTCTTTGTTAATTCAATTAGATTTTAAATATTCAATTTTTGTAAAATTTTTTCTCAAAATGTTGTTTTTGTTTATGTATCAATTTGTTGAGTTACGATCCCCTCGCCAGATTTCAAACGCCACGCTGCAAGCACGCCCCGCACGCAAGCTGCAAGCACGCCAATTTCGCCAAATGTGGTTGAAGCACCAACAAGATCCATGATTAGAAACAGGAGAGTGGGCTAAGAAGAGGAGTTGAAAAACAGTCAAAATGACTGCCTTGCGCAATCTAGTGTTAATGAACACAATGGACCTTTGGCTGACTCGAGCATCGAACTAACAACCTTCCGGTTATGAGTTTCCGACTGATCTACCACGAATCCTAATATTATTATCGAGGCATCATTGTGTCACTAAATATTAGTAAATTTTTCTAAAGTTTTTTTTATGAATACGGTAGTTTGTAAACTATGTGAGAGAATTTTATTACAATAATTACAGATTATATTACAGAAATTTAAGATAAAATTTAAATTAAATTAAGTAAATCGAGTTAAAATTTGTATTAAATTAAATATTAAATTATTAAATTTATTTTAAAATGTTTGCAGTCTTACAAAGATTGCTGATTAAAATTTTGGGTAAAGGGCCATGGTTGGTTGTGGAGTGCTACGGTCTACTTTTTGCAACACGAGGGTTAATGAGACCGGGACCTACTGCTTAAAGCCGATTCCGAACGGCTACGAACATCCATGCCATAGTGGGATTCGAACCCACGAACTCCGATTCCGAAGGCTAGCACCCTAACCATTCAGCCATCGATAGGCAAGTAAAGGGTCATGGAAAACCCGGTATTTCGAAATTTCAAAAGGATTAAAGGCTTCTACATTAACCATACGCTCTACAGCAATGCTATATGAATCAATTAGAGTTTAATTGTATACTATGCCCAAGAAAAAAGTACACACCTTCACAATAATATGTTTATCAACAATTCTTCCATCCATATCATTCTAATTTACTCTTAATAGGGGTAACTAAGTATTATATTTTTGAGAACAAAATTAATTTGGGTGAGCAAATGTTCATTATTTTGAAATATTTACAAAATACTTTCTGCAAGTATTTTTCAATGGTTAATCAAATAACTTTTCCTTTTATTAAGGAGATAAAGGATATAGATATTTAAATTTTTAAATTTCGTTTTTTAAAGATATTTATATAATGAGAATATATAAAGTTGTTAATATGTCATGAGTTATACACAAAAAAATCTATTGGAAAAGAATTTTTGGATTAACATACACAACTGCTTTTTAAAAATTGAGTAGTTTAGAAATACTCATTAAAAACATTCCTAATGCACAGTATATTAACTAACTGCTTTTATTTTTTGCATTTTTTTCTTTAAAATTTAAATTAAAATTATTAGAATTAGGAAAATTTATATTAATTTGTACTAGTGTCAATTTTCACTTTCGTTAAATAAAATTTATACAAGATTATTTAAAATAAAATGTTTTAGCAACTGTTTAGGGTACTGAATCTTTTGTAAATCAAGAAAATATTTTGTGATTTTCAAAAACACTACATTAATAGATATTCTTCAAAATTTTGAATAATAAATATATAAAGGTATAAAATAAATAAATAATAAATATAAAGTAAATTAAATATATAATAAATATATCAATATATATAATAAATTAAAAATCAAATTAAATTAATTTCAAATCTATAATTCGATACAAATATCGTCAAGCTAGAAACATTATTTTAGAAAGTTTAAAAAAAGGGTGTAAGACAAAAACAGGTTTCAGCGAAGTAAAATAACCCCGATATTCCAAAAATGCCTTTTGATATAAGCGTATATCTAACTTTTTTTTCCGAACAAAAATATACTTCATACTTGTGAGCAAGATCTACCATTTTCAAGGTCCCTTGTGCTCTTAAACAAGATATTAAGTCTTAACTTCATATAAATATTTTTCAATGATTTATTGAGAGTAGTTATGATTCCTATTTATTTTGTTTGGTTTGGTTTAGAGAGCTACGGTTTAATGTTTTACCCAAAAGGGCTAATGAGACCGGGACCTACTGCTTAAAGCCGATTCCGAAAGGCTACAACACACATGCCAGCAGCGAGATTCGAATCCGCAAACTCCAGTGCCGAAGAGCAGTGCTCTAGCATTCGGCCACCGTTCGATTATAACTCCTATTGAATTCATGTAAACATAAAACAATTTTTCATTACAAACAGTAAAATAAAATCAACAAGAATTTAAATATTTTTAAAAATATTGTCTGATACCAAATACGTGTATAAAAACAATAGTTGTAAAAGAAAACATTTCTCTCCCTTTTATGAATACGAAAGATAATTAAAAAAATATTTTACATTGCAGTTGCATACAAAACTTTGTAACATCAGAATTTAAACCAGCATTTGCATTGAAATGTTTGTAATGATCCTTTAGATAATATGTACTTTTCATATTTTCTAAATTTTTCCTTTTCATCAAAAGCAAAAGGACCTTAAACCCAGTATTAATATTCGAGATAAGAAAAAAATACAAACTTTGGGCGAGTTATTGAAAAATCAACAAACAGATATTTTTGGAAAACAACAAGAAGAAAAAAAGTGTATTTTGTAAAAATCATATTAAAATATTTGATGGAAAAGAAAGAAGAAATTTCGTCTCACGCACACATATTAAAAGATAAAAGTAACACAGGAAGAGTCTCGAGAAGTAATCTTTGGCATTTGAAAATTAAATTTTCTCGACGCGGTGTCCATACGCCAAGGAGCAATAATAAAAATGCGGCGTCTCCAGACTATGTGTACGAGAAATGCGTCCGTAAACGAAAGGAGGGAGGGAGAATGTTATAATGTGCACCCTCCGCTTCCGACGCAATTGTCTCTTATTGATCCCTGCTCTCTCGTTTTTGACAGATGTCCCACGCCAGATATCTGTATGTTTAGAGGATGCCGTCATTTCCTGCTTGCCGGACAATTGTTTGCAATCCAAATTCAAAGGTGAGCTTCTTTAAGGATTCGTCGGAACAACTGACACATGTCATCTTCCAAAGCAGTATTAGCTTAACCCTTTCGGAACCAATACAAGCTATGTCAGACATTTTATTTTAGCTGTAAGATATTATAACATGGAAACATGAATAAATTAAACTTTATATAAAATATTTAAAATAAATTAGCCCCTCTGCGCCTAGTATTTGGTCAAGGTGTATATAAGTAGTACATAATAGTGATTTCATATGATTTTTCGGTTTGGTTAGGAGTGCTATGATTTACTTTTTGTTACACGACAGCTAATGAGACCTGAATCAACTACTTAACCGCTTGCCTGATTATCCCGAGTTATCTCGGGTTTGTAAGACGAGCGATAATGAGACCTGAATCAACTACTTAACCACTTGCCTGATTATCCCGAGTTATCTCCGGTTTGTAAGAGAGATAATGAGACTTGAATCAACTACTTAACCACTTGTTTGATTATTCCGAGTTATCTCGGGTTTGTAAGACGAGCGATAATGAGACCTGAATCAACTACTTAACCACTTGCCTGATTATCCCGAGTTATCTCGGGTTTGTAAGACGAAAGATAATGAGACCTGAATCAACTACTTAACCACTTGCCTGATTATCCCGAGTTATCTCGGGTTTGTAAGACGAGCGATAATGAGACCTGAATCAACTACTTAACCACTTTTCTGATTATCCTGAGTTATCTCGGGTTTGTAAGAGGAGAGCTAATGAGACCTGAATCAATTACTTAACCACTTGCCTGATTAGCCCGAGTTATCTCGGGTTTGTATATATTGCAGTAATTATTATCCCGAGAAAATTCGGGCGAAGCAGAATTTGTCAATACGATTTGTTTTATCACGGTTTTACTCGGCCTGGAGGAAATGAAAGAAAATATTCAGCTTTGATGGGCAGTTTTGTTGGTTTCGCGGTTCTTTTGGCGGGACTAGTCACGTGTTTTATACTGATTGAAAAACTAATTTCAGAAAAACATCGTGATGAGTTTTCTGCCGTATCAGGAAGCACCAGCATTAGTTCTATCTCACTCAGGTTCACCTCAAGGCATTTTCCGCCGAGAGCTGGCCAATTGGTTAGGGCGCTGATCGTCGGTACCGGAGTTCGTGGGTTCGAATCCCTCTATGGCATGGATGTTCGTAGCCGTAAGCAATAGGTCCCGGTCTCATTAGCCCTCGTGTGCCAAACAGTAGACCGTAGCACTCCAAACCAAACCAAATCAATGCATTTTCCAGATGTATATCCTGCTACTGAAAAAAATCAAATCCAACTCGACAGTGTACTCTGTGCTGCCTTGAAGCAAATTCCAGAGGTAAGGCAGTAAGAAAAGAGATCAGATACCAGTGTACATAATGTCAGGTATGTACATAATGTCAAGTACTAGTACGGGTTAGTGTAACAACATAGATTGTAGGTACAAAAAAAAAAACGGTATATACAGGAAAACGAAGTTCTTGTCTACTACATAGATTCTAGAAAAATTTAGACAAATAAAAACTAGTTTTTACATCAGTCGATGCGGAACCACAGAGCGGGAAAAAATTAAATCTATATACTACTATTTCTATTTGATTTTTCATATTTACAATGCTATTATAAATTTATCCACCAAAAATTTATTTTTTGTTTACAAAAATCTTATAGTTGTTATTTATATATTTCTATTTATATATTTGTTTATATATTTCAATATAAAATAGGAAAAGTTGGTTAAAAAAGTAAATAATTTTCGATCTATTGAGATTTAGCTGCATAACTAAATTTACGCGCAAAACGCCCGCTCCCGGTAACAATTGCGCTCCGAAATGTACCTGCACACACTGTGTTAATGATATGACACTTTTATATGCAATTGTGTTGCAACTTGTTTCAAAAACTATCATGCAAAGACTAATATATAACTTTTTTCCATTTGCCAGAGATAACTCGGGATAGTAAACTAACATTAAAACTAAATGCTTTTACACCTGTAAAAAATTAAGCAATCAACTTAAAACCTACATATTTTGTTTTGTTTCATTTCCTTGTATTTAATAATAAAATAAAAAAAATGTGATGATTTTTTCTAATATTTAAAAAAAAAGAAATTGTAAGGAAAGCGGTTAAACCCAGTTCCGAGCTGCTATGAACATGCATACCAGCTGCAGGATACGAACCCACGAAGTCCGCTACTGAAGATCAGCGCTTTACCCATTCGGCAGTAATTAGGCCTTGATAAATAAAAAAGTTACTTTTTAAGTATATTTTAATTTCAAATAAATTATTGCATATAAAAGTGTCATATTTATTAACACATTGTGGGCATGTAAATTTCACAGCGGAATTGTACCGGGAGCGGGCGTTTTGCGCGTAAATTTAGTTATTCACTTAAATCTCACTAGATCGAAAATTATTTTATTTTTTAACGAACTTTTCGTATTTTATATTGAAATATATAAACAAATATGTAAACAGAAATATATAAATAACAACTATAAGATTTTAGTAAATAAAAAAGTATATTTTTTGTGGATGAATTTATAATAGTATCGTAAAAAATGAAAAATCAAATAGAAATAGTAGTATATAGTTTTAATTTTTTCCCGTTCTGTGGTTCCGCATCGACTGATGAAGAAAACAAGTTTTTATTTGTCTAATTTTTTTCAGAATCTATGTAGTAGACAAGGACATTCGGCTTCGTTTTCTTGTATATACCGTTATTTTTGTACCTACAAACAACCATGTTGTTACACTAAATAGTACTAGTACGTGATCCGTGTTCAAGTATCAATCGTCAGAAAACGTACTAGTACGTGACCCACTCTCAAGTATCAATCCTCAGAAAATGTACTAGTACGTGACCCGCTCTCAAGTATCAATCGTCCGAAAAAGTACTAGTACGTGTTCCGTATACAATGTGTTAATATCTGAAGATTCAGCAGTATTTGATGTAATATTTTTTCTTCTACTTGGACAACGGAAAGTAACCCTACTTTTTATATTATACACCCATTCAAATCTAATAATGTTTTGTATAAAACAAACTTAAAATTACAACACAAGCCATTGATAAACCACAAGAATCTGTCAAGTGTCTGTAAAATAAGGGTTTCAAAATTTGGCGGTAACTACGAACTACAACCGACTAATATTCCTATAAAGTAGATAATTTGGCGCAAATTGCATTATAATACGCTTTTAAATAGGGGTTTTCTTTAATTTATTTATATCTTAATGTAAAAAATAAAAAAATTAAACAATTTTATTTTCGAATAAAATATTAGTAGCTATGTTACAGATTAGCTAACTTAATTTTTGCACACGGTAATATACAAAAGCATGTCAAGTATTATCATCTGACTTCGGTTTGAAATGCTATCGTCTACTGTTTCGAAACACGGGGGTTAATGAGATCAAGATCGACTGCTTAAGGCCGATTTCAAACGGCTGCGAACATCCATGCCTAAATAGGATTCGAACCCACGAACGACAGAACAGTGCCGAAGAACAGTGCCTTTCTCATTAAGCCATGGTTCTGTTGTCACCGGACTCAGACCAGTATTGTTAATACCCGTTATATTGTCATATCAAGTGATAAGATAGTGAAAATGGTTTTAATATCGAATAATGTTGGTTGTAATGTCATCTGAAACAATAAAAGAATGTCTGTTAAACTGGAATTTAAACTAGGCAGATATCAATTAAAAATTAGAACTGGAGACATCAAGCTGGACTCGAAAGAGACTTTTGTTAGTTAAATTCTGAACAATTAGGCTTACAGTTATTTCAAACTTGTGTGCTGGTCAACTAATCTGTAATTTTATCCACCAAATTGTCTGCAAGTTGGCTTTTAATAGGTAGTTCTTATCGGACGATAACCGGATAGGTAAGGCAATGCAATTCGCAGTCTGTGATTGCGAATTCCATTTTTTGTATGGATATTTATAGCCATTTTTAATAGAAATTAAAAAGACGAGGGCTGTGATATATGATACAAAGTCGCAGAATATTTACCAAAGGTGAGAAATAAGAATTTATTCCCAACTCAGATTCCTACATTTGAGGTCAGGGTTGTTAAGCTTTTTCTAACTTTCGAGACATTTATACTGCTGAAATATTAAAATTGTTTCCACAGTGTTAGCTTATGAAAATTTTTATTGTTTTAAAATGCATCATCCGTGTTATCCCCCCCCACACAAATTTCTTTCAAGTTTCTATCAGTTATACATCGTATTGTTTTGGCACAATTAAAAAAAAAAACTCATGCTTTGTATCTGATGTACATTATACTTCACTTTTGCCTCTAAACCAATCGTTAGAATTGAATGATACACATCGTATTTCTATTTTAGGAAACTGTGAAAAGTACTATAAAATTTAGAACATTAGCTAATGATGACGTTCTAAAAGAAAGATAGTGAAAATGGGTTTAATGTAAATGTTGGTTACTAAATGTCATTAAAAATTAACTAAAACTAATCAATTAATTGGACAGTTATTTTATTATTTTATTTACATTTTTGACAATATTTCCAGTCAATTTTCTCCTTTTTTTATTAATTCTGAAATTTTTTACTTTTAATTTTTATTAGTGCTTTTCATTTATGAAAATTATCTGCAAGAAATTGAGCTTGGGAAGTGCTAGTATTATATTTTTTGTAATAAATTTATTATTTAAAATTGTTATCATAATTTATATTTTACTTTATTTTAAAATTTTTTTTTACAAAATTAAAATTGATATTTATGTCAAGTTATTATATGAAATAAATTTTATTTACAAAATTTATTCCTCAAGTTTTCTATAAGGTCAGTTAAGCTTTTTTTAACTTCGAGACATTTTACTGCTGAAAAAAAAATTGTTATAATAATTTAAAATTTAGAATTATTTTTTTAAAGAATATTCATAAGTTAAATTTTATTAATCCTTAAAAAGTAATCAGTTTGAATTTTTTCACTTATACAGTAAAAAATTTTTCTTGAATATTCTTTGATAAAAAAAAAAAAGCTTCTAAAGTAGATATTGATGTACTTTCAATGAGTCATTTTTTAATTTAAATCATATTTACTGTATTAGAAACTGAGAAAAAAATTTAGAACATTAGCTAAGGATGACGTTCTAAAAGGGGGTACAGATATATTTTCCGTCGATAGATGACAGTAGATTAGTGTTGCTTTTAAACTTAATCACGTGAGATAAGCACATAAAGTACAACAGTACAAAATTGAGTACGCTATGATTTATCTGCGAATAAAATATACCGTAAAATACCTTTTAAGAAAGTGGCGTCATCGATAACGTCATTACTTTTCCAATGACCTTCATTTTCATTTTCACTTTTCACTCCGGTTTCAAAGAAAAATTAATCCTGATAGGATTTGAACGTGACATTGCACGTGAAATTACCTCATTTCTTTTGTTTCTAATCCATAAATAAATTAAAAGAAATTGGCTTTTACAGCAGAATACTAGGTCTGTACCCAATTTTGGGACCAGTCGGTAAACATGAGCAGATAATTTTATAATAGTTCACTGCATAACAAATTGACTGTAAAATTAAAGTGTACTAAGAAAGATCATTATTATTTAGCAACTTTTTGAAATAACCACCAAAGTTATTTTAAAGTGTGCGACATTTACCTCGCAATACCATGTCCTGTGATTTTTATTCATGCTATTAAATAACTTCCGTAAAATTTTGCAGGTTTAAAGCGACATCCTCGTTTGGAAGAGAAAGTGAAAGAGTGAGAACACTTCGGAATCTTTTTAAACAGCTTTGAAATGAGTATACAATTTCGAAATTGTAAAATAGAATAGGAAAAAAATCTTAAATCTTAGAAGAAGATCGTTTTCATTAATTCCTCCTTAGCACTAGATTGGTTTGGTTTGGAGCGCTACGGTCTACTGTTTTGCACACGTGGGCTAATGAAACCGGGACCTACTGCTTAAAGCCGATTCCGAACGGCTACGAACATCCATGCCATAGTGGGATTCGAACCCACGAACTCTGGTACCGACGATCAGCACCCTAACCAATCGGCCAGCGTTCGGCCCTTAGCACTAGAACTACCGATGTTTAATAAAACCTAGTTTTACCGTACCCGTCAAATTGACGGATTTCTCATCATGGCTTTCATTGCAACTTTTGACTTAGTTAATATAAATAAAAGAATATAATTTAACAAAAACAACAGGTTATTTTTTTTTTTTTCTATGTTTTTTTGTTTTTTTTTTTTTTTAGTTTATTTTTGTTTTTTTTCTTTTTTTTTTTGTTTTTGTATTTTTTTTTTTTTTTTTTTTTTTGTGATTTTGTTGTTTTAATTAATTACTAATAAAAAACAAACAAAAACAGTTTCTATTGCCTAGAATTTAGAAAAAAAATAATGTTCATATTACTTTCTGAGATTGGACTTTTCACAGATTGCCCTTTTCACCATGAACTTTATCACGTTAAAAGTACAACCGATAATAATTGCGTCCTGATTACATTTACCGGTTAGAACGTTCAGTTTAAACTGAATCGTAATCGGAGCAAAATAGACCCCGTTACAACGGCTGTCGAACACTTGGATCATCCAACTTTGAAATTTGCAAAATCGTCATTTTGCGTCGTCTTGGCTATAAATAGGTATAGGTCATATTGATTATGGAAATTTAAGTGTGTGAGTAGAAATTGAATAGGAATGTTTAACAATTCTTATATTTCATTAACCCCTTTCCGGGTTTTCCCGAGCTGAACTCGGGCAGGCGAAATGTACCATCCTGGCTCATCCCGAGTTTATCTCGGGTACTGTGAAATTTTACACTGTGCAATCAGTCTTTCCCGAATTATTTCACACGTGCTTTTTATGGTTTCAAATGCTTTTGTTTACTTTTCTGGAAACTAGACTATTTGTTTCTCAAAGAGAGACAGTAAAGGCAAGAAGGTAAGGAGAGAAACAAGGTTCTACTGTCCAGATTGCGATGTTGGACTCTGTGCAATACCGTGTTTTCGATTGTATCATAAACGACCAAATTTTGCTTAATAATTTCATAATCATTTATGTAAATGCATAGGATATAAATAAAACTTAATTCAAGATAAAAGCTAGGTATTCTAAGCTTTATATTTATAGTTAGTGTGAATTGACTCCAAAATCTAATGATTTCTGCCGTACAGAAAGCGAACTACACAAGTAAGTTACTCATTTATTTAACCCTCCCAGTGGAACACCTCGAGGAAAAAAGTGTAAAAAAATACACTAAAGGTTTACTATGTCAGTGACCAAAACATTCTATTATTTTTTCCTTCACCCTTTGTCGACTAGAATGGAATACGGGAAACCTACCCTCGTTATTGTTCCTTTACTTCCGGTTATAAATAGATATATAAATAGATGTTATAGACTGTTAATTTTTAATACACATAATGCTTGTCAAGTCTCGAAGATCATCCCATAAGAAATAATGGATTCTAAAAGTATAAATAAAATATTCTTTGAGAGACTTATTTATATTTTGTTACGAAAGTCATCAAAGATATTTAAGTGGTGCAATGAGAGATACATCTGTTACCGCAAACGAAATACTTCGAAATAGAAATTTACAAAGCCATGAAAAGCTATCAGCGTCTTTGTGACTCAGGGGCTACTGGTGAATCTCTCAATAAATATCATTCAAAGAAGGGTGCAGTTCCTAAACAATCGACCTGATCCTCCTACCGCAAAACTCCATTGAGGAAAACACTGACAAAAATATACATTACATCCATTTTCGGAGCGTTTTTGAAGGTCTAAAATTGTACGTTTTGAAGACGTCATCGGTTTGGTAGAATTGTACGTGCGAAACACTTAGAAGGTTAAATTTGTTTTTGTTTTTTTACATAAATTTTTAGAAAACTTTGTATGCGAATGAGGCTATTATGTTTAATTTTAAGCTATGTATGCATGAAAATAAGCATAAAAAATTGACATTTTTTGACCCATAATCCCAAAATAAAATGAACCTGGAATGGGTTAAAGGTCGTGTCATAAAATTCAAGAACAATACATATATTATATCAAAATTTTTAAGCATGAAATTTAAAAATAGTATAAATGACGTACTTGATAGTTTTCAGATAGTTCTCGGTAGCTCAGTCGGTAAAGACAACGATCTCGTAACTGAGAGGTTGCGGGTTCGGAACCCGAGCCGGCCTAAGATCCGCCGTGTTCATTAAAGGTAAAATCTGCTCATATTCACAATGTACTACAAATTCTCAATCAATACCTCTCAGGGTGGCAGGTTAAGTCTATGGGTCTTCTGCTTCGTCCCTGATTCTAAATTACGAGGATCCTCTTGAGCATAAGTCGTACTTTCACCCTTGTAGTGCTCGTTATAAACGAAAGGCGCACCCCTTTCCTTTAATGCGAGTAGCCTCCGGCTCAATCGTGCTTAGTTTCACCAAGTGGCATAAGTCAACAACAATGATAGTTCTAGTGTATATTTATAATCAAACATTAAATAAAAAACTTTATAAATACTTAAACGATCTTCTCTACTCATTTTCTTCTTCGCATAATGCTTACTGTAAACCAGGAAGAGTACTCGAACAGTAAAGTGAATCAAACAGTACCATGTCTATCCGAAAATAACTAAAAATTGTCACAAAGTATAAAAATCTACGGAAAAAACCACAGTAAAAATACATTTTCACGGAAAGGCAGAGGAAGGATATCTTTTTTTTTTTTCGTTTCCCGTATATTAAAACACGCTATCTCGAAAACAAGAAAAATGCTTTGGCATTCGAAAATTAAATTTCCCAGTGGTGTCCACGTGGTGGAACAGGAGCAATAAATATGGCATCCCGATGCAGTTTCCGTCAGAAGTACGGAGAGAAATAAAAGAAAGATTGTCGTGCGCTCGCATATCATCCAATGGAAAGGTTGCGGATTGATTCGTATATCAGATGAAAAAAACTGAGATCTACCATGTCATATCAGTTTGGGATATAGTAGCTATCTCACAAGAATATTGTATGGCAAATCACGCATAAAAACTTATTTAATCTAACGACTAGAGTTTCAGAATTACACATTTTTTTTTAGGAAGACTCAATATTTGGGGTCATTTTACTGTTCTTGATATTGGGATATACACAAGAACAGGTCTCACACTATTTTTGTTTAGCCTTTTCACTACCTCGGTCCACATAGGTGGACCTCGACTCTTTCGCCCAAAAAATAATCCTTTTGAAAAAAATGGTAGTAAACAACTCAGGTTCACATGCGTGGATGACTAAGCTTCTGAATGATACCAATAAATGGCAGCAGTAATCAGAAGTTCTTGTGGAATATTTGTTATTCTGAAGCGATTCGTAAGAAATTGTTCAAATCAGCTTGCTCGTAAAAGTAAGTAAATTTTATTTGTTTTTAATGGTTTTTAAGTCCTATAATTAATGTGTTCTAATTAAAAATTGCTTAAAATTTGTGTTAAAATAGTTTTTTAGATTTAAACCTGCATTTTGTGCATTTGAGAGGGATACATATATAGGTCCAGGTATATGGACGTGGGTACTTAACGCTTATATTTAAAAAATTATATTTAAAAAATTATATTTAAAAAATTATATTTAAAAAATATTTTTTAATTCTAATATACTAATAACATTATTCTACTTTTAAAAGGATAATAATGCTCTAATATACAAAAATATGTGCCCTTAAGCAGTCTTTTTTGATTTAAAAATTATTATGTTTCCAGCATAATTGAGACTCGAGGTACACATATGTGTACCTAAAATATTTAGCCCCCTATTATGCTGCCATCTAAAATAGATATTTACTTGCAAACTTTGAAGTATTTGATAACATTTATAAGGAAAAAAAAACGAAGTTTATGCAATTTTTATATAGCTGGTAGTGAAGAGGTTAGAGAACAGAATTGCCTTCCTAAAGTCTTTTTAAAGGATGCAACCTCATATTTGTCATCAGGAAAAACTTGTACTGTCTGAAGAGGCCGGACGATGGTGCAACAGGTCGGTGCTGCCATTCGTAACCAAAGCCCGATGATTTGAATTCTATGATGTGTATGATCAGAATGGGGTTTATGAAGTAGGTTCCGATCCCGTTGTCACTTGGGTAGCAAAAGTAGATCGCAGAGCTCTAAATCAAAGAAAAATGCTCCGAAAAGACATTATGCATGCTGAATGTAAACCTGTATTGATCAAAGATGAAATTTTAAACAGTAGAACCATGAGTTTTTAAATAGCAAATCTTTTCCGTCCTGTTTTATTCTAATTTTTATTTCATTTATACAGTCGAATTCGTTTATAACGAGCTCGGATTTAACGAGAACTCGGATTTACCGAGAGAAGCTAGAATATTTGGTTGGATTAATGTTAAATCTATGGAACAGAAGTCGCTTTTAACGAGCAAGACCTGGATTTAGCAAGCAATATTTTTCTCTCTTGCAATCTTTTTTCTCATCTTTCTAATCGTTCTGTCTTATCTTTTTTTTCTTCTCCGCAGTTTAATACTTTTGTAGGAAAAATTCCTCCACCATTCCAATGTCAGTAGGGAGGGTTCACAAATCTGGTGCAATTGAATTTTTGCCCCCAAATTCTAAATCTGTAGCGCAACTAGAAACTTGTTGCTGGTTAGGGGGGGTTAATTATCATTAAATTAATTAATGTAATTAAAGTAAGTAAGAATTAATTGAATTTTAAGTAAACTCAATCATTTGACCTCCCAAGCCTCCCCCCCTTCTGGTTGCACGCCTGCCTTAAGGACCCGTTTATTACGAGCACTCGGATTTAACGAGTAAATGTTATGGTCCCTTTGTGCTCGTTATAAACGAGTTCGACTGTATCTATTTTATTCATTTATTTATTTACATTGCCTCTAATTTAAAAATATAAAAGTAAAGTTCACCCTTTGGGTGTGCTTTTATTTATATTTATTTATATTTATTTATTTATTTATTTTTCTGTTAGAGAGGATGTGTTTACATTGCCCTGTTAGGGAGAAGGGTTGACTCCGTTGAAAGACTGTAGAACTCATTATATATGACAAATGAAAAAAAACTAAGGAAGTATCAAGTAAATCTTCAGATATATATTGAACTGAAGACAAAACTCTACAAAATTTTCAAATCTTGCATGCACAAAACCACTCATTCAATAAGTAGATCGAGGTTTGCCACATTACTTCTTTTTTGTAAGCATAGATAAGTACGTAAAGAAAAATTTTGCAAGTAACCATGAAAAAAAATTGAGATTCAAAGCAAAAACTGATTAACGAAAACATATATCTTAAATTCTTTAGAGGATTAATATAGGGATAGTATGTTTCACAAGTACCGGTGTGTTGACTTTCGATTATCATTCCAAAAATAGGTTTGTGAAAATTTAGCTCGATCCTTCTGATTGTTATCTCAAAATGTTTAATACATGCCTCTTAATTCAATATTGCCTTTAAATATTTACAAGAATATCATGGATTCTTTTTGTTGTTGTTTTCTGCTCTCTTATCATATTAAATTCTTTATAGCTTTATCCTTCCTTATTACAGACAGAGTGAAGCCGATATTGAAAACTGAAAAATAAGGGAGAAACCCGAAACCATGTGCATATTGAAAAAATCAAGTAAGAGATTTTCTTCGAAACCAAACAAGGAATTTTTCTTTTAAAAAATCATATTAAAACGCTCCTCTTGGTGGAAAGAAAGAAAAAGTTCAGTCGTGAACCAAATATATTAAAGGAAAGAGTAACAGACGACACGAAAAATATCGCTTTGGCATTCGAAAATTAAATTTTTCCGATAGTGTTCACACGTGGTAGCAATAACAAAATAGAGCATAACTTGGAAAAATAAAGTTTGTTCACGTATGCGTAATACAAACTTTTTAATCTGCTACATCTCGCATGTTTGTTTTCAAGAATGAAATGAAAATTAAGACTTCCTTTCAACTTTTGGATATCGACTGTAAGCCACTTAAGAGTCATGGACAAAAATGAAGATAGTTTCTTCTAAGCAGATGGCACATTGTGTCTTTGGAGTAGTACATAAATTAGTACAGGGTAACACTTTCAGCTTATCGTTTTCTTGTAGGAACCTCTTGATCAAAGAGAAGATAAAGTAGAATATCAAATTTAAAATCTACACAATATGAATATCGTACTTAAATCTACAAAATGCCGAACGATGGCCGATTGGTTAGGGTGCTGGCCTTTGGTACCGGAGTTCGTGAGTTCGAATCCCACAGTGACATGGATGTTCGTAGCCGTTCGGAATTGGCTTTAAGCTGTAGGTCCCGGTCACATTAGCTCTCGTGTTGAAGAAAGTAGACCGTAGCACTCCAAACAAAAAAAAAAAACTATCACAATACGAACATCTTAATAAGATATTGAATGGTAAGGCATCTAATGGGTTTTCTATGAAAAATAAACAAAAACAACAATATTTTAAATAATAACAAATTAATAAAAAGAAAATTCTCTTAATAACTTAGCTGTGATTTTTTTTTCGAAGCATTTTTATGCCTGGAATAACTGTTGAAATCTACAACTTAATTAAAGCTCGTGACTATAACGAAATTTAAGATTTTATTTTATTCATAAAACATTTATTGATATTTATTTTTACAAGCAAACTGCCTTTAAAGATTCAATCTTGTATAAATGTTCAAATTTTATTAAAATTTGGGCATTTTGAATAAGTAAATAGAGATTACTTGCGAAACATGTGTCAAGTTCCAAGGAACCCAGGTTGAAAACTTCAGAATTGGTTCGACCGAACGATGCAAAAATACAAAAATAATCAAAATTTTTATTGCATTTTTGGATTTTGATAACATTGCAGAAAATAGTCGAATATTGTAATATTACACGCACATCGACTTTTTTCACCTTTCTTTTCGAATTCCCATTTCACAATAAACATTATTATCAGTAATAATTCTTATTTATACTTTTAAAACATAAATAATAACAATGCTAGTATTTATAAAATTAATCAAAATTTTCTTTTGTGTGATATACGTATTTCGAAACAAAAGATATCAAGGTAGAGATATCAATATATATAAGAAAAAAATAGAAAGAGAGATATAAGTAAGTGATAAGTAGAAAAAAATATTTTATACGTGAATAAGTAAGTGTTATAGCTTATAATCCCATGTAAATGATAAATATCAATGAAACAATTTTTTTACATTGTAATTTTCAATTCTCGATTTCAATCGAGTGTGAAAAATTATAGCAATATAAAGTACAACGCCGCTCGAATTATCTCGAGTGTGCACAGTTTGGCCAGTTTAGAACGCTCGAGTTAACTCGAGCGTGCACGTTAAGAGATTAATTACTATATTTACATATTATTCTCATTATCAAAATATACCCCCAAAAATGTCATATTACTAACTGAAACATTTACAGTTTTTGTTTTGGTATCAAACACTGATGTCTCTATAATAGGACATATATTTCTTAAAAGAATGATTGGTCGTTTACCAGATATATCCCAGTATTACACAAGCTCTCTTAAAGTCCTTGTATAAAATACACTTGATCATTTATGAACCAAATGTTCGTTGAAGCGTGAGAGAAAATCAGATTTCAATAGAGTGCAAACCTTGATGGCCAAAATATTTAGAACGTTCACTTTATTCCCCGTTTGATGAACATTTTACATGCCACTCTTAAGAAAACCTGTTAAAAGTTGTGCGGGAATGATACAACTTTACTTCCAACCCTAGCCATCCAAGCTATATTAATTTCAAAGGCAAACGTCAAACAGTAACTTCAAAGACGTAATACCCCAAACCTCTGCTTTTAGTTTCTATAACAAATGATTGGTTCGGTAATTAGATCGCGATCTGCATCTTAAAATGGATTTCAAACGACTATAGGCATCTCAGTAGTGGGATTCGAGACCACGTACCTAAAGAACTTTACCTATTCGCATATCGATTGGCGTAGAGACAGGGACAATATGTCTCAGAAAATTGTGAAGCGAAGCATTATCTGTTTGGGTTTGAATAGCACCTGTAAAAGACATAGGAATCTACATTTATATCGTGGAAAAGTCTGTACAGCAATCTATACCAACATGTTCAGCATTCTATTATATTTTACCTACACTGTGCTACTTTATCATAGAAGAATACCATAGAAGGGGAACATGCGGAATCAGGAAAACTAACTGTTGTATTAAAAATTATTTAAAAGATTTTGACAATTTGAAAAATAACATGAAATAAAGAACGATATGCATAAGTTTCATTGATTGCAGGTGGGGACAGGTAATTGTATATTTTTGATTGTATTACTTTATAATGCAATAAAATTGAGTGATGATTTTAGAAAGGTATTCTACTTAATATTATTACTCTCTATTGTATTTTTTTATAATGAAAAAAAATTATTTTAAAATGCCTCTACTTATTATTTTTATTTGACATGGTATATAAATATGCAGATTATTAAAAAATAATTAAAGATCAATGTTATAAATATTACGCTTATGGGAATGCATAAATATTTTATATTCTACGCTTTTATGTGAAATAATAAATGAATGACTTAAGATTTCGGATTATGTTTCCTATATAGTACAATATACTGATAAAACTCTACAAAAGTTATAATAGTTTTCCCAAAGTCGCATTTATACATACATCAACTTATACGGCTTTCTCTATATTACAAACTAACTTAAATGTAGCATTTAATGATAAAAAGATTCCCCACTTAAGGTATGTACCAGGTCTTCAGTCTGGGTTCCTTGGAAGTGTGACAGGAGTTCCGAAAAGGATCATTATTTGCTAAATCAAAGCACCAAACTTTTAGTAAAATTTTTCATAAAAGATTGAATTTTTAAAATAATTTGCTTTTAAAAATAAATCTGTAAAAAATATTTTTTTAATATTTTCCTGTTAATAAAGAAAAAATATTTTGGATCCAAAATCCTTTTCAAAACGAACTCCTCTGAACTCCTAATAAAAGAAAGAGAACAAGAGATTAATACATGAACTGAAACTGAATTGAAAATAAAACTTAGTCAAGCTAATGTTGTGAATTTTTGGATTAATATTAGAAAAAAAATCCTGAAATTGCCAAAAAAGCTGTGAAGCATCTAATGTCGTTTGAATCAATCTATATATGCAAAAAATATTTCTCTTTGTACTGTGACAAAAACAAAATACTGTATCAGATTGTACACTGATGATGACATTAGGTAGAAGATTTAAACAATTATTCTAGACGTAAAAATACTTTGAAATAAAATACAATCACAGCCAATTCATTAAAACAATTATTTTATTAATTTTTTAAAATTTAAAATATTCTTTATTTTGTTTATTATTCACAGAATATATTTTAGAAAACAAAAGCCCTATTAGCTACCTTACTATTCAATATCTTATAAAAATGTCTGTATTGTGAGTACATAAAGATGCAATAATAATTTTGTAAATTTGAGTAGGATAAAGCTTTGATATCCTTATTTTCTGTTCTTTGATCAAGAGGTTTCATCAAGAAGAAGATAAGTTCAAAGAGTTCCCCAAAGTGTAAAAGTTTGAATGCCCCTGGAATATATTATGTACTCAGACAAGCAGTTGACTATATCCATTGATCAGGACGAGGTCCATTGTTTTCAAAACTTAACCGTTGACAACTGACAAATATACCAGCAAAATTACTAACCTGATTCTTCCCTACGCGGTAAGTGTGTGACAGAGGGTGTAACAGAAGGATAATTCACCATATCAGAAAGCCCGAATCATTATGGAGTTATCCAAAGAACATTTCGGGGGCTTGCAAAGTATTATATACCCCCCTTAATCACTCAAAAACAAATTAATGAAACATTTGTAGTTAATTGGTAAAACATATTTCGATTGCCGTAGCATCAGTCCAAAATATATTGGAAATTGGAAGAAAAATAGAACAATTTCCTGCAGCATAGGACACAGAAACCCCCGAAGAATTTTGTTTTTGTTTGAAACGGAAAAGGAGAATATTCATTGCTGATTGGCTATCGTAAGATTGAAAATTACCGGAAAAGTAAACGAAGTGACTTAGTCAGTAATATTTCATCAATTTGCTTTATTTCATCAGTGGTTCATTGTCCGTTTGTGGGCACAAAAGTCACGTAACTTTTTTTTCACTTTTTTTTTAATTTTCTTTTTTTAGACGAGTATCTACAACTTAATGGTAATTCAAAACGGCAACAAACTGTCATGCTAGTGGGGAGATTCGATGCCACGAATTCTGCAACAGGAAAGCAGTGATGCACATAACTGGATTTCATCTAATCAGTCAGTGTATTATTTCAATGGATATTTTGAAGAAACAGTTTGCATTTCTCAAGTATTATTAAAATTATTTTGTATTTTTTTCAAATTGGTTTGACATCCAAGACTTAATAAATATCCTCACGGCTATCAGTTATTTTTTATCCAAGTGAAGTATGAGTGAAATGTTAATTTTCTTCTAATTTACTAATTTTACATATTTAACTTCGCACTTCATGATCTTTTTTTTTTCAGAAAAAATAATTTACACTTTTTGTCCAATATTGTGGTGCTGTACTGAATATCATCCATTATACAAATGTTTTTTAGAGCTATATCATTTCAATCTTCTTTTAGTATTTTTGTAAGTAAATTAAGTGAGAAATTGTGCTTTATCAATATAGCATATTATTGACAGAACTATCAGGAATATCTCAAATGATAGTCAGCTCTACCAAACTTAAATATAAATTTCAGAATTATAGTCCTTTCTGCTCCTATGTTCAATAACCAAACTTTTAATCTACTGACAATATCGGCTCGTGACCTAAAATCACAACTTTCAAAATCTACAAACACACCATAAATGTATGTCTGATAAATTAAACAATAAATGAACAAGAATGTTTTTACTATCTATAAATATTTATTTTGGTACATCTTTCTTAAAAAAAATTACTTAAAAATTAAACTCGTTCTTCTTGGTTAATTTCTAGTAAAAAGTCAATAATGTTTCGCAGAAATCTGTACGACTGTTGAACAATTTTTTCTCAGTTGAAATAATTTCAAGTGTATTAACCTATCCTTATTTATAGTGATATTTAGAAATGTTTTTATTTTTTTAACGTTGAAAAACAGCTATCATGCTTTTATATAAATGTAATAAAACCCAAGAAATATTTTATATATTATAATTGTAACGTCCAAACGCTTAAAGAAAAGGAGTAAACATGTTAAACACCATGAACACACTAGAAACAGAGCAAATTAACTATGCGTTGCACAGTGACACTTTGTGCAGATCACAGCGACTAAAAATGTATGCTCACGCATCCAGATGCGTAAGATAATTCCACTGAGATAAACTCAGTGCTATTAGTCTAACTTACAGTCCAATGAGTTGGCACCGAAGAGTGACGTCGGCTTGTATACAAACTGTAAGATGTATTCTTAATTCTTAATGATAAAAACAATTCTTTCAAGATGACATAAATAATTTAATAACTATATTTTTATATAGACCAAAAATAGAGGTAATGCAGTTCTGAAGTGCCTATACAAGAGTCGTTTCTGCCTACTGATAAATTATTTAAAAAGTATTTGTATACTGGAGACATTCTAACTCTCTGGTTCGGAATCGACATTAAGCAGTAGCTCCCGGTCTCATTAGCCCTCATGTGCAAAACAGTAGACCGTACCACTCCAAACCAAATCTAACTCTCTGTTTGCTGCAGCAAAATTTATGTAAGGAATCTATTTGAAAATGCAATTGTACATGCTATGTCGTAAGATTGTCTTGATTTATTAATGGTCTCGATGAACGACAGCGAAATGAGTAGGGCGTTGTAGGGGGTAGTAGCTCTTTGGTACCTGAGTTCGCATGTTCGAATCCCAGTGATGGCATGGATGTTCGTAACCGTTCCGATTCGGCTTTAAGCAGCAGATCCCGATGTCATTAATCCTCATGTACGAAAACAACAGATCACATCGCTCCAAACCAAACCATTAATGGCTTCATAATCACTGCCAGACATTGATTTTTCAAAATTCTATACGCTTAAAGAACAACAAAAAGAATTTAACACATAACAAATGCGTCTTTCTTCTTTTCTTTTTCAATGACATAAATCAACGTCGCGACGTTTGTGTACGTGTGTAACAATTTATCAAAAATCGCTCACTGGAATTATTTTATAATATATACACAAATCAACAACCATCTAATAATGTACCATACGTAATAAAGAAAAGAAATCAGAAAGATTGTACAAACTTTCTGAAATGGTTAGCAACTTATATAAACAGACATAAAAATATATTGAATTTGCTTTAAATTAAAATCCTTTATCCAATTTTTAGAAATCAAATGTTTGTTAAATTATAGACACCATTGCAAGTTTTGAGTCTGTAAGTAAAATTATAAAATTCTATATATATTTTACCCTTATAAAACAGGATCTTGACTGCGATATAAATCGCCCGACATATTTATTAATGCTGACAGTATTTGACGGCGGGCTTTTAGTCGCAGAGTCCCAATATTCATTTAAATTGCCTGCAAATGCCAGGACGTCTAAAAGCCCCAAAGCGAAAGGTAACCGCGGGTCTTGCAGAGAAATACCTGGCCAACAATTACCGGCAATGTTTCCCACGCCTGCACCGTGACGTCATTTAATCTCCGGAATCACAAAGGAGAAGGGACTGCAACTCATTCAACAGGTCGTGATGACTCTCGAGCAGGCAGGTACGAGAGGCAGACAGAATCAAATTTGCTGCTCCAACGAAATTGCTTTTGATCTCACCAGGGGAAACATTCCGCGTGTGCACAGCAAGCGCGCATTTTGTCGTGTGCCCTCTAAGAAGCGATAGCTATATTAAAACCGGCCCTTCGTATAGAGTTCTCCTCCTCAAATACATTTCTCATATCTCTTCACCGAAAGGGATGTTTGCTGGGACAATATTTATTGAGACACTCGCTCAAAAATTTTCATTTCGAACGGTCCAGGTGTAATTTCAAACACTGAGCTACCAACTTTGATTCTTTTTCTTTTATTTTGACCCGCCAGCTCATTTGGCTTTTGTCTGCTTGTGACCTGACCGCATTCTTTTTATACATCAAGTCGCTTTTGGTGTTTTATGAAAAGAGGAGTTTGTTATTCGAATTTTAGAAAAAGTTGGATGCTATTAGAGACAGCCGTTCTAAGAATTTACCGAGAGTAGAGAACTACTTAGACTTAAATTTTCGAGTGAGAAATATTACCTCTATATCAAACATTCATAGAAATCTAAAACAAATGAGAATTGCTGTATATGATACTCTTTATATTAAGGGATCAAACGCTCTTAAAAGTCGATAAGAGATTTGAAAAAATTTTCTTTTACAACTTCTTCAACCTCCACTCAAAAGACATTTCTTAAGTCAAAGAGTTTTTGCTGGATGAGAATTGATTCAAACTCTATTTTAAATTAATTTTACAATTTACACTAAATCACAAAGTGATGAAAATCACACTGTATTTAATTTGTGATTAAGTGTATTTTAGTCTATTTAGTATGAATGTTATGTGTTTATTTTGTGCTTTCTTTGTTAATTCAATTAGATTTTAAATATTCATTAGATTTTAAATATTCAATTTTTGTAAAATTTTTCCTCAAAATGTTGTTTTTGTTTATGTATCAATTTGTTGAGTTACGATCCCCTCGCCAGATTTCAAACGCATGCAAGAGAGAACGCAAGCTAAGATGAATTTTCGCCAATGTGGTTGAAGCACCAACAAGATCCATGATTAGAAACAGGAGAGTGGGCTAAGAAGAGGAGTTGAAAAACATAAAAATTATCATTTTCGACTTCTTAAATCTTGAATAATACCAGTTTTATAAACACAAATTTTTCAACATAGTTACACATTATTTTCTTTAAATACTTATAACATTCATCTTTTAACCCTTTAAAGATCACCTACATGAATTCTGTTGAATTTAAGGAAACTAATTTATAATTATTATACATGAAACTTATAAATTTTTTGTCAACAATTTTTGTTTTACTACATATTTTTTAATTGTTTCCAAGATTTTTTTTTATATACGAAGAAATATTTTATAATTTATTATTATTTTATAATTATTATTATTATATTTATTATAATTTATTATTATTATATTATTAATATTTATTATTAATTATAATTTATATTATTTTTCCAGCAATGATAGATTACACTTGAAAATTGATTTATTTTCACTTTAACAACAGTTAAAATTTTGATGAGTAATATTGTAATACATATTAAATTAGTCCAAAATATTTTCTTTACCCTGAAAGAAAGGAAAATTGTAAAAATGTTTGAGAAATATGTCAAAACTTCAATGCATTTAAGATTTTAAATTTAAAATTAAAAAATCGGAAGTGTGTACCACATGACTTCATTGAACTCCAATTATATCATACAATTTTACTTTGTTTTGTATGATCCGACATGAATACCATCAATAGTACATTTTCAAAAAAATATTTATCTTTTTCGGTCGCACGGGTTGTTAGTAGAGCGCAGGCTCGAGTTCATCTTAGCTTTCTGGCGTAAACCAGAAATATTAATAACTAGCATATAGCCCATCATATGACGGGATTAGTAAAATTTTTAATATTCCAGAACTGTTAAGTACCTAATGAGGCAGGTAAAAAATGTTTTTTTTTTGGCTGAGAACTATCTGGTTGACTCTCAATAATTTATTTATCGTCATACTCCTCTAGAGTCTCTCGATCCTGTAATGCAGTTTAGAATCACATTGAATTCATTTAGTCAAACCGTGTGGTTATGTATAATGAACAAACACACAAAAGAACAAACTTCTTAATTTCCAAATATATATAAATTAAAAGTTAGATATTTATTAGTCCGTGAAATAGACTCCTAGACTTATATGAAAAGAATTTATTGTTAATACCGGTGGTAAAAGTTTCATTGCAACAAAAAATAATCCATGATTAAATTTAAAATTATCACGTATGTACCTAATCTATTATTTAAGCCAAATATAAAAGAAAATCCTTTACGTAATATCTAAGTTCAGTGATAAAAGATATTAAAATAGTGTAGACGATATTTAAATAGTTTAAAATATGAAATGATTAAATGAGATGTTTAAAGGAATGACGTCACAATGCTAGAAAAGATTGTTATTTTTACCTCTTTATTAAGTGATAAATGGATAAATTTAATCGCCTGCTCTTAACCGGGGAAAATAGGGCTTGAAATAATGGCATTAAACTCTCGAAAAGGATGGAAGGGTTGGATTTCGAACGTTTTAAAGACGACAGTATTTTTTGCTGTGATATGAAGCATATTTATACAAATTTATTTCAGAATCGGATCGATAGTTTAGGAGAAGATAAACTTTATTCGCTTTGAATGGATGCCTCTATCCATTCCAGGTCCAACCGCTTCATAAATTGGAGGACAGACGTACAGATAACTTAGGCTATTATTATATAGGGGATGATATTTTGTTACGTTGAGATATTTCGTTATATAGATATTGCATTTTAAACCGAAATAATTCACGATTGCAATAATTTTTTACTCCGTATCAGGTAGAAATGAGCAACAAAATTTCAACATTAATCTCCTCAATTAGTCGGTTGTTATATTTTTTTTTCAAAAATGGACTTGAAAGCATTGTTTCATCTGACTATAAAGCATTGCTACAAAAGCATATGAATACGCCATTATATTTGATTTGCAGATCGATACCGATAATAGCCGTTTTAATGAGATATTGGTCGTTATATAGAGTGCCGATTACAGGTAGTTGTTAAAATAATGCTAAATACAAAATTTCGAAATTTTACAGCTAACGTTTATTAGTTATATCCCATAACGTTAATTCAAGTTATATTGGACTGTTTCTTTATATAGAGTGCAAATTGCAGTCTACCCTTTTGAACTACTTTATTTTGTACTAGGAATTAAATGTGAAATTAGTAAGTTTTATACAATAATGTATTAACCCTTTAGAGGGCAGTGGTTTCTCAGCGAAGCCTCCTGTTAAACATTTTTTTTTCTCTACTTTTGAGAAATATGGATCTTTTTTTTTGGGGGGGGAGTATGTTTTTGATATATAAAACTTACAATAGAGGATAGTTCTACATTTATTTTTTCTTTTGAAATATATCTATTTAAACTTGCCGTACCTTTCAAGGTACGGCAAGTTTAAATAGATATATTAGATATATTAATAGATATATACATTAGTAATTCGATTTTTTTCTCTTATGACACCAAACACAAATACCTATTAAAAAAAAAAAACACTTATGAATTGTTAAACTATTTATTATACTTTTTAAGAACAGTTATTGTTCTTTCAATATAATTAAAATTTAAAAAGTATTATGTTCAAGGTGTACACGCTGGATGGGTATGTCAGTTACCTCCCCCTCAATCCCTCCTACGGTATCCTCTACGGAAACCCCTCTAAGGATTGTAAAGAAAAACTTTAATACATAATAAGATTCATAGGTAATATTTATAAATTAATTTCATTAAATTCCAAAAAGTGTATGGCCGAATGATGGCCGAATGGTTAGGGTGCTGGCCTTTGGACCCGGAGTTCGTGGGTTCGAATCCCACTATGGCATGGATGTTCGTAGCCGTTCGGAATCGGCTTTAAGCAGTAGGTCCCGGTCTCATTAGGCCTCGTGTTGCAAAAAGTAGACCGTAGCGCTCCAAAACCAAAACTAAAAAAACCAAAGAGTTTATGTAAATGACTTTAAAGGGTTAAAGGACAAAATTCCTGATAAAATATGCATAAATAAAAATAGAAATTTTGAATTTTATATTCCCGAACGCTTCATAGATATCGAGTTTTAGATTTGATTAATTATTTGAAAAACAGTAATTTTGTTTTAGAATTTATTAGCAAAACTGACGAACTTTAAAATTAACCTCAAAAGAAAAAAAACTTGTTTTGAACATAACAGATTTGACTACAATCCTTGAGAGGTGAGAAATGCTTTACACAGAGCCTACTTGAATGAATTTACGTTATGGGATTGTTTTAACACAAGAAAGGACATGCGGGGAAAAGACCATATTTCTCAAATAAGCTCTGTTCCCTCACTTAAAAATGCCGTATATTTTATAACGGAAAAAACATTAAACGGATTAAAAATTTGAAAAGGTGTGAACTTTCTCTTTCGGTAGACGAAAAATCCTTCACGTTTCGCAATTCTCGATATATCTTCGGAGAGCCAAGGAAAACATTTGGAAGCTTTCGAGAAGATTGAATTGTTTTTGAATTATACGGAAAAAAGATTATAAAATAGGGAATTCATCTTGTCTGAGGTCGAAATATAAATGAAAAAAATGGATGAATTTCTCTGGATTTTTGGCAATACCTCGTAATTCTTAATTTTTCATCGTAATGAAGAATATAAATACCAAATATAAAGCCTGCTGTATGCGAAAGAACGAAAAACTGCAATTTGTAATAAATTTTTCGGTAGAGTATATCACCTATACACTTTTGAAGCCATACATATTATTGCACGCACTCTGCCTGTTCTGTTGATTGTCTCTAGATACTTGAAAGGTTGTAATCCTATGCGCACTGAGTTTAGCTAGATACGTTATATCTTGGGCCATTGCTTTAAAGGTATAGTGGACATATCGACAGTTCGGTTCTAAACGGCAATAACTTAAAATTTGATTAATTTTTAAGTAGAGAAAGACAAGTAGCATATACGCTTCCATTAAAAAAATTATTTATAGCACATTAAATTTATTTTCAGTTTATAATAGACTATTACTTTAATAATAAAAGTCTACTAGACGCAAATATGGCGTTCTAATGCTAAATAAATAAATTTTTTATAACTGCAGTACCTTTTTGACTAAAATTTGTTTTAAATTTTAGATAGCTATCCTGTTCTTGTCAAACTTTGTTATAGTGTTCATCTGAAAGGCAATTAAAAAACAAACAAAAAAATATTTGAAAATAAGAAAAGTCAAGTAATACATATAATTTCATTAAAATGCTTTATTACACATTAACTTGTCTCGTATCTTTGGGGTAAATCTATTTGTAGAATCTACACATTTCTTTTTTAAATCTAATAAATCCAAATTTTTCGTCAGTAATAGGGTTTCGACCGAAAACTGGATATATTAGATGTAAATTAAATTTAGTGGGTAATTTGATACGGATCCCACGAATATATTGCATTAATTGATGTGTTGCAAGATAAACACAAACAACAAAACCGTCTTTTAAAGTTAAATCTGTAAATGCCATAATTTTGGGGTATGCTGCAGATATGCAACAGAGTGATATAAGTGGTCCAATAAATTTACGGCATAGTGTGAATCTGAATATAGTGGCACTCGGAAAAGTATGGTACTTACCGTATGTAATCCTCCTTGCAGAGTAAAAGTCCTGCCCTGGAGAAGCAAGATTTTCCAGCGTCGGCCAGGGTGACCCTGCAAATACTGCACTTGAGGCAGGTGGTGTGCCAGTACCTGTCGACGGCGTACAAGAGGTATCTGTCCCGGATGGTTTGGCCGCACTCCCAACACGACTGCGAGAGGGACTTATCACAGTACTGATTATCCATGCTGACAATTATTGCAGCATCGTTCCATGAATCATCTAAAAAGATACAAAGAGAACTGGTGTTATTTTAGACTCGTCCCAAACCGTAAAATAATGAATAAAAATCAGGAATATTCTCTTTCAGACATTCTTGTATATTCTCCTACAGTAATTCAGATAATTTTCTATAGTTTCTCATATGGTCTCATATACTTTGTCATAACGTTCCATTTACTTAATTTTAATTTCATTCCATTCAGTTTATTTTAATTCTATAAGCTTCCCTTAAAATACCCTGTTTGTAACTTCCCTGCCAAGCTCCCAATTATCACGTTGGTGACTTCGAAAACGAAAATTAGGGGGGACGCAATTCTCGGTTCCTTTTCTTTTCAGGGCGTCGAAAGTTCTCCTCTTCCTCCATCTTGTTGCTGGGACGTCAACCGTCAGTCTCAGTCTGCAAGTCAAGAGTATAGCCTGTTGCTGCTGGAGGAAGAGGAGAACTTTCGACGCCCTGAGAAAAGGAACCGGGAATTGCGTCCTCCCTAATTTTCGTTTACGAAGTCACCAACGTGATAATTGGGAGCTTGGCAGGGAAGTTACAAACAGGGTATTTTAAGGGAAGCTTATAGAATTAAAATAAACTAAATGGAATGGAATTACAAATAAGTAAATAGAACTTTATGACATTTATAATTTCTCATATACTCTCATATACTCTATAATTTATCATATACTCTCTAACTTTTCATATACTCTCATGTATAGAAACTCCCAATACTCTTCCATAAGGGTGGTATTTAAAACTATACTGGAGGATGGAGAACAAAATTCCATATTCTTTTAATTCATTCCAGATTTGGACTGCTCAAATTCAATAAATTACTAAAACTTTGTTATTGGTATACACAGAGTCAATAACTCGTACTAGGGAGATGTAGTACATATCTAACAATTAAGTACACAACAATTGTGGAGGTCAAACTTTATTTGCTCAAAGGTTTAGGTTTGATTTTGATTTAAACGTTACGATCTATAGTTTTGCTACACGATGGGCAATGCGATTGGGATTTACAGTTTAAAGGTCATTCTTAAGAAGCATACATACCAGCAGTGGGATTCAAACTCATGAATTGAAGTACTGAAAAGCAGTGACCTACTCATCAAAATTGAATACAGGTCAACCATCTTCGTATAAAATCTACATAGAAAATTTTATCAATCTAATTTTAAGGATGTGGGAATTGCATAATGTGTCTTAAAATGCCCTCACCTTAAAAGGAGGTTTAAAGTATTATATAAGTGTGAATATGGTAAGTACCATGATTATATGTTACATTATATGTTGAGATTTGTGCAGAATAATTTCAGTCACGCTTATCTAATGCAGATACAAAAAGTAAATAGACACCAATAAGTAAAAAAATTAAGTCAGTTAGTAATTTTTCCCTTGACATATTTATAACTACATAAAACCGTTTATCATAAGATGCAGATATTTTCACTGTGTTATTTAATAATTTTTTTAATCCTATCAAACTTGTGTTCAAGCAGTGAAACATATAGAGAAACAGTGAAACATATTGTTTTGAAATTCTCGCGTAAAGTTCATTGATTGAATAGACTTTAGTTAAGATCAAAACAATAACAATTTATAATACGCCAAATGAGTCACAGTTACAACGGATGGTGATAACACTTGGTAGCCTTTTGGCGAACTTTTTCAGAGTAATACGGAGAGCATTAATACAGGTCCTATTTTCACCAGATCTGAGCGGGAACTGACTTTTTATGAGAACCCACGGCCCCTTTATATAGCATTTAGGTTTCTGGAAATTTCCACAAGCTTCTAGTAAAATCCAGAGAAAGGGGGCGGGTCAAATGTTGCCAAGTCGCCAAATTTGACGCCAAAATGAGTCTCCCAAAATTTTCTCAAGGAGCCAATATCTCGACAATTTGGCAAGATACCATGCAAATTACCTGTTTACAGCATTCTTAACAAAATAGCCATGAATACCCTAAACACTTTTTTTTTTTTTTTTTTTTTTTGCCTGTACAACTTAATCTATCGAATTGGATTGTATCATGAATCAATTTTAAAGCTATTAATATATCTCTACAGAAAAATAAAAAAAAATGGTTGATAATAAAGATGAGTAGAAGTGTGGTATAAAACTAATTTGGGAATCCTCGTTATAATATAACTATATAATATAAACGCGAAAGAAAAACGAAATTACCGTCAAAGTAGTGCTTACTGTAATTATCGCAGGGTACAATCAGATTTGTCCATTTTCATTCATAGTTGTATTTTGACACATAAAAAACTTAAACAGAGCTAAGTAATTAAGAAAGAGAAGTGATGAACATGGAAATTGCATTCCTACATGAATTGTGAGAGCATACCCAGAACTTTGACTGTAAAGTTGGTAATTTTTCATTGAGCTGACGTATACCGGACCCCAGCTGCAGAGGTGGCGTGCGCTGCGGCAATAAATTATTGAATTTTAGGCTCCATTACTTAGAAGGAACCATTTTTTGACTTTTAAAAGTTACTGGGTTCTGGTTTATTGCGTATTCTACGACTCTCTTGGAGCGAACCATTTTTTAAAAAATGTTGACGTAACACAATCAAAATAAGTTTCGGAAGTTTGACAATAAAGAAAGACCTGATCACGCGATAGGATTTTCACTGTAATTTTTTTTCTGTCATATCAGTTTCAAGATGATTATCCTAGAGTGATTAATATGCCCAAACTAAAGACGTTTTGATTGTCGATCATACAACGGTGAATTCTGTCGTTGGTAAACGGCTTTTAGAAATGGCTTCAGACTATGATGAGAAAATAAATCAACTGAAGTAAACTTGAACAGAATAAACCGATGACTACCTGTGAGTTCTTCTAAGGGAAGTTGTATTAATTTAACATTTTACCCCTTTATTTGTTTAACCTTTTATATATATATTTAAGGGAGTTTATACGAGTCATGGTGTATATGAAAACTGTATCTGATTCGATAAGCCATAAATCTTTAAATATTTTAAATAAAGCTGCATAAAAAAATTTGAGTGATTTAAATATCTTGTGTCACTCTTTAAAAGTAGTGAATTTATAAAACAGAAAACTTTAAATAACTTTGATGAGAGTTCCAAAACTCCGCAAACTTGAAGTAAAGTAAAAGTAGAATGAAATTATAAAGAATTAGTCACCCCAAAGGACCTAAATTTTTCTGAAATATATTAAGTGATTATACGGATTATACAATTATATACACACAGGAAGAAGCTAGGTTTATATAAAATATCGATTGGGTAGAAATATATATTGAGTAAAATGTTTTAGATTTTATGGATCATGATATAATATAAACCTACCAACTTTGAATTCTTTTTCTATATTAGTTTTCCCATGTTTCAGACACTGACTGGTATATTATTCACAGCCTATTGGTTTTAATATGAAGTTTTGGTGTTAAATGACTTTAAAATGAAGTTAAAATTTATTTTGACTTAAATGGGATGAAAAAATTATTTTCATCCAGTCTGTCAAAATTAAAAACGTATAATATGTTTTTGAAGTTCAATTTCAAATTTTAAAAGTAGAAAACGTATAAAATACGTTCGGATGCGTAAAGGCTGCCTAATAAAGTTCTAAACTGAAAAATATGTTTTTGAGTTTTCTACAATTCAGAATTTTGTATAATGTACGAATTTTATTTTGGACCTGTTTTGTACTTACCCATATCTAATTGTTAGGGTGATTAAATTTAGCATACTGCTTAAAGTAATTTGTGCATCTTAAAATTGTGTTCAGATATGTATATATATATATATATATATATATATATATATATATATATATATATATATATATATATATGTATATGTATATATATATATATGTGTGTATATATATATATATATATATATATATATATATATATATATATATATATATATGTATATATATGTGTATATATATATATATATATGTTTATTTGTCTATTTATATATTTATATATATATTTCAATATAAAATACGAGAAGTTGGTTAAAAAATTAAATAATTTCGATCTATTGAGATTTAATTGAATAACTAAATTTACGTGCAAAACGCCCGCTTCCGATACATTTCAGCTGCGAAATATACCCGCACACAATGTGTTAAACCAAATAAATACGGAAAGACAGTAAAAAGCTATTTCCATTCCTCTCTGAGTTTAATTCCAGCAACTGCATCACCTTAATACACTGTACTAGACATGCTTTTTTCATTTTGTAAACGTTTCCCCCTTTTTTTTGGAAACTTGTAAATGGAAATAACATTCTCAATGAATAAAAACAAGCCCGTAAAATCTCCAATACAACTTCGAAATTAAAAAAATGAAAAATGGTGTCAAATAAAGAAGAAAGGCTTAGTAGTTTTTTCAGTCCTATCTGACGCTAGGGAATTGTGTCAACCCTAGCGAAGGTGGCAGTTCTTGCTTTAGCACTTTTTCAAAATTTCCTTTTAAGTACAAATTTCATCCCCAGTTGGGTGCCACTAAACTTTCAAAAGGAAGCGAACAGTTGAAAATGCAAATAGACCTCTCTCTCTCGACTAACCATACCCCTGTGGCAATAACACCGCAGAATCCCAAAGAAGGATAAATAAAGTCTATAACGAGTGATATAGGCGAGTAGGATTTGCTTCAAAATTTGTTTTCAAATGTAAAAGAGGAGAAAACGATGAGAAGAATGGAATTTAACGCCCTAGTAATCTCCGTGATAAATATCTTATTAAAAAGTAGTCTTTATTCGCCTACCAATATATGCTTAGAAATTATTTTGGTACTTGTGGTCTATGAACATTAGAAACACCAATTTTTCTATTCCTTTTTTTATAAGAAAGAAATTTAAATGTTGTTGGAATAAAACTTTGAGTACTTAAGATACTTTAGAGAAATGAGTGAGAAGGTAGAATATTTACTAAAAAATATAAACGAATAAATTAAAGCCATTTCTTTTTTGCTTAAATTGAAAATATATGATGCGAATAAGACATTACGTTCTTGTACGCGAATTAAATTTACGCATTTTTTATTTTTATTTTGAATGTATGATGATTTAATAGAATGTGCACATTTTCCTAAAATTCCAAAATTTATTCCATTTTTGAAGATTTCAAATCAGTTTCGGTGAACAAATGCCGAATGAGAGGGGAATGCTGGAGTTTTTGGGTTCGAATCCCACCTCTGGCAGGGATGCTAAGATCTGTTTAGAGTTAGCTTAAAACTTTTATTTCCTCATTAACCCTAGTGTAGCAAAACATTACGAATTAACAGTCATGAATTAACAGCTCTTCTTATTCATTTGTTGACCAACAAAAACACGTG
>CM063504.1:126281088-126283588 GCA_032207245.1 Pardosa pseudoannulata
TATATATGTATACTTACATATATATATGTATATAAATACGTATATATATTTATATATGTATATAAATATGTACATATATATATATATATATATATCTATATATATACTTACATATATATATGTATATAAATACGTATATATGTTTATATATGTATATATATGTATATACATACATATATATATATACATACATATATATATATATATATATATATATATATATATATATATATATATATATATATATATATATATATTATATATATATATATATATATATATATATATATATATATATATATATATATATAACAGAAATACTACCACTGTCTGTGTCTTATAAAATAAATTTGCACATTTTTTCCATGGGTACAATAAACATTCCGTCTCATAATTAGTAATCAATTTCATTTTCACAAAATTTATCCATGATGGTAAGAAAAGAATGCTAATTGAACTTATGTGTTTACCACTTCTATGTAACTAATCGGCTGAAGCAAACGCATATGTAACAGGAAGATGTGCATTAACCCAATTACCAAAGTACTACTACAAATATGCAGTCACGTTACCTAAGAATTTATCAGTAAATTACACAATTCTCGTTTCCCAATGGCATACGTGCTAAACTGTATGTATATATACGCTGTATAAATCAGTAAAATACTCTATTTACTGATTTACTTATTTTTAAATTTTCATATTTTTTTTGTTGTTGTTGTTGATATAATTCATAAAATCTTACTCGTTTTTTTCCTCCCAGGAAAAACTTTAGTCGTGTTTTACAAAAAGATGAGGAACTTTAAATACTGCTCGGAGTCATATTTTTTCCAATTCTAAAACACCTGCTGCGATCTGTTGTGCGGCTAAAAATGTGTAGATTTTTGCAGATTCACGAGTAGAAGCCCATGGGAATCTCTGTGGTCAATCAATTTAATGGGAGAGAAAATCTGAGATTTGTTTCTTCCATTTCCAGATGTTACGCGCTTGGAACTGACCTCGAAATGAATGGCTCCCTTCAGAATGAAAAAAAAAAAAGAAATTCGCCTTCTTTCCGATTTGGAACGTTCGGAAGAAGTATACACATCAACCGCCTATTCATTCAAAATGACCAAGCATAAACATCAAGATGAAAAAAAGTAGGGGGAGTAGGCAAAAAAAAAAAAAAAAAATCCCTAGCTTGGATTTTTTCCCCTTTTCCGGCAACATCTGCGGCCAGCCCCATAATTTAAGGGAAAGAGAACAACGCGAATCCCATTTAAAAGTAAACCTCCCATAGTCATTTCTTCGAGATCTCGCTCTTTGGCTGAGAGATATTTCGACGTGCACCTGTTTACTTTATCCGCATTTTTTATTCGCTACGTATCGATGAAAACCTGCCAAAAATACGCTTACTACTGACCGCATAGGCTAAAAAAATTTTGTTTTCCCTAAAAGAGAAATGTTTTTACTATTTAATAAAGGATATAAAGGCATCCTATTGGTTCAAAAGCAAAATTAATGATGATTGAATTAACAGATTGTGTGCGGGTATATTTCGCAGTGGAATTGTACCGGGAGCGGGCGTTTTGAGCGTAAATTTAGTTATTCCGTTAAATCTCAATACATCGAAATATATTTAATTTTTTAACTAACTTTTCGTATTTTATATTGAAATATATAAACAAATATATAAATAGAAATATATATAAATAACAACCATAAGATTTTTGTAAACAAAAAACATATTTTTAGTGGACAAATTTATAATAGTATTGTAAATATGAAATATCAAATAGAAATAGTAGTATATAGTTTTAATTTTTTCCCTATCTGTGGTTTCGAATCGACTGATGTAAAAACTAGTTTTTATTTGTCTAAATTTTTCCAGAATCTATGTAGTAGACAAAAACATTCGGCTTCGTTTTCCTGTATATACCGTTATTTTTGTACCCACAAACAAACCATATTGTTACACTAACCCGTACTAGTACGTGACCCGCACTAAAGTACTAGTACGTGACCTGCGCTCAAGTATCAATCGTTAGAAAGTGTACTAGTACGTGTTCTGCATAAAAGGAAACTATATCAATTTGTGACAAAATACAATCTCCAAACGCAATTAGGTTTAAAAAACATTCTACTTCCAAGCTTTCGACCTTCGAACAATATGACCTGCCTAAAACCTTCCGAGGGTTGAACTAAATCATCATGTAAACTTTCTTCAAGGTGGGTCCAGTTTATTCGAAATGGATAGTGAACATACATACATGTATTTATGCGGTATATAAATGATTTTAAATGTATTGATTATAGCTTTAGCTTTTGTAATAACTTAAAACGTGTATTGTTATATCTAATAGAAACTAAAATCTGGGGAGCCGCCGAAAAATCTTGTTTCTAGAAATGTTTCGTAGATTAAAGGTTGGGAACAACTGCTTTATAAACAATACTTTTACTTAAGAAACTCATGAAATATTGATGAACGAGGGTATTACGTATGAACAAGTCTATTAATATA
>CM063504.1:126293588-126296088 GCA_032207245.1 Pardosa pseudoannulata
AAAAGATAATTATTTTCTTGGTGCCTGATACTAAATATAGATTTAAATAAAAATCTTATTTCCTTTTTTAAATGATCAGCGATGTATTTTGACTTTTAAAATTCTATTAATGGCGGAGAAAAGAAAACCGCGGTTAGTGCAAATAATTTATATTTTCCGAAAATCAACTTGAGCAATCATTCTTAACGGAACACTGAACTTAAAACCTTTTAACACGAGAGAAGTTAATTTTCGTTCCACGGCAAAATTAATATAGCTTCAGTGTGTATTTCTGTCTAAAGCCGTCTGGTAAAAACGTCTTAGATTATGTAGCTCATTAATAAGCTAATTTTGAGAGTAGTACTCATGGTGAGTAATTTTCGGTACGTACACCTTGAAAGTTTCCTCTGTTTTACGAAAAGTTTTGTCCGTGTTCATTTTCTACGAAATTTTGCTGGCAAATATATTCCATCAGCCACAGAGCATGAGAAAATGTCAAGTTAAACTTTATATTCGTTTCAGGTATATTGATAATTTCTAGAAAAACCTTTTTCATTTTCGCATTTTATCAGTGTAGCCCCGATTACAAAAGATTTATGCATTTTTTTCCAAATATTTACTAGCAAATATATTCCATCAACCACGGAGCTTGAGAAAATGTCAAGTGAAACTTTATATTCGTTTCAGGTATATTGATAATTTCTAGAAAAACCTTTCTCATTTTCGCATTTCATCTGTGTAGCCCCAATTACAAAAGATTTATGCATTTTTTTTCCAAATATTTACTAGCAAATATATTCCATCAACCACGGAGCTTGAGAAAATGTCAAGTGAAACTTTATATTCGTTTCAGGTATATTGATAATTTCTAGAAAAACCTTTTTCATTTTCGCATTTTATCTGTGTAGCCCCGATTACAAAAGATTTATGCATTTTTTTCCAAATATTTGCTAGCAAATATATTCCATCAGCCAAGGAGTATGAGAAAATGCCAAGTGAAATTTTATATTCGTTTCAGGTATATTGATAATTTCTAGAAAAAACTTTTTCATTTTCGCATTTTATCTGTGTAGGCCCGATTACAAAATATTTATGCATTTTTTTCCAAATATTTGCTAGCAAATATATTCCATCAGTCAAGGAGAATGAGAAAATGCCAAGTTAAACTTTATATTCGTTTCAGGTATATTGATAATTTCTAGAAAAATCTTTTTCATTTTCGCATTTTATCTGTGTAGCCCCGATTACAAAAGATTTATGCATTTTTTTGCAAATATTTGATAGCAAATATATTCCATCAGCCAAGGAGTATGAGAAAATGTCAAGTGAAACTTTATATTCGTTTCAGGTATATTGATAATTTCTAGAAAAACCTTTTTCATTTTCGCATTTTGTCTGTGTAGCCCCGATTACAAAAGATTTATGCATTTATTCCCAAAATACTTGCCTTTACTAGCATTATCCTCTACAATGCCGCAAGATTTGTTGACCATTCTATTATGCGATCCCCATACAGGTTTTCAACATTAACCGTAAGACGGAACAGCACAAATACGTCCAATCCTTACTCGGGAGTCGAGACCAAGCTTTTCAGGTCGAAATACAGTACGCTAACTGATATAAAATTTGGGCAACCAAATAATAATTATTAGCGGTTAATGCATTATCAGGCCCGTTTTGGGGGAACTTCCCATTCTATTATCGAAGACAGAACGGCAAAATATGAAGGAATGCAATGTGTTGAGGAACAAAGTGATATTGGAAATACTACTCTAGAACAATATCCTGTTTTATTCATTCGAACGCCAGGCAACTTTCTCAAGGTTTTTTTTAAATCAAGAGAGACATTACTCGTACACACGCTTTCAATTTAAAAAAGGATTTATTGCTGATTTATTTTCAGCTTTCAAAGGCTTAATATTTTAATTAAAAAACATCTCCGACTCTTTATTACAACGTTCTGGAATTAAACAATTTCCGTCGAAGAATAAGAATGTAAATTATTTTTATTTCCTCTTATAACTATAATGGTAAATCAACTATTGAAAGAAAAAAGTATTTAAAAAATTTCAAATAATCAATAAAAATTATTTGAAAATAACTGTTTGCATAAAAAATGTTAAAAAAATAGTCTGCAAAAATGAATAGTATTATATAACACTACTTAAAAGGAATGCACAAAAATATTCGTTTTATTTCAAGTACATTTGATATATAGTCGGACTATTGTTAAGGAACTCACGACGATACCCGTTACATAGATATCCGCGATACCCAGATTATGCTTTTCATTTTTATTGGAGCAATCAACACAGTAAGCTAGCTTGTAACAGTTCATTTAAACCTACATTAAAACAATAGACACTAAATATCAAACATATTTAACTTACTACCAGCTTTCTCAGTAGTACGTCTAACTAGTTACTTAATCATATTTAATTTAATTACTTCTCATAATACTTCTTAATATTTAATATATTTATTAGCCTAACTATCCAATTTTCTTTCTTAATAGGCTTCG
>CM063504.1:126303588-126321088 GCA_032207245.1 Pardosa pseudoannulata
ATTGTTTATATTTACGGACAAAACTGTAGAATGCATTTTACTTATGAATTAACTGATTCCTTTATTATTAGCCTAACGATGGCCAAATTGTTAGGGTGCTAGCCTTCTGTACCGGAGTTCGTGGGTTCGAAACCCACTGTGGCATGGATGTTCGTAACCATTCGTAATCAGCTTTAAGCAGTAGGTCCCGGTCTCATTAGCTCTCGTGTTGCAAAAATGTAGATCGTAGAGCTCCAAACCAAACCTTTATTATTAATTTAAAATGAAAGTGGGATTCGGAAGTATTTAACTAACTAGGAATAAGCCTAAAATCCTAAACACTCTTCATATTTTGAATAATCCTATCCAAATTCGAAGGGATATGTTTAAAAACATTTCCCTAATTCAAATCTAACGACAAACGAATCCGTCAAAATGTGTTCTTTTCATTTTTGTTTCCTTTTTTACTGAGGTTTTCACAAAGCCACTTCTGCATAACGATATAACGTATTAAAAATTGCATACGCTAATGAATGATTAACGTCAGGCAGATTCAGTGTTAATAATAAATATCTCCCTAGCGTGTCATCCGTCGCGTTAATAATAAATTCGAATTTGGCGTATCGTTCTCCCGCACACCCTTTCCTCTCGATGTGTTCCGTTACTGGTGCTTAATCAGTCTTATTGCGTGAATCTAATAAACAGTCCCTTTGCATGTGCCGAACTATTTAAATCTAGTCAATTCCACTGTTTCAGTATAAATGTTTACTGCGAAAAGATAAGTGTTTTTCTACATATAAAAATCCTGTTTTCAAAGATTCCGAAGAGGGCTGGAAGGAATAATTCTGGAACACACACGTGTTATCCACCAAAAAGTGGGAACCTCGAGCAAAAATTGTTGCTTCCGAAAATTTAGATCAAACTTAATTAACCTGTCAAAGTGTTGTTCCAAAATGACAAGTATCCATGGCGACCCGTGACTCCCTCGTAATTGGCTACAGTTCCCTGTACACTTGAAATGCAAAATGTTATTGAACGCCGTGCAGGAAATAAAGGGCGGATATGACTTATTTCGACGTGTTCTTGTTATAATGAGCTGGCAATGTTTGCCCTGCGATGCGATCAACTTGTTGAAGTCTCTCGCGCTGCAATTTTTCACTGTTATCTACTGCCTTTAACACGCGGCATAGATATTTACCCCTGTAAAAGTATTTCTTCCTCTATAACAGACTGATAGCAGGAAGTCTGCTTTAAGAGAAAACAGGTCTCGGGGAAAATAAGGGATGTTTTAGTTTTTCTTTTAAACTGGATTTAGCAAAAATCAGCGCAGTAACTATTTTATGCTTAAGTCACTGCCTAATAAAAACTATACTTAATTTTTATACAGTGTTTAAACAATTTTATAAAGCCTTAGTATCTACTGTATGTTCATAACCCGTATTACATGCTACTTAATTTAAAAAAAAAATAATTTCTTTAAAATAATGATTAGAAGTAATTATTAATCCTTCAACATTTTGATTTCATCGTATAATGTAAAAACGTGCTATGTAATGCATAAAAAGAAAATGTTTGTTTGTTTAGGTATATTTGTGACGTAGACATAGAGTATGAGGATGCGTGGCACTTATGAGTTAATAGTTCTATACAAAACATTTAATATATGTGATTCGTTTGTAACAAGTATATAAACAATTTTATAATAATATATTAATTATGTAGAATTTCTCTGTTTTACTCTTTACAAAATTAAAAAAAGTACAGTAATCTATTAAAATTTATCAAAAATAGTTCTTTCAATTATTTTTACAAAGATTTGATTTTTATGTAAAAACGTCTATATATATAATAAAATAAAATATATGTTTGTTTTGCATATATAAAGGATATATATTATGTATATATGCATATATATATACATATATATATAATATATATATATATATATATATAATAAAAATATGTAAATATACATATATAAGTAATATAATATAAAATATATATATATATATATATAAATATTTTATAATATATGTATATATATATATATATTTCTATCATATATATATTATATTTACATATATACATATTATTATATATATATGTATATATATATATATATATATATATATTTATATATATATATATATATGTATATATACATATATATATATATATATATTATATATATATATATATATATATATATATATATATATATATATATATATATATATATATATGTATATATATATGTATATATATATATATATATATATATATATATATATATATATATATATATATTATATATATATATATACATATATATATATATATACATATATATATATATATATATATATATAATATATATATATATATATATATATACATATACATATATACATATATACATATATACATATATATACGATGATATAAGCATATATATATATACAGGGATATTCGTAGGTTTTTGGCTACCTATGCAAGATAATATTTGGCAGCTCACTACCAATAGAAGCTAACACTATAAATATAACTTACCCCATTACATAGAAATTTATTGTTAAGTTTATATGACTGCTCGATATAATTGACTAGAGATCAAAAAAGTGTAAAACACTTACATCATATACTTAAGTTTATTAAAATAGATATCAGATAAAAGAAAAAAAGACATAATGCAAGCAAAAGTGCATTTCTTTTGCTTCCTTTTTCGACAGTGCAAGAGTTATAAATAATAGCAAGTATTTAAAAATTCGTTAGGTTATTTATAGGATTGCTGTCTGACTCTTCTGTAAAGGAAGCATCGTTCCTATAAAACATAACAGTTTTAGAAGCTTATTTTGTAGCAAAGAAAATAAATATTCCTGGAAAATTTATCAAGACAAACTTAATTACCATAAGCTAATTCTGTGATGTAAAGAACTGTAAAATAGAAGCTTTCGAGCAAGTGTTTTTCTCAATAATCACACCCAATTCTTGTTAAAAAGAAGAATAAAGAGAATAAATAATAGAAATAAGTTTAAAAGGAGAATAAATAATTCGCCTAGAATTTCAGGTTAACTTTTAATAAAACAGACTCCATACTTTCTAATTAAAGTGTAATGATTATAAAGAGGATTTCACTATTTTATCTGTATCTACCTTTGAAATTTTTTAATACAAATCATGACGATACAATGTAAGCTGCGTATTGAGAAACTGCTTACATAGTTTATACTTTATGGATATTAAATTCAATTTCTTTAAGTCTGAATGAAATATGAGGTACGTAAAAAAAAAGCACACTACCTGACATTTAGATTTTAGTTTTTATAATGTAAACTGCTCTAAATAAAGAACGGTTTTCGCAGCTCAGTTTACTTTCCGTTTATTTTTTTATTGGATGCGATTTAAATTGTTTATCAGCATGTAATCCTAAAACACTAGGATCTCTTTACTTCTTGATACAAGCTACCCAGTCTGCACAGTGTTTCGCTCTGTATTGAAGTGCTAGTGTATCGAATTTTGCTCTGGATTGGGATTCATTTTCCCATTAAGACTTGGAAATATTTGTTTGTTGTCCTCTCATAGGGAGCAATGTTGGATTACCTATATGGTGCTCTCATAACAGAAAAGAGAATAAATTGCAAAGCGAATTCTAGGGTAAAAGGCTGATAAAGGCAAATGTATCCCATTTGTATATAAAAAAATTTTTGGTACAAAGCAAGTAAGTACTATAATCACAAAAACTTCCATAGTTCTATTGTATTGTTGTATATGATATATTATGTTCCTATTTTAACGGAGATACACATTTTAACCTTTACTGAATCAGTTTTAACTAGTTTAAGCATTACAAATGTAAGCGCGTAAATTTCACCTCGAAAACTTTAAATACCCATTTTGATCATACCTGATGACATGTTTTGGGTAGTTCTATCGTGACTTCGGAATGTACATACTATGTAGCTCGTATAACTAAAAAATGATATTTGCAGAATGTTGAAAATTTTATTCATTTAGGACTGTTGTAACATTTAGTTGCTCACCTCCCTTTTTGTTTGTAATTCGAGCTCTATGTAACAGAAAATCACAAAATAAGAGAGATCAACACTGCCTATCCATAACAGTGCAACAGAAATCTGTTGACGTATACACATGCTGTTGAAACGATGCTTTTTAAGCAGTTGCAACGATGGCTTTTAAGGGCATTTACATAAAGAAAAAATTAAATTATTTCATTAGAGATTTGCATTTTTATAGTATTTTCCTGGTAGAGTAAAGGAAGTATCGTCAGAGCAAAAAATTTCAGTTTGTGTTAAAATACCCATATAACGAAAAATTCCAATATAACTCATATTAACACTGCGGGTCTACAAAGATAAACTAGAAAACTATCGACATATTCACACACGGTTGAAACAATACTTTTATACAGCTGAAATAATGCCTTTTCAGTCAATTTTGAATAAACAAAAATAAAATTATATTACTTGCTGATAGTTTTGAAAATGTTTGTTGTTGCATCCGGGTAGAGTAAAAGAAGTTTAGTAATAGCAAATATTTGTAATAAAATATTTATACAACAAAAAATCTCAACTGATTTTAACATTGCCGGTCTGCAACAATACAATAGAAATCTATCGTAATATTCACACACAGTTGAAACAATACTTTAACGGTTGGAAACAGTTGGAATTATGGCTTTTAAGTCCATTTTGAAAAAAAAGCATAAAATCCTATTATTTGAAGATATTTTTTAAACATTTTATTGTTACATTTTGGTAATGTAAAATAAGTATAGTAATAGCGATTATTTGTAATAAAATATCTATATACGGAAAAGTCTCAATGTAACTGATATAAATTGCAGTACTTTAATGAGGACTCATACTGATTGATACTGAACAAATAACACATCTAATGAGGTGGCCCTGTTACCTCGAAAAACGAAAGTAACTCTGAATCTATAAAAGAATGTGCAAATGATAATTCTCATGATGCTTCATATAATTCATATAAAATAAAAGCGTAATAATTCAATAAGAATCCAAGGAAGTCATGGGGGTGACCACATTAGATTTTTATTTCGTATGTTGGGGCAATTCTCGTGATGGCAAGTCATGTAAATGTTATGAAATGAATGCTAAATTAATTGGATGCGTGTATTATCTGCATTTAGCATCCGCATCATCTCATTAAAGTCAGCGTGTATTAAAGTTTCTCGTTTCCGCCTCGTTAGGACTGTGAATGATGAACCGTGATAACAACCAATCCAACAGCATGCAACTTTTAAAGAGTGTTTCGGCCAGATTGTCCGGAATGACGATGTTTGACATTTCAAATTTACAATTTTCCACTGCGTTGTATCTGGAAGTCAATCAATTATTAGCCTCGTCATTTATCTTGAGAGAGGTTGACCCTTTGTATCTATACAACCTCCGATTTAAAAAAATAAATAAATAACCACAGGACTTCTTTGAAGAGTCTATAAAAAAATTTACCAAATCATTGAATTAATTTATAAACAAATGTTTTTTATTACAGAAACTTTTCATCAATTTAGTTTGTTGATCTCAATTTGAAAAAGTATATAAAATTTTATAATTTTCAAGGTGTGTTAATTCTAGATTTGATATGGTTCTGCATTGGTTAAATTGAATAATTTAATGATGACATAAAATTAAAAACATATCTCTAAAGAAAAATATCCTTTTCAATAAACCATTTCTCTATATCATATTTTTCTTTAAAAATATGTTTTTCTTTAGCGATATGTTTTTAATTCAGAATGTTTTTCTTTGGAGATATGTTTTAATTTAGAATGTTTTTCTTTGGAGATATGTTTCTAATTTAGAATGTTTTTCTTTGGATAAACATTTTTTCTATATAATGTTTTTCGTTAGATGTATATTTTTAATTTAGAATGTTTTCTTTAGCTATATGTTTTTAAATTAGAAAGGTTCTCTATAGAGATATATTTTTAAATAAGAATGTTTTTTGTTAAATATGTATTCAGTTTAGAATGTTTTCTTTAGTTATATGTTTTTAAATTAGAATGATTTTCTTCAGAGATAAATTTTTAATTTAGAATGGTTTTCTTTGGAGATATGTTTTTAATTTAGAATGTTTTTAATTTAGAATATTTTTCTTTAGAGATATGTTTTTAATTTAGAATTTTTTTCTTTAGAGATACATTTTTTCTTATAAATGTTTTTCGAAAGATGTATATTTTTAATTTAGAATGTTTTCTTTAGCTATATGTTTTTAAATTAGAAAGGTTTTCTTTAGAGATATATTTTTAATTAAGAATGTTTTTCGTTAAATATGTTTTCAATTTAGAATGTTTTTCTTTACCTATATGCTTTTAGTTTAGAATGTTTTTCTTTAGATATATGTTTTTAATTTAGAATGTTTTCCATTGGAGATACATTTTTCTATATAATGTTTTTCGTTAGATGTATATTTTAATTTAGAACGTTTTATTTAGTTATATGTTTTTAAATTAGAATGGTTTTCTTTGGAGATATATTTTTAATTAAGAATGTTTTTCGTTAAATGTATGTTTTAAATTTAGGATGTTTTTCTATAGCTATAAGTTTTTAATTTAGAATGTGTTTCTTTAGAAATATATTTTTAATTTATAATGTTTTTATATTTTTAACCTGATGTGATAAATAAAATTTTTCAACGTAATTAATACAGAACCATATCAAATTTTAAATTTAAACATCATCAAAACTATAAAATTTCGAGTACTTTTCAAAATACGATCAACAAACAAAATAAATGAAAATTTTCTCTAATTTTTTTTAAACTAGAGGTTTTAAATTTACTTGATAAGTGGCTCCTTTTTTTGCCGACTGTACGTCTAATAATTTATGCACCTATTTACTTTCCTGCAAAAAGAAAGGGTAGTATTATACACAAGTTAAATTTCAGTTCTCAAATTTCATCGAAATTATTTATTTTGACGATGATTAACTTAATTTTTGTCCAATTTAAGTGTTTTATCTCTTTGTACAAGGAAACTAATTCTAAAACTTTAAATATCCATTTAGACTATTCCTGAACGGCTTGTGATTTGTTTACTCTTCACATTTGTACGCACATACGTATGTGTATTGTATAAAAAAACGGTTAGACGTATAATTACGATATTTTGTATTTAGGGATATTATAACGTTAGTTAGGCACATTCCCTTTTCATTGAAACCTCAACACTCTAAAAAGAAAAATTTTAATATAACCTATATTAACGCTGCAGGCCATAACTAATAAAGGATTAACTGTAAAATGTCGAAATTTTATATTTAAATCTGTTATTACATCTATGTGTATACCTTTCTTTTTAATTGTAGTTTTCACTCTGTAAAACGTAAAATATGAATACAACGGTTATAAATGCTACCGATCTAAAACAACGACCTCAAAGGTGTATACAAACGCAGTTCAAACAATGCTATTGTAAGTAGAAACAATGCTTTTAAAGGTCATTTTTAGGAACAAATAAAAATCTATTATTTGCAGAGAACAATTTGGAATTATTACTATTTATTACTTCTTGGTATGGAGGGCAGGGATTATTGTAACAGAAAAAAAAAAAAAAAAAAAAAAAAAAAATCAGTTTAGAATGAAATATTGGTGTAAGAGAAAAATGCATTATAACGAGTATTAACAATTTTAGCCTCAACCAGATGGCAATATTTAAGCTCTACAGAGACAACATTATTAAAATGAGAAATGAAACCTAGTTTAAATCGACGGCACGTATAACTAATTCATACCAATTCGATGAAACTATATTTCTATTTTTGACCTCATTTCGTTACCTTGGAGTCCACTTTCTCCTGATTTTCAGTAGAACAATAATCTAACCAATGCAAAAAGTATTCGATAAACCTGCTTGTTTTATTTATGTGCATTATTTTTAACTAGCTTTTCATTACCCCGAGGCTACAGTCTTGGCTTAAGAACGTAATACTGTTAAAGCAAATTGATTTTTTATTTAAAATTTCTTGAAATGAAGGTAACTTTTATATGTCAAGCATAAAAATTCAAGAAATTAAAATAATATTAAATATGTGTTAACTAATACCCTAAATCCTTCAGAACACCCCGCCCCCCCCCCAAAAAAAAAAGAGAGATGGCTTTGTTTTTGTTCAAAGACTCAGGATTTTGCCAACCCCTGTCCTCACCGCCTTGGGATTGATACCACGTGATTCTAAAGATGTATAAGGAATTCGTAGGGAATTGTGCATCAATCTTTCGCACTCCCTTACCGACCATAATTTTCTAAAAATTCTATTGGTTGAATCTCTGCTTTTTGATTGGCCCTCCTGGAACTGGTTCAATCGCCTAGATGAACAAAACTACTCATTCACTCTCTTGTCGCTGACGCGAAGGGATATCCCTGGCCACAAAAACACTTTGTGTTTTCTATCCCTAAACTTTCTACTCTTATTGTGTTATGAACTCACGAATACACCTCTCTATTCATTTTATGTTTTATTTTTTAGTTGTTTTAGTTATTAATCTCAGGATTAGGGGGCTAGACCCAGAGAATTCTGTTGCTCCACGATATGAAGGCCGTGATAGCAGGACAACTGTACTCAAAACCGCCAATTTTCATCTTTGTTACTTCCTGTGATATAGTATTGCAATTATTGTATTGAAAAGGAATCTCTCATTTTCCCATAACATCAGGAACAATATTTTAGAAATAGAATGCAAACATGCATAAGCAAACCTGATTTTGATCTACCTGAAAAGAATCGCATTACCTATGGAAATAAAACTATGACTAAAATATATTCTAACTACAAAAATATCAATTTTAAAAACTCTTTTATACTATGTACGTCCTTTGATACACACCGGATTTATTGTATTTCAGAGTACTGTTATATTTTTTACATCACGATTGATTGCGAATGAGACTAATTAATAATGAAAGATATTTTTAAAAACACCCAGGCAACACCTGTTATTTTGCATAGCTAATTAGATATAAAATTTATAAACATTACCGTAAATATAATTTCCCTGGTTTAAGCTCCCTTTAAGCCAAGGATTTAATCTCACTGTAAAAAATAAGCATAGAATATATTTTAAAAATTACTTTTATTTAACAAACAAAACCCGATAAAAAAATGCACTGAAAAGTAAAAAATAATTTTTAAAAAGCGCATGAAAGAGGAACTGAGTTTGCTCTTAAATAAAAAAAAATTGTGATGCGCTGATACAAAAAAATTGCATGAGGTTTGGTTTTTGGAGTGCTACGGTCTACTTTTTTTGCAACACGAGGGCTAATGAGACCGGGACCTATAGCTTAAAGCCGATTCCGTACGACTACGAACATCCATGCCACACTGGGATTCAAACCCACGAACTCCGGTACCGAAGGCCAGCACCCTAACCAATCGGCTGTTGTTCGGCAAATTTCATGAGGAGCATCTATACGATAAGAGCTAGCTGTTATGATGGGTTATGCGACTAAAATCAAAAGTGTCGGATGGTCAACATAAAACAGTTAAATATCATACTGTTTTAATCCCCTATACAATAATTTCGAGTTCTGTCCTATGGCAGTAGAGATATGGCATAGCCGTTAGACGTCGCAAGGGATGGGATTTTGGTACCATAAATTCCCTCCTGTCGACTTCTGACGTCATTACGACGACCTCTGACACCATTTTAACACGGGAGTCACTTGTGATATACCTCTATAGCAATATGGTAGTACACTAAGGCTGCTACTCACGGCGATCATCTACACTACTAGATTATTTAATGACATCACTTGAATTGCATTTCGGCACGTTGGGTTATGTCGAAGATGTGACCTTTTGATACTCTGGAGGGACTTTTCGTCATAATGACGTAACCAGTCGAAAAAATCGACTATTCCGATCGTTTAGAGTCCCTGTGAGTATCAGACAATATCTGTATTTAAAATATGTTGCTTTGACACTGATCATCTTTCTGCTTGGCTAAAATAAGAATAACTAAAATTCTTGTTCGATTAATTAAATAGAATGAGTATGCATGTACAAATAAAAGCCAGTCTCAGTGAAGACGTTTAACAGTTAACTGCTATTAACCCATGGCGCCAACCATGGTTTGACGCAATTCTCCGTTTAAACAAAGATTAATCGCGGTTAGCCGTTAAACGACTGTGGTATAACCGGCCCTGAGGGTGCTATCCTATTACAGTGGACATATGTCACTGCCGACTTCTGCGTCAGAATGATGAGAGGGAAATTTATAGTACTGTATTCCCATCTCTGGCTATTTCTGACGTCATTATGACATAGAAGTCACCAGTGACTTATGTCGTCTGTAATATGGTAGCAGCCTTAAAGTACCAAAAACCGACCGCACCAAAGATAATTTGAATTTTGCTCAATTTATATAGTAAACAATTGTTGAATTAAATCTATACGATTTCGTGAGATTGGTCCTAAGTGTGTGAAAAATGAAATGCAAAATTCTTTTCATTTTTCAAACGAACACTATAACCACAACAACAAAATAGATTTTCATTTGTTAAAAAAAGAAGGTGGATGCATATCGAAGTTAATTGAATAAAAATATTTAAAAAGTACATAATCCAGCAAGTAAATCTCATCAAAAAGCTCTAAAATTTATATTCTTTTTTAAAAAGCACATTTTAAATGGGAAATAAGTCACTTAAAAGCTTTCTATTAATTTAGCATGTAATTTAGAGAAATATATATCAAATGTTGCAAAAATAGAATCCCCAAGGTCAATTAAGAATTTACAGAATAGTAATGGCGTTTATTAATTGGATAAATAATAATGACGCAAATTAATTAAAAATGACAGAAATATTACAAATTATAATTGATAAAATGAAATAAGTAAATAAGGTCAAAAAGGAAGTATAGTATTAAATAAGAGATTTGAAAAAAAATTTTCAATTTTACAACTCCTCTTCAACCTCCACTCAAAATACAGTTTCTTTTAAGTCAAAGAGTTTTTTGCTGGATGAGATCCCGCCTACTATCCTCTTATTTTAAATTAATTTTACAATTTACACTAAATCACAAATTTGTGATGAAAATCACACTCAGTTTATTTAATTTGTGATTAAGTGAATGTTTCAGTCTATTTAGTATGAATGTTATGTGTTTCCTTTGTGTTTTCTTTGTTAATTCAATTAGATTTTAAATATTCAATTTTTGTAAAATTTTTCCTCAAAATGTTGTTTTTGTTTATGTATCAATTTGTTGAGTTACGATCCCCTCGCCAGATTTCAAACGCCACGCTGCAAGCACGCAAGCTGCAAGCACGCCAATTTCGCCAAATGTGGTTGAAGCACCAACAAGATCCATGATTAGAAACAGGAGAGTGGGCTAAGAAGAGGAGTTGAAAAAGCAAGTAAAAGGAAGCATGCTATATCTCATAATACATGTTATTAAGTTATTTAAAAAATTGTTTACTTCAAGACGTAATTTAAAAATATATATAGCAAATAGAGCCAAATCAGAGTCTCCAAACGCTATTTAGATTTTTAAAAAAAGCGTTGTATCTTCATGACTGACCGCCAAACAATTTTGTTTGCCTTAAAGCTTACTTGAATCGTCACGCAAAATGCCGTTAAGATCGGCCAAGATAATTCGTAATACTCAGCGGACATAATATACATGCACACACACATACAAAAGATTGTATATTAGTCTAGAAAGATAATACAAAATTGTTTGCTTTCACTTTTAGGTTGATCTCAAGAAGTTGTGACGACTTCAGTGTTCTTGAGTGAAGAAGTAGCGTGAAGAAGATCACAGTCATAATAGAAATGGAAATCAATTCTATTTTTTATGGAGTAAATACTGGTTATATACAAAATAATTCTAATTCTTCCCAAACGAGTCGAAATGTAGAGGATTGTTGCTTGCATAAAACTACCACTACGATCACAGTTGTCGTGTAGTCCTCGTTATATATTTATTAACAACCTGTGATCAAATGTATAGTGGAATTTATTTTAAATTGCGTTGTGTTAAATATTTGTTTTACTACAATTTAACCACAGGTTCTGAGCAACTACAGACATTAAAATGAAGAATCAACTAACCTCTAAAAAATGGCAACTGAGACTAGCTTAATATAAAAAAGTAGATTTATTATAAAAAAACATTTATACATCTATTTACAAAAAAAATATAATAAGTCAATAATTAAGCTTAGTCAAACTATTTAAATTACCTCTGACAAATTATATATACATTTAGGAAAATTTTGTAAGTAGAGAGAGAGGACCTAATCTCGATTTCCAAATGTAATGCAAAAAGATGGGTACCTTTGTGGGTCTAAAGTGATGGGCCCGGAACACTTCTGGTTGAAGGGTATGAGAGGGAAATTTTTTCATCAACCGTTGATCTGTTGTCTCTGGGGTGCGACCGTACAACTTTTGCAGGAAACTTTCTGGCGGACTTGGCTGGAGTATATAGCAACTTCCTTTTGGGACCTCCGGAATGAACTTCTCTTCTGGGACCTTCTAACCAAACTCTCTGGGTCCTTCTCATCCAACTCTCGTTCTGGGACCTTCTATCCAAACTCTCTGGGGCCTTCTCATCCAATTCTGTGGGGCCTTCCGATCCAACTCACTTGGGCCTTCTCCTGCAATTCTCTGGGGCCTTCTCATCCAATTCTCTAACTTAGTCCCCTCCTTCTTCTTGACTCCCAATCGGGATCGTTGCCAGAAAGTCATTGGTCTCAGCAAACCCCGCCCTGAGACCACCAACGTGAGTAACCTTATCACCTCTAATTTGGCCCTGTCCCTTAGGGACTCATAAATACTCCACAAAGGTACATTCTTATTTAATGTCAAGTACGGAGACAGGATTCTTATCTGTGACTGGAATCAGACCCCCGTACAAGACTACAATATTCCGTTAAATTCTGGTCCTCTATCTCTGACGATGTGATGAGGTCAGATTTAGATCCCGAACATTTTACTTTTTTTATGAATGAAACAATTATATATCAGATCTAAATCGCCTCATCACAACAGTCGGAAAAAAGATTAAATAATCTCCCAAAATGGGGAGGAATTTCCAGGGTGCAATGCAAATCCAATCTATCCCTCGTTCAGTGTCCGAGACTCTGCCGTTCCTTATATGAGCGGACTTTACGAGTCTCCCGAGCGTAATCACTAAAAAGCTGGCACCGGTCAAAAGTCGCGGAAGCATCCACGAGGTTAAAGCACTTACGTAAAAAATGTTGAAAAGCCCCGAGTCGAAAAATTCTAAGTCTTTTTATACCTGTGGTCAGTTACGGTCCCGCCACCGTTTTTTGGTGAGTTACGATTCCAGTTACCTGAGAACTCCATCTAAGGTTACAGCTAGTTTTTTTAGTTGAATTCTCATTCGCTAGCTGTCCCGATTCCGGACTTCTACAGGCAATCTTCCGGGATCATGACCGCAACCGGTCAGGGGCGTGACGTCGATTCAACCGAAATGTCAACATCCCAGACACTGCGTCGCCGAGCTTTTGTAGTCGGTGTGAAACAGGAGAAATTCAGATCAGCTTATTTCGGTCTTTCGTGTTCTGAACAAAGGGGGTAAATATATCTTCACAAAGTTGTCATTCAGTTACGGCATTTGCTACAGTTATTAATTAATAGATTTAATTATTGATAATTATTGATAGATATCAAAACGCACATAAATTGATAATTTATCCAAGCGTCGTAACTATTTATGACAACATGCTAAAAGTAAATCCCGATCTGCCGAAAGACTACTTCCTAATTCATAACCGAAAGGAAATCTACAAAATAAAAAGAATTCATTTTCACAGAAATTTTATTTCTTGTATCATTTTCGTTCTTTATAAACTGAACTGACACATTAAAGCTTGTTAACTATATAATATTCGTTAATCATATATTTATAATATTCCAACATCTTTACTAATATGGGGCTAAAAATAGGACTATGGAAAGATGGAAAACTTTTAATTCCGAGATGCCTCATTGTGTTTAGGAAGAATTTGTCTTTCTACAGGTTTTAAATGATTTATATTTGCTCTAAACATGAAGGAAACCAATAAAAAATAAGAATATTTATCGCAGCTAACCTCAGATTCCAATTTGATTGAACGACCTAGAGAAGCTATATCCAGATTTAAAGAGCATGTTTTTAGCCATTTGTTTACGGTTTGCTTAATTTAAAAGCAAAGGATCGTACATAAGGTACTGATAGTTATAATCGCGATCTCTTAAGTTACTATCTATTTATGTGCTTTCTATTTTAAACACATATTCTAAACTGAAAATATAAAGATTACACTTATAAATAAGCAGAGAAATGACAGTTCTGCAATATTCTCAGAAACAGAAACTGAGTAGATATACTATCCTCTTATCATACAGATCATTCAGATTTTAAATAGTTTGGTCTGGAACGACACTGTATACTGTTTTGCTACACGAGAGCTTACGAGATAGGTTACCTGTTGGGTTTTAATATTTTATAACAAGCCCATGAGTGGGTTGTGAAGTGGAGTCATAGTCCATTAACTATTTAATAACAACATAGCATCATGTATGGTAAAAAATAATACATTCGTTCTAAAGTAAACAATATATTTATTTAACTAAAACATAAGTAAGTGCAAAAGTAAAATGATAACCGTAAACAATAAATAAATTAGGAATAATTTCACAGATGAGGCTCTTTGCACAACATAATAAAACCTAAAGAATAATTCACAGTACCTTATACATGCACATAGGTATTTAGCTCACCAAATTCATATTTAACTATCGACGAGGGGGTGGTAACAATTTCGTCGGAACTTCCTGCAAGCGAGAGGCGAAACGATAAACCAAAAAGCCAGTCCGAGATTTAGTTTTCGCCCGTCTTTAATACTACATCCAGTAGTTCTGTAGCCAGACAGTCCCGCAGTTGTTCGACTTCACGCCATAGATTCCGAAGTGCTGACACATTTGAATTTGCATATCTAACATTACTTATTGTTAAAATCAGATTCCATACACTCCTTCCAGCAACGCAATCCGAACGTCCGAAAGTCCGAACTACTGTACCGAGGAGCAGTGCTCTACCCATTCAGACACAGCTCGGTTAATTTTAAATGAATAATCAACTCGTATTAAAACTACAGAGACCTTTGATACATTTTCTGTTTCTTTTATTTCCATTTAATCACAAAGTATAGTGATATATATTACAATATTTATTTTTTGCATTTAACTATCTTACTTAAAGTTCAGCAGCTGTTATTTTAAGGAATTATTTATTTGCAAAATTTTTACTAAGAAATATCAGAATATTCCATAAGCAATTTACGACTTTTGAGATTTTCAAATTCGATTTATATAAGGTTAAAATTCAATTTTGTACCTATGTATAGAAAACTGTAAAGTTCCATTTTAATCACCATAAAATCTCCATAACAATATAAAGCCTCAATAATTATTTTTATTTTTATGCAATTATGTGTAATTTTATGGCAACTGAGGAGCATGTTTCATATTTCAGTACTATTAAAGGAACTATTTTTCCTAAAAGAATAAAAATAACTCGAATATAAATAATAGTTTGAGGTAAAACTTAGATCTGTCTTATTTGAGAACAAGAAGCTATTTTTCTGCATTTCACTTATTTTAGACATACATAACGTCATTAGTCCCTTTTGGGGTATCGGGTTATTATCTCGATTGATGAATGAAATCGAACACTATACTAAGTTATTTTTAATTTTTCGAAAACATTTATTTATTAGTCTGATATCTTTTTCTATTCATTTCTTCAGTTCTCATTAGAATTTGAGTCTCTCATTTGAATCTCTTCCTGTCCTTATATTGTCTTTTGATCAAGCAGTATCTTGGACAATAGTTTAAGTACATTAATTTGAACTTATCGAGTGTACATTATATGCGAGTCCTTATACCTTAAAATAGGAGAGTGGTATTTTAAGATTATTATTAGAAAGAAATAAACTTTTTAGGACAGGAATAGAAATTACATAGCACCTATGCCAAATTTAACACGCCAAAAATATTTGAAATATCCTTTAAAATAAGTAGTCTTTATTAATAAAGAGAAGTGTCTGTTTATCTGTAAATACGGTTATACTTAACTAGTTAGAGATACATGCATAAAAATAGGTACAGGGATTCATTGTGACACCATGCAAAAATTCTTTGCCATTTTTTATCACTAAACATACTGTAACCCGTCAAATGATCGGTAATGTATATGTAAAAAATGCGATAAGTTAATGAATTTAGAATTCTTATTCTTTGCGTTTGTAATACATAAAAATTGACAATATATAATTTTGTTTAATTAAAATAAAGTTTTTTTGTATATTTCCTTCCCAATATCCATATTTCATACATTCAAACCAGAAAGTCCGGTCATTTAACCAGCTATGAAAGAAATGGGTATGTATAGAGAAAGTTCATCTTTGTAAACAAATAAAAATGCTGACTACAATTCAACTTTTCGTTAGCTAAACATTGCTTGTTTTCCTTGTATCTTATGAGCTTCGATATGGATCACGTATACAATAAAACTAAATTTTATTTAGGAGAAGAGGAAGGAAACATCAGAACTTGGCCGAATAATTCAAAATAGAATTTTTTTAGCTCTTAGAAAATTATATATTTTCTAAAAAATTAAATGTTTTACATAGTAATATTAAGTATCATAATCAAAGTATAATTTCTTTGATTATGTTGACAGGAACAATAAACTATTACATAAATAAAAATCTGATAAAATGTGCAAAACTTGATCATTTTAAGGACAAAAAATAATTACATTTATAGGTACAGTACTTCTAACAAAAGCATAGGAAATACATTAAAAATATGAAAAAATGTTTAGTAATAATAAAAAAAATTTAGAGCATAATAATTTTATATAATCTATTACATTACAGTCAGATTAGCGTATTATTACCACTCTGAAAATGTTTGAAGAAATTCCAGAAGAATTTGTTGTCCAGTCTTGCCTTTTCAAAGTTTTATCCAAACCATTCGCAAAGTGAGATCTTTAGAAAAGCAATAAAATCCAACATTTTCACCTTTTTTGAAACGCTTAATACAGCCATACATACAACAGCTTGTTACCATTTTCAGATAAATGACAAAATCAAAACCCCAATAACAACAACAGTCTATAGGAAATTCAAATGTTTTGCCAACGAGAAAGTTGAGCTGCAATTTTTGCTGCACCTGACGTCGTGCTCAGATTCTCTAGTGACATCAGAAACAATAACAACGTGGCATCAGTAACAATAACAATGTGTTCTTGTTGTTATTGTTTCTGATGCCACTTGATCAAACCAAGCACGATTGAGCTATACGCTACTCTTGTTAAGGCAAAGGTGTACGATTTTCGTTTAAACGAGCACCGTAAGGGTGAAAGTACGACTTATGCTCAAATGGACTCTTAATTTCGAAGCAGGCACCAATCAGAAGCTAGACCTGCCACCCCCAGAGGTACTGATTGTTAATTCTGGAGGACATTGT
>CM063504.1:126333588-126338588 GCA_032207245.1 Pardosa pseudoannulata
TTCAAGAATTATATTAGCTTCTGTCGATGTATTTTTATTTTTTATTTTTCATGATTTGGTAATATTAATCGGGGTTTAAACATCATATAAATATAAAATAAATAATTGGTAATTAACTTGAAATAACCTATTATAAAGCAATTTTTTCTGATTTTAGCATCCAATTAAAGATAATCTTCAAAGAATTATATTTTTCTATTGGGTTCCTTGAGTAAAACATAATTTTTGTTTCTGGAGAATCATAAAAGTATCAACAGAGCAATTTCGCGCGACGTCAATGACTACTATAATGCCCTTCCCATTCATTTTCATGTTTACAACAGCCAATAGGCAAACAATAAACTGCCCTTCCGTTTGAAACTAAAGCCAGAATTGTCCTAAGTTGAGATGTGTCCTGCTGCGTGAAACTTCCTTATTGATCATAAAAAACATGGTAAATATGCTTTTGTAGTAAACGTGAACATGATTATCACAAAAGTACAAGGTATTTCGTCTGTGGTTATTTGTCACCAACCACGGTATAGGGAGAATTTAAAGATACTTTACAAATAACGCTGTTTATGAGTTCCTTTTGCTGCGTTTTTTAAGCAATCCTTTTTGAGCACGAACACGTTTATCGGATCCTATCTTTTACAATTTGCAAATTTGTATTTTATTTCGAAGGAATTTCTGATATTGGTTCTTCTAGTAAAAACAGAATATGTGTAATCATAAAAGGATTTGAGCTAGAGATTTTGATAAATATCGACATTTTAGGCATACATTCCTTTCAGTACAGCCGAATAAATGGAGCGCTGCTATTAGGTTCCAGAATTCATAAATTCAAATCCCGCTTCTGGTATGAATGTTCGTATCCGTTTGGAAATGGTTCAAGCAGTAGTTCCTAGTTTCATTCACGCTAGTGTAGTAGAATGAGTGTTACTTCAGAATAGTGTTGCCACTATTAAGTTCTTACCCTCGTATTTAATTAACATTTGTCTTTTGACATCAATTCTTGTTTTATTACATAAAGATCTTATTTCACAGTTTAACTGATTATACTGTAGGTTTCCTACGGGAACGGCACCTTTTTGCAAGGGAATGAAGGGGAATGGTGGAGGATCAGAGAAAAATGGGAGAAAAGTTAAGGAACAATTGAGGGGTGGTCATGGCATACCTGCCTATTAAGTAAATTAATTAAATAATTTGACAATACCCTCTCTTTCATAATTAATCATTTTATCTAAATATCTAATTTTTTATTATGTTAACGGAATAGGATTCAGACATTACCAAATGGGTAAAACTCCACCAGCTTCAATAATCCCACTAACATTTTCATAGCTTAATTATTTTGTGCTTGCTTTTAAAGTTTTAAAGAACAATTTTTGCTACATTTGACGATCGTTTTGATTCATTTTTATATTGTGACTTTTAATAGATAAATATATTAATAAGATTTAACAATACAATTCAACAATATTTTAACTTAATTTAAAGAAGTATAATAATATAACTGTTATGGAAGAGGGGGCGTTAAAATATTTTTCTAGTAAAAGGGGCGGTGCCCTAGAACAAGTTGGTAACGCCTGGTTTATACCTTCCAAGTGACTTCAAAATGTTTCAGGCGCATCTTTTGTTTTTCTATCTATCTGAAATTTTTAGACAATGCCTATTGATCTTTTTCTCTTTAAATTGAATTTGCATTATTAAAACGTTAATTACTTTGCCGAGTTGCACTGGGTTTAATAAGACGAAACAAAGAAAAAATTTCCAAAACTTTGCAAAATGTCTTAAAAATTGTTTTTTATGAATTGTATTTAATGTAATGTAATAATTTATACCCAATTTTGTCCTATATAAATACTAAACGTATACTTAAAAATGAAATCAACTGGCTAATATATAGTATATCAGTGATATTTTATCTTTGTCTGTTGATTGTTTTTATAATTTTGTTTTAGATTACAAATTCTTTTCCCGTATTTTTAAGGAACTTGTTCATTTTAAGTAACATCATTATTTTTTTTCTCCCATTTATGCCTTTTGTTTTTGAGGGACAGTTAAAAATACAGGATTTCCAGGAAAAATTGTCACCAAATTTCCTGAATAAAACTTAAAGTACACATAACTTTAACTAACATCTAAGATAATAATCAATATATATTCGGCAGAATGTGGCTAAAGCATTAATTCGTTAAGAAGGCAGATAAAAATTGAATAGTTTAAAACTTAATATTGAAAGTCCTCAGCCTCTTCAAAGATCGTTCCTACTAGTTGAATAACGTGGTGCATCCAGCATATGCCACAGGGTTAAATAAATTTATTAATTAGAATGAAAAAAGCCCTTGCGATCGACCCCATATCAGTGAAGCTAATTTGTATTATGAGAAAGTCTTTCGACAATCAACTTCCACGCTGGTCGCTGACATATTTAATTTGATAATATCCCGTGACTGCAGATCTCAAATGCTAAGGAAAGAGCGCAAGTTGCGTTATCTCTCCTGTATTTTTATCCCGAAGAATCAGATATTGATCGCTCCCGTTTCAGGTTTTGTTGTATCTCATATATTTGCAATTAATTAGGAGGAATGTGTTGACGAATGAGGAATTTATTATTAATAAAGAGAAGTGAAAGACATGTTGTTATAGGCTGCAGATGGTTAGGCCTCCCGATATTAGCAATTTTGTTGTCGTTCGCCTAAAGCTTTCAAGAAACAACTTGTTAAAAGACTCGCCGAGAAATGTGATTAATTAGGAAGATAGGTAAATTTACCCAGCAGCTGATAGCGTGGCTGAATATCGAAATTTATTACAATTCCACTTTCATTTATATATACTCTCCTTCACTCCCAGCCGAATGCGTCAGTAAATGCACTAATGCTAATGTGACAAACTCAACAGTTCACGGTGCTTTAGTAAACTAGTTTTACACAGTATAAGAGCCTTACAGGGAAGATTACCTGATTAGTACTACATCAAAATCAGAAATCAGCTTATTGTACTTGGAGATAAACTTACAATGAACTTGCAAAGAAATAAAGTCGAAAAGTTTTTGAAATGTATAATGATACATATAAATACCAAGATATATTATATTAATGGTTTGAGTTACATCATTCTTCAAAAATATTTTCCGTGATAGTTTCTATAAAGAAACTATAGGACCTGACGCTTTTATAATTGTACCGAGTTACTTTCCCACGAGGATCTGCACGTGGGAGAAATTTCCTAGAAAAATTTAGGACTTCAATTGTTCAATTCGAGTTTATGGACCTCTGGAGAGAAAGTATAGACACGGAATGGCAGCGTAACGGTCAAGCTCGCACAGAGATGTTATGGGGGCAGGGGCTAAAAATAATGTTCGCTTGCTCAAAAGGGGCTTCTTTAATGAGCCCACCTGCACTCCCGAAGGAGGTGCAGATGTAGGAAAATTTCACGAAACAAGCTATTGGCAAAGAAGAAAAAGGGGCTTTAAAACCGAGGTGAGGGGTTGGGAAACAGAGTTAAGAAAAAGAGGTTGAAGTCGGGATTGAAGAGAAGTGGGACATCAAAATCCCAAGCCCCGCTCACCAGCACCGACTCGTCCCGTGCGTCCGAACACCCGGACCGACACACCGCATGAGGAAAGCCCCTGCCTGCTCCCCTGTGCCTTTACTGGAGGTAAAAATAAAATAATATTTACAACGGTCATTTAGGCCTCTGTTAGTAATTTAACCTTGTGATTAAGTAATAACGCATTATAAAGCTAATTGTAATAATTATGGTGTAAATGTAAGACAAATAATTGATGATTATGATATATGATAATCAAGGATATAAATTTGTAAATAATTGTACAGAATAAATGTCTGAATCTCAATATAAAGTATTATATTCTTACTGTGTTTCCCCTTTGTAAACAAACACTGGGGTTAAGGTTGTAAGTACATTACAACAATAATCTTAAATGTTATTGAATTATTAAATCTCTGAATTTCAAAAGTAGAGGAGAGTTGGTAAAAATAATAAACAAATATCTCAACCAACCACGAAATAGAACCATGACTCTTGGGATTCAAACAATCGGATTCAAACTTGTTCTGATACTTTATTCTTATAACCCGATATGTTTAAAAATATTTTGCAGGAAACATAATGTCCTGACATCAAAATAGTAACGTTGTCTGTGCAACTTCTAAAATAAGGATAGACAGGAGAGAATGTTGGCTATTGACAAAAAAACTTATTTTTGAGATATTAACATAATTTCATGTAGCTTTTGCATTAATTCCAGCGTATATTGAATTTCTTAAAACATTTGAGACAACCTAATGCATATGCTGCGGACCCTAAAGTTGATCAGCTTTGAAATCGGGTTGGTTGATTTATATTGCTTCAGCATATAAATCATAATTTAAATAACTGGATTTTTTAAATCATTCATTCATATTAAACTAACTAAACTCCTCGCCGCAATAGCCCTTAGGGTACTAGAGCCTACTGGGCCAATCTCCGCTTCTACAGACCACGGGCCCTAGGATGTGAAGCATCCTAGGTCCATCAAGGGCCATCCTAGGGTATTTAAGGTTAAGTGGTCAGCCTTGCGTGGAACCCCCAGTGTTTAGTTCAAAAGCACGCTTGGTCCTCAGGTTATTTACTCACTGAAGGGATGAAAGATTGATTGGTTTGGGTTGGAGTACTACGGTCTACTTTTCGCAACACGAGGGCCATTGAGATCAGGACCTACAGCTTTAAGACGATTCCGAACAGCTACGAACATCCATGTCACTGTGGGATTCGAACCTACGAACTCCGTTACCGAAGGCCAGCACCCTAACCAATCGGCTATCATTCGACGATGAAAGACTGAATCAACCTTGCCAAGCCCAAGAATCGAACCTCAGACCTGTGTCGTGGGAGTGCGAAGCGCTACCTCAATGCCATTGGGCTTTTCACTCAAATTAGGAATACTTTTCTTCATACTTGGTAAATTTTTGTTTCTTAAACAGAGGGCGACATAAGCAGCATTAGAAAGCACA
>CM063504.1:126343588-126388588 GCA_032207245.1 Pardosa pseudoannulata
TATAACATATATATAAATATATATAAATATTTTCATATTTACTATATATAAATGTATATATACAATTATTTATTATATATATATTATATATATATATATATATAAATATATATATATATCTTATATATATATTTATATATATATATATATATATTTATATAATGGATGTTTCAGACTCACTACAAAAAAAAAATCATCGAGTAAGTAAAGAATGTAGTCATTGGCTTTGAAAGAAAACATCAAAATTTGAAATCAGAAGGTATACAGTTTAAGAGAACTCATCTATGGAGCTCTGTCTCCAAAACGAATTAAATTTGGTTACATAGTGATGTGGGGGCGCTAGTGGATCAGCTAATAAGAATGTTAAGAATTAGTCACATGGGAGACGCGGCGATCGAAACAAAGTTACGTAAGGAAGTATTATATGAATATTTGAGTTCATAAAGGAATTAATTTTGGTGTTCTGAAAGCAGTCAAAGGTTTATCACAATTTACAGAGAAAGAAAGGTATTTCGTCATAGGTTGTAATTTCAGGGATAGAGTCGCCAGAAATTTATTTTAGAAAAATTGTGAGTTTAATGATATTTTAATGAAACTAACGAACTTAATTATAATTATTTCAGAATACAATTATAATTAATTTGGTTAATTTGATTAAAATATCAATAAACACACACATACGGACACGCACACACAGTAATTTACACAGTAATTTACGTGAAATTTTTTCTGTAAGAAGGATATATAACTGTAACTATCAATAATTATATTTTTGTAATACAAGAAATATAAGTTATCCCGTTTCTAAGAAAACTTTATATTGGTTAATTTGTGGATAAAATTGATAGCCTGTTGGTACAGATCATTGTGGAATTTTTTAAAAATAGGTTATAGCTTTAGGAGTAAATTTTTGTGCACCTGGTCTGGTCTATATCGCCAAGAAATAGTGTATGATTTTAATTATACCATTTTAACTAATCTTTATTCATTAGCAACTCTTTACTGTCATGAAAAATTTATCATTCTGTACAATTTATCCTACAGAATAAAAATGAATTTCATAAAAGTACAAAATATAGTATAAATATTCTTAGCACATTTTATGAAGGACACGTACTAGTACGTTTTCCGACGATTGATACTTGAGTGCGGGACACGTACTAGTTCGGGTTAGTGGAACAACATAGATTGCTTGTGGGTACAAAAATAACGGTATATACAGGAAAACGAAACCGAATGTTCTTGTCTACTACATAGATTCTGGAAAAATTTAGGCAAATAAAAAGTAGTTTTTACATCAGTCGATGCGAAACCACAGAACGGGAAAAAATTATAACTATATACTACAATTTCTATTTAATTTTTCTTTTTTTACGATGCAATTATAAATTTATCCACTAAAAATATATTCTTTATTTGCAGAAATCCTATAGTTGTTATTTATTTATTTCTGTTTACATATTTGTTTATATATTTCAATATAAAATAAGAAAAGTTGGTTAAAAAATTAAATAATTTTCGATCTAGTGAGATTTAACTGGATAACTAAATTTACGCTCAAAACGTACTACATAGATTCTGGAAAAATTTATACTTCGTATAGAATTCCACGAAGACGAAAAAAATATATAAAAAATTTTTTTTTTTATGATTTCGCAAATAATATAACTGATCAATTACCTGAAATAACATCAGATCCATCTGCCCGCATCTAGTAAAAAAGGCATAAATATGACCTTCCTAAGATTATATTGGATATGAGGAAACATTTTTTAGAAAATTGTTACTACTGGGAAGAAAAAAAAAGCCGCAAAGACAATGCCGTGTTGCGTGTAAAAACGGAATTGAAACATTACATATGCAATTTTGCCGTGTACCTCTTCATAGAGAAAATGCTTTGAATATACCACACTGTAAAAAATTATAGTTTTATGATTGCTCTTTTCATTTTTTTATAATGTAAAATGTTAATATATAACATAATTCGAAAAAATTAAAACTATATACTACTATTTCTATTGATTTTTATATTTACGATACTATTATAAATTTACCCGCTAAAAATATTTTTTTTGTTTAGAAAAATCTATGGTTGTATTTTTATATTTCTATTTATATATTTGTTTATATATTTCAATATAAAATACGAAAAAAATTTTAACAAATTAAATAATTTTCGATCTTTTGAGATTTAACTGAATAACTAAATTTAAGAAATACAATTCCGCTAAAGTACCAAATGTGTTTAGTATAATTTTATCCATTGTTATATATTTAATAAGCAGAAAAGCAAGATTTCATCTCGAACTTTATAATTTAAACATATTTTTATGAGAACATGTGAATAGCATACTTAATATTCGAAACACATCCTCGAAAAGTACTTTTCGAATCAACCAATCATTCCAACACAACTCTAGCTCTCGAATCTCCATCTATAAAGAAAAACTGAAATGTTCTAGTGCTCAATTCGTATCAGTTTTACTATTATTACCAGATGTAATAGATGATTTTAGGAAATAAAAAGAATGTTTCTTTAATCTGACATTTTATTAAATCGAGTGATTTAATAATAACTTCTAGTTAATATGTTTGAAAATCTTGGACAAATAAAGGAGAAATGGCAGTTATATTAAAAAATAAGACATATTTTTTTCAACCTCCGACGACCCCTAAACAAAGTATTGATTTACAAAATTAATTCCTTGCCAAAAGTTATGTACCAACAGAATTACTGTACCCATTAAAGATTAAGAAATTTGTCCTATAGATGAAGGAAGTTTCCATTCTCTCCTTTAAAAAAAAACTTTGCCGCCAGTAGAAACTTTAAGTAATCAAAACATACCGTAGAAGTTCTAACAATTTCTAACCGGCATGAAGGTTATGGCTAAACACCTGTTACCAATACAGAACATTAACATTACATAACATAACATTTTAAACATTTTGATGCTCATGATTAAAAATTGTTTGGGATTTGATGAAATTCATTTATAAGTATTTCTATTACATGGTTTGTGATAACTTTTTGCAACAATTAAATAATAAAGCAAATAAACAAATTTATATAAAACGAATTTAAATTTGTATCTATTAAATGAAATGGGAAATATGTAAAAAATAAATTTTATATTCTTATGCGGAAAGTTGAGCGAGGTTAAATTTCCAAAGCATCCCCTCCTTGAACTTCTTGAAATTAATACTATTATTTTTTTTAATTTTAACTATTTTGGAAGAATAAATAGTATTTTTTCATTAAAATGGTGCAGTAATAAAATAGCTTAGCAATTTATGCGAGTTGTTTTGGTGTTTTTAGTTCGTATCATAGAATAAAAAATTGAATTTCATTGTAAGTTTAAACGTTATATTTTTTTTGAAAAAGTAAAAAAATAAAATTGAGCATGGGACAGCCATCTGCTACTAGTTTGAACTATAACAAATATAGGAAATGAAAAAATTATTCATATATGTTTAAAAAGCAGAGAAAAATGAAAAATATATATATATTTAACATATAACCATATGTTAAATGTATTTTTTCATTTTTTTTTCATTTCGATTATATCTACCACTGAGCAGCAGAAGGTTAAAAATAAAAAATAACTTTCTTTTCAAAAAAAATCTCATGCTGAAGTAAGAGTAACCAATTTTAAAATTTGTGATTTCATTACTGTACTATCATGTTCCGTGTACTCGAAAATTCTTGCCCCCGCAATTGGAGGTGTAGATGAATACACATTTCGGATGTTTTTCTCTCTGGTACGTGATTCTGTTCTCCTGAGCGACGAAGGCTGAAGACGTCCTTATAATCAAGGCTCGTCGATTATTCGTCGCAGTAAAAAAACAAAACCAGGTCGATTCGTGTCGCGTCCCGTCATCACGGTAAAAGAGAAATGAGAAAAGCGTAGGCAGGTCAGAAATGACAGAAAGAAACAGCTAATTTTATTACGGCAAAACTCACTAAAAGCATTGCTTCGCCGGCACACACGGGTCTTACCTCGTACGTAATCCGCATTATAAATTCACACATTTCTTCGGTGAGCAAACAAGCAAGCAAACAACTCACGAGCCCAAAGAACTCGTTGTGCAATTTATTTGTTTTCCCCGATCATTTTAAGTCTGAAAGAGAGAAATATCGAACGTTTTATTGAAGAAGCTCAATTTTGTTTCCCAATACTGTTTCATGTGTCGCGCACTACAGATTTTATTTCACTCGTAAAAAGAAAGATGGTGGAGACAACGTACCCTCTTGTTTTGGAATAATGGCCGGGCACAGACGGAAGCAAATAATTTGAAAAGAGTTGATTGGACGTAACCCTTCGGCCACATACGAATCAGGGGTCGGTAACAAATAGTTAAGGTCGTTCTCCGAGATCATTTCAAAGGGGCGGAGAGTGGAGAAGTTCCATGAAAGCTAAAAACACAGGAATGAGTAATGTTAGATCATTATGATTTTAATCATTATTCGTAGTCTTCAAAAATATGAGCTGAAATTGAAACAAAAACAAACAGATGAAAAAGATATCAATCCATCTCTTATTGAGTCACTGAGATGATACTGATTCACTGAGTATTGAGGAGTTTTGGAATAATGGCCGGGCACAATCGGAAGCAAATAATTTGAAAAGAGTTGATTTACGTAACCCTTTGGTCACATATGACTCAGGGGTCGGTAACAAATAGTTAAGGTCGTTCTCCGAGATCATTTTAAAGGGGCGGAGAGTGGAGAAGTTCCATGAAAGCCCAAAACACAGGAATGAGTAATGTTAGATCATTATGATTTTAATCATTATTCGTAGTCTTCAAAAATATGAGCTGAAATTGAAACAAAAACAAACAGATGAAAAAGATATCAATCCATCTCTTATTGAGTCACTGAGATGATACTGATTCACTGAGTATTGAGGAGTTTTGGAATAATGGCCGGGCACAATCGGAAGCAAATAATTTGAAAAGAGTTGATTGGACGTAACCCTTCGGCCACATACGACTCAGGGGTCGGTAACAAATAGTTAAGGTCGTTCTCCAAGATCCTTTTAAAGGGGCGGAGAGTGGAGAAGTTCCATGAAATCCAAAAACACAGGAATGAGTAATGTTATGAGTAATCACTATGATTTTAATCATTATTCGTAGTCTTCAAGAGCATGAGCTGAAATTGAAACAAAAACAAATAAATGAAAAAGATATCAATCCATCTCTTATTGAGTCACTAAGTATTGAGGAATTTTGGAATAATAACCGGGCACAATCGGAAGCAAATAATTTGAAAAGAGTTGATTGGACGTAACCCTTCGACCTACATACGACTCAGGGGTCGGTAACAAATAGTTAAGGTCGTTCTCCGAGATCATTTTAAAGGGGCGGAGAGTGGAGAAGTTTCATGAAATCCAAAAACACAGGAATGAGTAATGTTAGATTATTATGATTTTAATCAGTATTTGTAGTTTCAAAAATATAAGCTGAAATTGAAACAAAAACAAACAGATGGAAGAGATATCAATCCATCTCTTATTCAGTCACTGAGTCACTGAGATGATATTGATTCACTGAGAAGCCAAAATCCATTCCTTAAACTGTTAAGCTTTCTATAAATTTAAATAGTATAAATAATATTATTTGTTGTTAACACGTTTACTCGTTACTATGGTAACTAATATTGCTTGTTATTAAAATTCTTACAATGAACGACATGATATTTTACTGTTGCATATTTATAATATAATGCTCTACTGTCATAAATTTTTAATTATAATAAGCATAAACTCTAGATAAAGCTAAAGATTTAAATCAGAGTTTATATTCAGGAGGCCGGAGAAAAAAAAACTCTATGGGTTAAAAAAAAGTACCTACTGGTACACCATATCAATCCAGATTTAATTGTTATATTCTATAATGTTTTATTCTCTATCATTTCTCTGCAATGCACGAGTCGATTAAACATTTGGAACACACTTGTTACATTTCCAAATTTTACTGTTTATGCATATTATCATGTAAACATACATGATGTAATAACAAAATTAAAATATTTATTTTATTAACAAGGTTAATCCTAAGGGCAAGCAGGGCCTGATTATCACATGGGCACCTGGGGCACGTGTTGGGCACGAAAATTTACTAATTGTACTAATTTACTAATACACTAATTGTTATATATTGCTGCTTACTTGATGACTTTTTTTCTTATGCCAGCTGTATATTGCTACTGCTTTAGTTAATGCTTTTTGTATGCATATCTTCTTGTATTCATCTCCTGGAGAAATTTATAATTTTTTACCTTTGTTTATCATTTTATAATGTGGTTATTATAATGTGCAGTAGTTGATATCAATTTCTGTGCTTAAATTTTACCTGCTAAATATTTAGTCCTGATAAATTTCAATCAATATCTTTGACATTATTTTGTGCATAACAGTTGAATTTTATGTCAATGTCATTGTAGTAATTTCATTTCCCTCGTGATACCTTGTTCATTTGAACTTCTTCAGTGTAATTTTTAATCCACATGCACAATTCCCATTTCGTTAACGCTCTAAGCGGTTCGCATGTACAATTCCACCAAACCGATGATGTCTTCAAAGCGGTTGTCACGTACAATTTTCGACCTCCAAAAACGTTCCGAAAATGGATGTAATGTACATTTCTGCCATTCTTTTCCCCTATGGAGTTTTGAGGTAGGAGGGTCAGGTCGATTGTTTAGAAACTGCACACTACTCCCTGAAGCACAAAGACGCTGATAGCTTTTCATGGCTTTGTAAATCTCTATTTCGAAGTATTTCGTTTGCGCTAACAGATGTATCTCAAATTGCACCAGTTAAATAGCTTGGATGACTTTCGTAAAAAAGATATAAATCATTCTCTTAAAGAATATTTTATTTGTACTTTTAGAACCCATTATTTCTTATGGGATGATCTTCGAGACTTGACGAGCTTTATGTGTATTAACAATCTATAATGTCTATTTATATATCTATTAATAACCGGAAGTAAAGGGACAGTAACGAGGGTGGGTTTCCAGTATTCCAATCTAGTTGACAAAGGGTGAAATAAAAAATCATAGAACACTTTGGTAACTTAGCGTATTTTTTGGAGACTTTTTTTCCTGAGTGTGTTCCACTCGGGTTAAGTTTTGATAAATTACTGTACGAGGTAATTGTGTTTGTCATGAACTCTACTGTTTCCTATTTACTTTAATTTTACTGTTATTTACCTGATAATTAATTCCCTCAACGAACCTGGTGTTCTTTTTATCCTATGGGTTATTGTATATTTATAAGACAGATTATTAGCAACATACCACTATAAAGAATTAAATCATCTCATCAATTTAAATTATTTTTAATTCTATTATTAATATTTATTTTCTGCACCACAGAGCTTGTGAGTACGACAAGGTAGAAAATAAAAAAGTGGGTCACTCTAGGTTCTTAAAAGTCCTTAATTTTTATCATGGCTAAACAGAAATAATAATGATTACGTAAAATGAAAATTTGGTGTTTTTGATTTTGAATATTACTTTAATGCTAATTTCTTAAATCTGTTTGGTAATTCAATGTTATAATTTTATATGACTGTAATGATGGTAATAATTTGTCGCTATAAATTTGCATGAGGGTGGAGGGCACAAAAATTGGATTGTACCCTGGGCACAAAAGTATCTTACTCAGGGCCTGAGGGCAAGGACTGGCAAGGTAATAAGAAGCACCTGCTGATACGATTTCATAGATGTATTTATTGCTATTGTGTATTGGTTTTATTTTAAATAATTGAGTAATGCATTTACTGATTCAGCGTTACCAAATTTCTTGATTACTCTCATTGCATTTTCATATTTTATTGTTTGTGTATATCATACGAACTCACCACACAAATAACAAGATAAATAAATAAATAAATAAATTTTAAAATAACAAAAGGAAATAAAAGGTTTATACTATGTAGTTTATTACCCATTAATATTATATAAAAATAAAGATTCTAATAACTATATTTGCAATAAAGATATTATGGGAAATAAATTGTAATTTACTATCAAATAGCTTTAGTACTAATACTATTATAAAATTGTGAGGTAATAGTTATGCATGAGAGTGAAAACAGCAAAAAACAGCCCTTTCACATAATTTCATATTTAAAAAAGCACATTAAAAACGCTTTTAAAGACTTTTACCAAATTGAAAAAGGGGGTTTTAAAGCACTTTAAAGCATTGTTCTAACTCTGTAAACTTTTTAATCGCCAAATTTAAATATTTCAATTTGTAAATTTCATAAACACGGGTCAATTACTTAATAAAACATTTAGGAGTAGTCGAACCTATAAATAATGCCTCCTCTTCTTCGATTTTTCTTTCTTAACTTTCGTAATTTTTTCACAATTTTTCTGGCAAGTTGATATTTACTTGTAGATACTTTTTCTCGAAAAGATTTTTTTCGTAAATCTAATATTTTTGTAAATATTTCTGTATGAGAATCTGACTCTGTACCTAGGTTATTCTAGGTCGGTGGATTATTTTAATATCGAACTCAATGGTTCTCTAACATTTTTTTCCACGGGTGCCTCTAACGTTTGCCAGGGGTATCATAGGTAAACATTCGTGAGGCCCCAGCGTGCTGCGCAACACAATTTGAGAACTGCAGGTATACTGACTTCTTTGTTTAATTCAAAAATTACTGTAATCAGAAACTGAAATTGAACAGAAAAAGCAATATATTTAAAAACACAGTGTATGTGTATAATCAATTTCCTCAGAAAGGTAAAACAATTGAGTAAAGACAATATATATTTATATACTAACAGTCTTTCCGTAATTAAGAACCTAGAGCAATTAGTACCGAAATCAAAATTAATTACCGAGATACAAAAAGGATGTAAAAACATGAACAACGAAAAATTAATATAATTTGGGATCAAAGATCATACGGGGAATACTGGTATCGAATATGCAGATATTTTAGCAAAGAACGCCACTAAATTAATAAATTATAAACCTATAAAGCTCCCAGGATCAATACTTAAAAAATATATGAAAGAAATCATAAATAAATATTGGCAAGAATATTGGAACAAAAGTGAAAAAGGAAGAGCAACCTATACTATAATGTCAAAAGTTGAACAAAAGTTACAATTCGAAAATAACATTTTAAACTATTTCATAACCGGTCATGGAAGTTTCCCAACCTACTTGTATAGAAATAGAACGCTAGAATCACCAAATTGTAAAATAATGGAATAAATCAGCATTAATAAGTATGTAATCTTGTTCCTATGTTATTAAAAAAATACGAAAACGAATCACAAATCGAATAGATAATAATCACGATCTCATTAATAAGTTAAAGAAAATTTATAATATATTAAATTCAAACTACTCTTTTATGCAAATTAAATTTTGAAATGAATGAAAATATTTAATAAAATTGGTGATAATAATAAAAAAAAGTTTTTTAAATATTAAGTCAATAATTTGAAGTATAATTTTAAAATGAATAAGGTCGAAAGGTTTTCCCCCGTTACGCTTTATAATATATTAAATAATAAATTTATAATATATTAAATTCAAACTACTCTTTTATGCAAATTAAATTTTGAAATGAATGAAAATATTTAATAAAATTAGTGATAATAATAAAAAAAAGTTTTTTAAATATTAAGTTAATAATTTGAAGTATAATTTTAAAATGAATAAGGTCGAAAGGTTTTCCCCCGTTACGCTTTATAATATATTAAATAATAAATTTATAATATATTAAATTCAAACTACTCTTTTATGCAAATTAAATTTTGAAATGAATGAAAATATTTAATAAAATTGGTGATAATAATAAAAAAAAGTTTTTTAAATATTAAGTCAATAATTTGAAGTATAATTTTAAAATGAATAAGGTCGAAAGGTTTTCCCCCGTTACGCTTTCGCATCCATAAATCATTGAATTGGACGTGGGTGTGGGTCATCTAAGTGTGTGTGTGTGTATTATTTACTGAACCAGGACTCATTATTTTATCTTTTTCCCAAATCCCTTTTAAATTGTAGTTTTAGTTTTTATTTATACCGCTTGCAAATAGATGGCGAAGCTAATTTGAAATCTCTACAATTGAGATTATAACAACTCTCGGCAGCTTTATGCTTTTACCAGATTGATTTTTTTCCTCCAATCTAATTTTTATGACTGAATATTATACTGTCACCGAAATTGAACATATTTGCAGAATTTCAGATCAGATCTCTAGCTCGTTAGGAGGGTAATTAAAAATTAGTTGTAAAAATTTACCCTAATACACAAATGAAGTTAAATAAAAGCAATTAATAAGTTGAAGCTATGATTACGGATAATCGAGCTCAAAGATCTCTAATCGCGGTTCCTTAGAACTTTGGCAAAGGTTATACAATTAATCACTATTTGCTGAGTCAAAACGCCAAAATTTAGTAAAATTATATTTTTATAAAGGATTGAATTCTAAAAAGCAGTTTGCTTATAAAAATAAATATCCTCTATATAATAATAGCCTAAGTTGTCTGTCGTCTGTCCTCGAATTTATGAAGTGGTTGGGCCTGGAATGGATAGAGGCATCCATACTGGATTCTTGTTAAATTAGGAGTAGCAACGTTCGAAATCACCCCTTCCTCCCATATTCCAGCATTTAATGCCTATATTTCAAGCCCTATTTACCCTGGTTAAGATCAGGCGATTAAATTTATCAATCTGTCACATAAAAATAGGTAAAAAATAACATTTTGTTTTTGCATTATGACGTTATTCCTTTAACCGTCTCATTTAATCGTTTCTTATTTTAAATTATTTAAATATCGTATGCATTATTTTCATAAGTTTTATCACCGAACTTAGATATTACATACATAATTTTCTTTTATATTTGGTCTAAATAATAGGTTAGGTACATATGGGATAATTTAAATTATCATCGATTATTTTTTGTTACAATGAAAATTTTATTACCGATATTAGCGAACGAATTCTATCTATCTCCAGGGTGTAGTGGAAATGATAGTTTCTATCTTTTACTTCCATTAATTACTGTGACAAAAAATTGAGAAGAACTTAAATGTAATTTCGACGTACCTAAGAAAGCTTTGAATTAGCTTTTTAAATTAATTCAACGTGATTCTAAACTGCTTTCCCGGTATCGGGAGACTTTAGAGGAATATGAAGATAAACAAATTATTATGCGTGTACGAGATAATTGTCAGCCGAAAAATGAACCATATTTTTACCTGCCTCATAGGGTACTTTATAATTCTGGAAAATTAAAAATTTTACTGATCCCGTCATATGATGGCTATATGCTAGTAAATTAATATTTTATAGATAAAACAGTATCTTAAATTTCGTAAAAATCACGAGCTTCAAATGCATTAATCATTTGCGAAGCATTACTTCACATACTAGTCTTCATTCTTTTTAACTCTCCTTGCCTGTTTCCGATGATGCTTACGCATCTGGATTATCTGCGATAAAGCCGACCCCTTAGGTTGCAACATGTATCCCGTTCTACCGAACCAAACTAAAATATTTATTTCTTCTTTATGATTCAGGGAATATACTTTAGAATGCCCCCAACCCCCTCCGAAAACAAATATTAGCTACCTTACCATTCAAGATCATGCTTGTATTGGGATAAAATAAAGATCCAATAATAATTTTGTAAATTTGAGTAGGATAAAGCTTTAATATCCTACTCTTTCCGAAGGGGAATGGTTAAATTTATCCAACGAAGCAACAAGTACCTAAAATCATATGGATACTATGCCGAAAAATATAACTTCATGCATGTACTATTCGTTAGTTGTCTCGGTTGAATGAAATAAAATAACACGATTCTCTGCAGCTTTGTAACGTTACTTTTTGATCACCCTTCGTAATATAGAATTTCTTCTCAAATGTAGAGTTGCTGTTATCCGTGGCCCTGGGGTCGGAAAGCCTACACCAGGTCCAATAAACTCCATCGCAATATGCAACCGGTCAATGTCTAAAGATAATATATAGCTTCATGAGCGAAGAACCACGACGGCTCAAGACTGACAATACCTGGTGAAAGAGTGTGTCTTCCTTTTAACAAGCACCACTTGGGTGAATGAACGACTTTCCTGCAGAGGTTCCTCCAAAGGTATCGTTTGAAGGAACTTGAACTTGAAGGACATCGCGACCATGCACCTGTTTTGTATGCGTCATATGCCATTAATGTGCACGGTGGATATTTGACCGGAGGCGCCTCGTTCTCGTAAACGTCCGGTTACGAAATCACTGCCTTCACAGACTCAGCTACCATGACGCTCTCCTATATAGTACATAATCTATGAATATCATATATACCCCCATTTTTACACAAATCTCTATGCATTTAAAGAAAAATGTATAATTCCATTTAACAGCCGGTGTTTTATTTATAGCTCTTAGATTTTTTGATTCCCCTGCCATAGTAATTTCCGAACCTGTCAAAGAGAGCGAAACGAAATTGTGAATATCCAGTTTCAAAATATTGGAAGACTATAACCTTCAATTTATTTCAGTTTTATAGAAGTGTAAGCAGTATCCAATTTTCAAAAAGACAATATACTGAAACAGTATCACTGACTGCACTCTTTTACTGTACTTCGTAAATTGCACGTGCTTTTCAAAGGAAGTTATGCGTTAATAAACGGAACTCTTCAGAAGGAATAATCGCTCAACTTCCAATACCGACAAGGTATTAAGTATACGAGCAACTAGAACGGAGATGTAACTCATGAACTCTAAGCAGTCGATCTTTGATTCTCGAATAAAATGTGTTTCATTACGAATTTTCGTGTGTTTCGTTTCTCATGAAAAGTGATTTGAAATTTAAGAAAACAAAACCCTTTGATTTTCAGTGTGTGTTAAATATTCGTCACTTAACTGGATACTTATAATAAAAATAAATAATGCTGTTTAAACTTGAATTTATTCTTGGAGTCGCCCCATGCAAAAAAAAAAGAAAAAAAATGTACCCCTATCAGAATGCAATGTGAGTATTCTAAAGTAAAGGTTTTATTACATATGCAATAAGCTAAAAAAGCTTTACTTATATATACAAATATTTATAATAATTTTCCTTTCAAATACTTCATTTAAAAAAACAGTTAACAGAAGTATAATTCACGTGATTTTCGACGAATTTTTATTTCAAAGAGATTTTTTTTAATCCCCTATGTAATAATAGGCTAAGTTGCCTGTTCGTTGGTCCGCGAATTTATGAAGCTGTTGCACCTGGAATAGATACAGGCATCCATATTGGATTTTTTATGAGTTAGGGCTAGCAAAATTCAAAGCGAGTTCGAAATCCACCCCATCCCCCCTTTTCGAGCGTTTAATGCTATTATTTCAAGCCTTATTCTCCCTCTTATTCTATACTAAATTCATTCTTGATAGGATGGCGAGGGTGGAGCATGATATCTAAATTTCTGGACTGTTTTTACTCTACCCCATATGTACCTTTACCATCTGCAGGTGTGGCACATTCGATAGAGTGTCTACTAATTTGATACTCGGCTTGAAGGTTCTGTCCCCGACGCAGCCAAATTTTCCTAAATGTCTAATTAATTTAATATTTTCTGCTTTTTCTTTAAAATTCTTATTCCTAAAGTCGTTTCATTATTTTTAAAATAAATTTTTACTATTTCTCAACTTTTTGGGATTTTTATTATTTTTATTTTATTAAATTCATGTATTGTTGTACGGATGTCCCTGGCACATGAACATTTCCTATTTTGTATCCTTAAACTTTTTTCTCGTAATGTAATGATAGCCTAAGTTATCTGACCGTCTGATCTCGAATTTATGAAGCGGTTGGACCTGGAATAGGTAGAGCATCCCTATTGGATTTTTTATGAGTTAGGGTTAGCAAAATTCAAAGCGAGTAAAGTTTATCTTTTCCTAAGCTATAGATCCGATTCTAAAATAAATTGGTATGAATAAGCTTCGTATCACAGCCAAAAATACTGTCATCTTTAAAACGTTCGAAACCCACTCCGTCCCTCTTTTCGAGCGTTTAATGGCATTATATCAAGCCCCATTTTAAGAGCAAGCGGTTAAATTTATCAATTTATCACATAATAAATAGGTAAAAATAACAATTTTTTCTAGCATTATGACGTCATTCCTTTAACCATCTAATTTAATAATTTATTTTAGATTATTTAAATATCTTCTGCAATATTTCCATACGCTTTATCACTAAACTTAGATATTACGTACATAGTTTTCTTTTATATTTGGCTTAAATAATAGATTAAGTACATATGTGATAATTTTAATCGATTATTTTTCTCAGACAAAAAAACAAACCATTTTTTTTTACCTGCCTCATAAGATACTTTACGATTCTGGAAAATTAAAAATTTTACTGATCCCGTCATATGACGGGCTATAGGCTACTTAATTATGAAACATCTTAACTATTTCTAAATTCATTCTCAACTTCAAATATGGTTAAGTTTGGCAATCTTTTTTTTATTTTGTTTACAAATACTTCTTGATTCATTTTTGTTTGGGAAAACTACTCGTTTTCTGGATGCTACACTTATTGGAAGAGTTAGTAAAGTACTTAAAGATATGCTCAAATTTAGAGCAAACTTTGTTTTTAATCAATTTCAAACCTTTCAAATGCGGTTATTTCAAATGTGTTTTTTTTTTTCAATATAAACATACAAGTAATTTTTATCTCCTAGTTCCTGGCTGTTTATATCCCATGATTCTCGCTCCGTGAAAACAATTTCTAAATCTTTGCAATTAGTTAAAATTAATGAAGTTTTCTTGAAAGTTTCGTGTTCACTAGTACATAAAAAAAGGTTGTTTTATTGTTTTTCTCTTATTAATTCAAAAAATAAGTTGCGATTATTTTTCTGATTTTGTATTGTCAATTTGCACACCTACATATTTTCACTCTTTGCACACTTCCGGCCCTGATGCTGTTACATAAAACACGTAAACACTAAAATCTACAAGATATTTTTCATTAAAATCCAAAGCATTTTCATAAAAATAAAGCCGTCGAATTACCTTCTTCAAAGCATTAAACTTCGTTAAATATCTTTCAAAAAACGGCTTTTTTATTTTATAAATTATAAAGTATTTAAATCTCAGGGATGATTTAAAAATACCCATTCAAAAGTATCTAAAGAACGGAAAGTATAAGCAAAAGAATGCTACTTCTATTATCTGAATTGACAAAGGTTAAACGTTTGGTTTTATTTGGAGCGCTACAGTCTGATGTTTATCTACAAGAAAGTTAACGAGACCATATCTACTGCTTCAAAAAGCTCATTCCGAAAGGCTACGAACATCCATACCAGTAGTGAAATTCGAACCCACGAACTCCGTTACCAAAGAATTGTTCCCTACCCGTTCGGGCAAAAGTTCAGGGAATGCAATGGATGTTTCCTGAAAAAGAAAATTTTCATGCTTCATTACATGCAGGATATCTCTAGAACGGAAGATTGTAAGACCACAAAATTTACATTTAAAAAATTCAAGTGGAATTAGAATTAAAATTATGAATTAATTTGTTTTTTATATGTCAAAAAATTTAATTACATCCTAATTTACCATTTCATAATTTTTGAATTTTTAAAATTACATTTTGACTATTGTTTTCTGTGAAAAAATATTAATTTCAATTTTATACTCGCTCATTATCTAGATACAGAACTATATTTCAAATTCTTAAAGCTGTATTCATGAATATGAAAGTACAAGGACGCACGCAATCAGATAACTGTGAAAGAGCAATTGGATGGTATTAAAAAAATTTCACTGGCACAAAAAAAAATATGGAAGACCAAACGCAGTTAAAAGTGCAGCAAAAATTCCCCTTTCTTATGAAGTTTTGGGACTACAGAAGATTGAAGAGAATTTGTTTTCAATCTATTAAAAGATGCCAGTTGCATAACACAAGTTTCTTCTGTACTATATTTTAGCCAATTCTTCATAAGTGAATTCTTTTTATAGAAACTTTACTGAAAGTTTACTGGGAATGGATGTTCATTTTCATTAAGTACAATATATAAAAAACAGTTATTTCATTACATACAATATTTTTAGCAACTGCTTTCGTTGTTTATCAGCATTAAACCCTCTGTAATGCAACAAACTTTATATTTTAAAATACTTTATATTAAAAAATATACCCAGTTTTAATAACAAATGTACTATTACAGAATGTCCAAAAAGATTTGGTTTAGAGAATTACGCTCTACTATTTAACTACGCGAGAGTTTAAGAGACCAGAACCTAGTTCATGAAGCCTATTCTATATAGCTATGAATATCCATCAAATATGTCTTCAGCGGGAATCGAACCCGCAAACTCTGATACTGAAAAGCAGCGACCTCTCTTTCGGCCCAAACTTTGAGAGAGACCGAGGGTAGAATAATGCACAAGAACATTTTCGAGTCAGTAATATGACGCAGAAAACGTCAAACTGGGAAATATAATTTTAAAATTTTAAAACAAAGAGTTAAAATAAACACATATTTTAGTGAAGGTCAATAATCTTTTAATTGAAAAACTATCACTTTTTTATATACCTTATAACCCATCAATGGCCAAATCATTTCTCTTAAACATACGTTGATGGTTACCTTAAATCTAAAGGTATTATGACTCCTAAGAGTAGAGAAAATATGAAGACTAAGCACCTTTGAGTTACAGTCAGTCTTCATCGCTATATTTAACAAAATAGTGATTAAATTAAATTTTAAAAAAATAAACCTTTAACCAAAAAATAACAATTTTTGTTAATTTAATTAACTCCTTAATGCACAGTTTAAAAAAAATAATCAAAATTTTTATTGCAATTTTGGATTTTGATAACATTGCCGAAAATAGTCGAATATTGTAATATTACACGCACATCGACTTTTTTTAATCTTTCTTTTCGAATTCCCATTTCAGAATGAACATTGTTATCAGTAAAAATACTTACTTATACTTTTAAAACATAAATAATAACAATACTAGTATTTATAAAATTAATCAAAATTTTCTTTTGTATGATATATTTCGAAACAAGGTGCAGCACAAAGCCCAACATTGCAATTATTACACATGTAGCGACTCTCTTTTCTTTTCCTTTTTCATTTGCTATCTCTTTTAGCACAACACACAGAGCAATATCTACAAAAGTACAACGCCACTCGAATTATCTCGAGTGTGCACAGTTTGGCAGTTTAGCGCACTTGAGTTAACTCGAGCATGCAGGTTAAGGGGTTAAGCACTGCAAGTTTAAAGAAAGAAAAATTTAAAGAGCCATGAATTTTAAATTAACTCACTAAACATTTTTAGAAACACAATCTGTACAAACCTATCAGTAATTAAATTGATTAAAACCTGAAACTGAAAGGATTTCAAAAACATTTTTTTTACATTTAGTCTCCAAATAACCAACATTAAAGGGCTACATTAACACATTGATTCCAAATGTTGTTAAAAAAACAGTTAAAAAAAATTTTGTAGAATTTTTATGTTTTCGCTGAACGAGTTTTCTTTTCAACGAAGGCAGGTAACCAACGAATAAGCATTGTACCAAATTTTCGAGTATCTTTGTGATTAAATAATTTTAACGAGCTGTCATTTTAAACATAATTCGATGCCATTTATAGAAAAGAAAAAAATCTTGATAATAAACTTATTTGTTATGTTATGTAAACACAATAGAAGTGAAGCTTTGTATAAGATATAGCTATTTGTATCAGGATTTCAGTCTATGCACTTGCCGAAAAACGAAATGTATGCGCAAGGCTCGAAAAATACTAAAATATCGATCAATTTGACAAAATTATATGAACAGATACTCGAAAATTTGGTACCTTGTTTATTGGTTGGTTATCTACTTCCGCTAAAAAGAAAAACTCGTTTCGCGGAAACATAAAAATTCTACAAACTATTTTTTAACTGTTACCAAAAAGGGACGCTACGCATTAATGGGTTAATGCATCTCTTTAATGTTGATTATTTAGAGATTAGAGTCAAAAAATTTATTTAGAAATCCTTTTTATTTCAGGTTTTAACCAGTTTAATTATTAATGGGTTTATACGAGGGTTACTCTGAAATTTTTGAGATACGCGCAGACTAGAATTTACAAAATAAAAATAACGGTTTAATTCTGAAACAGAAAGTATTTTAACATAGCAGACAATTTTTTACTGACTTACTTCAACTTGTTTAGCGTAGAATAAATTTTAAACAAAAGAGAAAATGGAGTTGACGCGAGAACATTTTCGCGCTATGATTTTCTACGATTTTAAAGCAGGATTAAATCAAGAAGAATGCTTTCAACGGTTGCAATTGGCATTTGGTGATGAATCTCCAGCTCGTGCTACTGTATTCAGATGGTTTAAAGAATTTAACAGAGGTCGCAGTTTTCTTCAGGATGAAGAACACACAGGAAGGCCGCCGTCGGCAGTAATCCCGTATAATGTGTCTACCATACGAAAAATGTTAATAGTTGATAATCGTTGTACCTATCAAATTATACAGAAGGAACTTAACATTGGATCCACTGCCATACACAAAATTATTAATGAAGAATTACATATGAAAAAAGTAGTTTGCCGTTGTGTTCCCCATAATCTGACTGAGCACCAAAAAAGGGAGTGTGTCAGAATCAGTAAAGGAACTCTTAAATTGCTAAATGATGGTGGCCACCGCATTATTTCTAAAATTGTAACGGATGATGATACATACATACAGTTTTTTGACGTTCCAACACGCCAAGAAAGCATAGTATGGGTCTTTGAAGTTGATCCCACGCCGACAATGGTGAAGAGACAACGTGCACTGAAAAAAAGTGATGTATGCCGTTTTCTTCAGAAGTATGGGATTGGTCAAAGCTATCAAGTTAGAAGGACAGAAGACAATAACAGCAAACTGGTATACCACTAAATGTCTTCCACAAATTCTACAAGAAGTGAATGTTAGGGGACTAATGCTTCACCATGACAATGCATCTTCACATACAGCCGGATTAACAGTTGAGTTTCTTAAACAAAAACAAATTAAAGTGATAGAACATCCGCCGTATTCACCTGATCTAGCTATGTGGGACTTTTGGTTATTCTTTAATCTAAAAAAGAACTTACGTGGACGTCGTTTTCATTTAAAAGAAGAGATTGATGTGGCTATAAATGCATTTTTTCATCTATTCCAAGAAATGAATGGCTTGACAGTTTAATTTGTGGAAAATTCGTCTACAAAAGTGCATTGAATCTGGAGGAGACTACTTTGAACACACTTAAAATTTTGTAAGTATAACTTTAAAATCCTAGTTGTATCTCAAAAATTTCAGAGTGACCCTCTTATAGTATTGCGTTTCTAACGTTTAGTCAAAGCATTTGTAATTCATGTCTGTTTAACAATATTTCTTTGTTTAAACTTGTATTTAATTAAATCAACAAAACTTTCGTATTTTTCAGTTAAAGGTTTTTTTCTAGAAAGTTTTCATTTCAATCACGATTTTTTTTACTAGAAATGGTAGTAAATAATAAATGGTACAGTTGAAGCTATATACAAAAGAAATATAGTATATAAGAATAAAACATGCAAATAGTCTTCAAATAATCAATCAATGTGAAAAAGGTAAAGTCAAAACTATAAAAATACACCAATAAGTAGATACAGAAATATTTTAATAGCTGTGAGAAATTTATTTAACTGAAGTATTTTAAACACAAATTTAATCAGCAGGGCTCTTTTTGTACTTTTCTTTGATTATAACTTACGATCTTCGAATTTGGTTTGGTTTGGTTTGGAGCGCCACGGTCTACTGTTTTGCACACGAGGGCTAATGAGACCGGGACCTACTGCTTAAAGCCGAATCCGAACGGCTACGAACATCCATGCCATAGTGGGATTCGAACCCACGAACTCCTGTACCGACGATTAGCGCCCTAACCAATCGGCCAGCGTTCGGCTCTTCGAATTATTTTCAGAAGGTAAATTATTATTTTTATATAGAAATAACCATATCTCCGAAACCTTAATCCCAGATTTACAAAATTTTACAACACCTGCTATACATTTTTAATTATTTCTTAAATGATAGGTAAGCCATTAATTTCTGTTATAACAAAATCACATGCATCAATAATTCTGACGCTCTTAAAATCATTTTAAAGAACTTTTGAGTGACAGTTACATTTTTATCCTATCTAAAAACTTTGTAACGTTATTTACTTATGATTATTAATTTTCAATTTAAATGGATTTTTGTTTTACTGTTTATTTTACTTCACTTCACTTTGAATGTCATTTGAACATATTTTGAAATTTATAAATTTAGTCATTAGAATTTACCATATTTCAGTTACAAAAGATTTTTATTAGTTGAATAACTGGAACACTTACCTACAGTTAAAAAATATTTATGAAACGCTAATTTTAATCCTATCCTAGCCTTTTATTAAGCTTTTTGGAATTTTTCTCAGACATTAATAAATTCCAAATTTCAAGTGTCGTCAGTAAAAATATTTTTCTTTCATTTGTTATGTGTATTAAAGAAGATTGAGTTTATTTATTAGAAAACAATATTTTATTTGTTTTATTTTTAAAACTCAGTTCTGTTTATTTTCGAATGCGAAAAATTCAATAATTAATGCTTGATTAGACTGAAAATTTTTTATACCATTTATATTTTAAAAGTACTTTTTACATTTAATAAGATTAAAACAAAATTTATAAGAAAAGCCGCTAACTACAACAATAAACTACATTTAAACTAAACTTTACTTGTACGAAAAATACAAAAATTCAAACCTCCTCAAAATTTATAAGATTGAGATAGTGGGAGTTATCTTTTTTTTCAACTTCGCAGGTTTTTCAAGATATCACTTATGCTCTGTGATATTAATATATTATACCTCTGTCCGAAAATTCATGATAGAATGAGAAAAATATAGCCATCAATGATTGTTAAAAGCATTTGTACAATATTCTAAATATCTTCATTATTCGTTTAAAAAATTAAAGATTTATTATTTATTATTTGCTAAAATATCATAACAGCATGTAAGGAAGTACTTATACAAAAAAAATTTAGAAATGTCTTTTCATTTACTAAAAAGAAAAAAGTTACTACAAATTACGATCATTTCACTTTCATCACTAAAAAATGTTTTATAATGAAACTTAATAGCATTTTAATTTTTTTTCAAATTTTAAGTACTACAATAATTATTCTAATTGTTTTGCATTCTGTAATACAACTTAAAGCTTATTCAGTGAATAAAGGCCGGTTTGAACAGTTGTTTAATTTTAATTCAAATTTTTAGCTGTTTTTTAGTTTTCTGAAATATTTTTAATTTTTCAACTACTCATATTTCACTAAAAATCTTTTTTGAGGTATAATACAGCTATCGCACAAACACGTGAATGAAATTTTTAATATGTCTACAGTTATATTTTATAAAAAAATACGAATGAAAAACAAAGAAATTCTACAGGTTCTTGTAAATAATTCTTTAAAAAATAAAGAAATAAGTAGCGTATTACTAAAGCCATATACAGTTTTATATACAATGTAGAAAATTTGCATAAAAATTTAAAACTAAATGCGATAAAAACTTTAGAGTTCTTAATGCATTGAAATTCGAAGTGAAGAAATTCAGAAAGAGTTATTTAAAATCCCTTTAAATGAAATAATATATGTATATAACATTTGACTTATTGAAGATACGGGAATTTTACATGCATTTAAAGAAACATTTTGAATAATAATTTGAAACAATCAAAAGAAATTCAATATTTTGACCATATTTAAGCTACCTGATACCCTTAACAGTTTTTAACAGTGATATTGACGCATCAAATTTCATGAGAAAAGAAAAATATATGCAATCTTTAAATTGGACTTAAAAACACCTATTTACAAATCAAAAGATTTTGCTACATACTATAGATATTTCTCTCAAATATGATTTCTGTATATAGTTTTTAACTTTATCTACATTTAACAATTAATTTAATGCTAAAAAAATATTTTATAAAGCAGTCATAAAAGTCATATGGTTGGAAAAACATCATCACATTATTATTGATATTTCGAAAAAAATTACTCTAATTTTATGTATGTGTATATAAATATGTGTGTATGTGTACAAAAGATATCATGACAGAAAGTAAAAGAATGCATTAAACACTTTAAACACGTGATCATAAGTTGGATAAAATAAACACTACATCAATTATTTCCGAGGGAGAAAATGAACAATCTAGAATTCTTCAACGAATAAATAATTTTCAGTCTCCGAAGAAGCAAAAAGCACAGAGATTTCTCGTCTCATTTACGGCGATGAAACTAATTAAAGCAAAAGTCTCTTTATTAAAAAGCACTCAGAAAGTTCCGTGAACGCGGCAAACCCGCGCGACTTCAAAAACCAAAGTTATAATTTAGCAGCTCGAAACGCACTTTATTACAAAATTCATTTAACAAAAGAGCGCATCTTTTGCCAACATCTCCCCGTCCCGCATGGCAGATGACGTATAAAAATTCCTCACATTTCATGAGAAAATGTAGAATATATATGTATCCAAAAATAAAAAAAAAGAAAGAAAGGAGAGAAACTCTATATTGAAAAACGAAAATTTCTTTTCTACACAAAAATATTATCACATTTTCCCGGCGCGGCACTATCCCCGAGATAAAATCCAATCGAAACGGTACGACAACCAATAAAGCAGCGCCTGAAAGAAAAATTCGGAACTCACTTGCCTTAATAGAATTCCAATCTGTGTCGTTTGCTAGCAACTTATTGGATGTTTCGGGAGCGCAGAATATTGGCTTTGCCCCGGTCCACGGCCGACATTAGTTCTGACTCATCTGGCAGCAGGCCGGGCTGTTGTGTTACAAACGTCAGCGCCATCCAGCGGAATGGGGAGATATCGCGAAATTGGAGTTTTTAGATATACAATTGCTTGAGATTGACTTCGACCGAATTTCAAATTTGGGAGGAGAGGAAATATCTTTGCCCGGCATCCGTGAGTGGAGTTTGGGTTGCCCTACACAATATACCGATCGTTGCCTGACTCTCCCCAAAAATAATCAAGCAGTAATTGATTGTTAGCATGAGCAGAGAAAACAAATAAAAAATACTCATTCCTCGGATTTAATATGTCATAACACCAACTATTTTAATTTATTCTCCTGAAATCATTCACAGCAGAATTCATTCATGTAAGTGTTGGATAATACATACATTGATTGGCTTTACGAGATTAATTTGTATTAATATGCCTGAAATCCCATTTTATTTATCACACCGCACCAAATTAGAAGGTCGTGGGGTTAACAGTCGGTTTAAGATCTTGATCCTTCTCTGTAACCGCTTCGTCTTCGTGTTCTATGTCATGTTTGAAGTCCAGACGATTAAATAATGAATGAGTAACAGGCATTTTCCAAAACTTTTATAAAGCTGAAGTTATTTTTGAAAGGAATGAAATTACTTTAAAATTATGCTGCAAAGTGTGATAGAATCTGTGTCAATATACAGAATGTATTTTTTGCAGTAATAGATGTTCTTATATTAAAATGAAATGAACTGAAAAGAAGAATCCTGGAAAACTTTTTAGGTGGACTTTTTAGATATCCAATTAGATTTACTTGAAATAAGTTTTATATCTCGAAAGGCATAAATAAATTAATGCTTTTTTTTTCAAGATTATCCCTACATTGTAGTCATGGTAACATATAAGGACATGACATAAATATTTCGAAAATGTGTGGCATTTCGTTACTTTTGTAAAGTTTGAACGCTTAATGTTTCAGCCCATTTACTAAAGTTTATAATAAACGATTTGTTAAAAACAACAACTCGTAGCAGAATTTAAATAATGATGTGAAGAACCACAGACATGTGGGAATCCTGTGATATAGTGTTGTTTGTGGCTACAGGATAATATAATGACTACCATGATAGCATAATCTAACTTTGGAACATTACATCAATTTACGCTCAAAGGCACGTTGTCATATCTTCCTTAAAATATGCTGAAACAACTGACTTTCATGCCAGATTAATTAGCTTTATATTCTGTTTCCGAAACATGAGTAACTGTGAGTTTATGAAGAATAAGAAAATGACATAGGGCAGTTTTCTAATTAAGGAAGTCTGCTTGTCTTTGAAAAACATTGAAAGTCACGTATTACTAATTAATATTAAAATATACTTGATGCCGACAAAACTATCGAAATAAATTCATAGAAAAATTATATAATATATTTAGGAGTTGCCAAAGTTTGATGAAATTGGTGCATGCGCAAAAAAATCAGCTAGTTAGTCTATTAGATTTCAATCGACTGGTTTTTAGCATAAATAACAGTAGGTCTCGACATTAAAAAAGATCATCTTTCACGAGGATGGGCGAATTATATCAGAAAGATACTACTCGACATGTTTTTGAAAGGAAGAATCCGGATCACAATGTTAAAGAAAAAAATGGATTGAGAAAACCTAAATAATTTCTAATAGAAGTTTCAAGGAGTTACCACTCTAAGTAATTTAAAAACTATGACAAATATTTCAAAGAATAACTGTTGTAGTTTTAGTTTAAAAATTCAAGAAGCAAGTCGTTTAAAAAATTATTTTTCCATCGTAAGAATAATGCATCGTATCAAGTTTAGCAAGCACCGTTTCAAGTTTGGTATCAAGAATCTGTTTGCTATATATCTCTCTTCAGTGTCTACAGTGTCGAAGCAAAATACTTGTGAAAGACACAGTAAATGTGGCCACAGCTCAAAATATATATTGCTCGCGACTTTTCAGAGAATTAGATTTACCTACAAAATAGTTTCAGTCTAATATGTCAATCCGTAACTTGTTATAGCTTCTTGTGTCTTGGACTAGACACAAGACAGCAATGCCTTGTTCAAGGAGGAGTCTAGATTTAGTTTACAGATCGGTTCTTATCCCTCCATGTGATGTAAAGAATTTAGGCTTTTCATCATTATCCCTCACTTTAGAGAAAGGTATACTTGCATCCGAGATAGTATAACTAGGAATCTTATGTTGGAATAATGTGATGTAGCTCCAATGTCCAATGTTAATACGAGAATAAGAAATTGTGCGACAGAGGCTTACAATCAAAAATGCGAACGTTCAACATACACATAAGTGTTACAAAACTATCAAACATCACATGTTTGGCTTGTTTGAATGTGAGACACATTTGATTTTCACCACAGTTGTCATGTAATGAGCAAAGAAATTTTGACTTTTGAAAGTTTAAAGAAATTTGGCGATACCTCATTTTACACTTTTCTACCTGGAGGCGCCGATAGCTCAATACCAAAACGAAAGTAGTCATAAGAGAGTCATAAGAGAACTAGCAAATAAATTAACGAGAGCAAACTGCATTTTGTTCAAGTTTATTTACAGACATACTGAACTACATGCTATACTTCTACTATTACTTCTACTATAAGAAATATATAGTAAATTTCAAGAGCGAAGTTTGAAACAATAGCAGGTTCGACTCACCGTAGAACCAAACGCGTACTTTGGACAACGATCAACTCTACTAAGTTAATACATAAAACGCCAGAGAGCGCTGATTGCGTTGCTATTACTGCGCGCGGCAGCAGCAGCATTCCGGACAGCGTTGAAATGTTACAAGATTTAAACAAACAAAAAGTCTATTTAACATAATATACATAATATTATAATATCAATTTAAGCCAAATAATATAAAACAATTTTTAAAAAATTGCCCAGTTCGTATTAATTCACTAAAAAAAATTATAATATGAACAGAACTACAGTAGAAGGTTTACATAAGAAATGAAAATATTAATTTTTATAATTATTTTAAGAAGGATGCAAATTTTTTAAATTTGTCTAGTATAGATACCAGACATAGTTTCAACTTTCACAACTCTTAACATGTTTATGGCCAGGTAAAACCTCTAAAACCCATCTGTTGGCTGGTAAGTTGTACTCTTTCAAAAGAATCAAACTTCTCATTCACATATCCTCCTTAATGAATTTCCATTTAGGCCTTTCTTACAGATAATTAAGATAATCAATTTGCCATCTTTTCCAATTATTGTGGGTCATTTTTGTAACTTTTTGACATTTAGTTAAACAATTTTAAGTTTAAAGATTAGGTTTACGAAGAGAGTCAAATACTCGGTCGATCAAAAAATGGGCCGGTGTCAAAACATCAGCGTCCTCGATATCGGAAGATAAGGGATATAAGGGTCTAGAATTTAAAATCATTTTTATTTAATTAAGGATTGTCAGAAACTCTTCTATTGCGACACGAGAATTTCCATTGTACCATTTACATTCTCAGAGGCTAAATTATGTAAGCGGTTGAGTTCAAAATTTGCCCCTGAAAAAGTAGTGTTGTTATCAGACATAATGCTAAAACTTTAACCTCTTATAGAAAAGAACCTTTTGAGAGCGGCTATAAAAGCCTCCGAAATTAAATCAAATACTATTTCCAAATGTACGGCCTTAGTAGCTTGACAAATAAATAGAGCTACAAAAATTTTGCTAAAGGTTCCCTTTATTTGATTTTTATATTTAATCTCAAATGGGCAGCAAAAATCCACAGAAGAATTGAAAAATGGTGTATCTGGATTTATCCTTTCCGAAGGGAGTGATACTATCCCTTGGTTGCAAGTTACTGGTTTATAGTTAAAACATTGAACACATTTATGTACTACCTTTCACACAAGAGATTTACCATTAAGAGTCCAATATTGTTGTCTCATGTAATGTAAAAGAAACTGAGGACTAGAATGCCAATATCTTTTGTGAAAATCTTCGACAATTATTTCTCTTAACTATGTTTGCTAAGTAGTATAATGGAATGCTTCTTCTTCTAAAGCACTACAGCCTGTTACAGGCCAAGGCAGTTTTTTCCAGCCGTTCCTATCTGCTGCAAGACTCCTCCAGTTTCCCTTTTTGACAGTAGTTAAGTCCCTCTCTATTGAGTTAAGCCACCTAATTGGGGGTCTTCCTCATTTCCTCTGCCCCATGGGATTAATGAAAGTGAGCTGTTTTACTGGGTGTATGTCATCAAGTCGGAATAGTGTCCAAGCCATCGCAGTCTATTGATTTTTATGACTTTAACACAACAACATGAGGTTGCTTATATTTTTTATAAATTTCAAAATTGAATAAGGATCTCCAAAAATTATTCTCTTGAACTGCACCAAATATTTTTCTTAAGATTTTCCGTTCAAAAGTCAGCAATTTATTTTCATGCAATTTGGTTATTGCCCAGCATTCACTTCCATAGAGCAGAATAGGTCGAAGTAGAGTTTTATAGATGTTAATTTTCGTTTTTAAACTTATAAATCGATATTTTAATTAGTTTTAAGGCCTTGATAGCATTTATTTGACATGGCGATCCTGTTGTTTATCTCTACGTTCAAGTCATTATTAGTGGTGATGGTTGTTCCAAGATATTTGAACTGTGAAACTATTTCAAAGGTGTATCCTCCCACTGTAGATGACTTTAGATTAGGTGTACTCTAGGATGTTTCCATAAATTTTGTTTTATTTTCGTTTATTTTTAAGCCCAATTTACTAGCCTGAGCTTCTAATAAATTAATAGCTTCTATAATATAATTTCTGGATCTAGCAACCAAGGCAATGTCATCAGCAAATGCTAAGGTTTGTAAAGTCTTCTGGTAAATGATTCCTCTAATTGTGATAGCAGATGCTCTGATGGCCTTTTCTAATGTTAGATTGAATAAAAGGCATGATAGGCCATCGCCCTGTCTCAATCCTCTTTCAGTATAAAAGACTTCAGAAGAATCGTTCCCTAATTTAACTCTACACTTTACTCTCTTAAGTGCAGTTTTTGTTAGATTAATTAATTTAGTTGGTATTTTGAATTCCTACATTGCTTCATAAAGTTTCAGTCTAATAATGCTATCATATTCAACTTTAAAATCTATAAAGAGGTAGCATGTATAAATATTAAATTCTTTAGCCTTCTCCAATATCTGTCTCAAAGCGCGCATTTGGTCAGTAGTTGACCTACTTCTAAGAAAGCCACATTGATAATTTCCAATGACCTTATCAACATGGGGTAATAGTCTATTGTACAGGATGTTTGAACAAATTTTAAAGATAGTGTTCAAAAGAGTTATTCCGCGATAGTTGCAGCAGTCTGTTCTGTCACCTTTCTAAAAATGGGACAAATAGCTTAGTATCATAATTTAAGTCAGAATTTTGCAAACTACCACCCACACGGATGACACCATTTACATCCAGAAGGAGTTGAAGGAATTTTAACTTACTATTATCTGCTACTTTCGACTTATTGTCAAGTCTTCAATCTCCCAAGAAAAATGAGATTTTTTAATTTCATTCATTAACCAGGTTCAGGAACAATCTAACTCTGCTGACAATAAGGGGCACTTGTACTACATCCAGCACTGCAGTTTCTAATAAATCTAAAAGGAAAGCTAATAATACAAATTACTCTCATAAAATTGCTAATTAAATGTAAAATATTATTTAGAACAGAATTGCAGCTCATGGGTGTAAGATTAATATTTAGCAATGACATATTCTGATCTATTATGGTTAGCCACAGCTTCTGCATAAAGATCTTGACTCTTGCAATCACTGAACCAATTAATCCAAGAGGATGGAAATCTTAGATTATAGACAGGTCTTCTCGTTCACTATAAGAGTCCTTCATTGATATTTTCAATTTATACAAAAAAAAAAACAGCCAATCTTAGAATTCCACAGAACTCCCAACGTTTTCACTGAATTCTGGTTGGTAATCAAAACTATATTCAGTGTCAAACCGATTTTCAAATGCAAACAGTTCAGGGTGATTAGCGCACTAATGTGCGGTTTCATTTTGGCAAGTTTTAACAAGTCTATAAGTTGAGACTGCAAAAATTTAGCCATTTTGAGAGTCTATTATCCCGAAAGCACATCAGTGTAAAAGTCTGTTAAAACTACAGACGATGCCAGAGGAATGTTTTTATGTTCATCTAAAGCCAATTGCTTCAAAGTTCTTGTAGCCAAATAGTGTGCACTAGATGTGCCATAGGTTATAGTGTTGAGAATATAAATTTGTATGGGTGAATCTGCAGTATACTTTCACAATATTGTAAAAAGGTTTCTTTGCGATGGATGAATTAGTATCATCCTGAACATCTTCTATATATCTCCAGCAAATACATAGAGATGTTTTCTAAAACAAGTTATGATAGAAAATAATTTTTGGCGTACTTAAAATTATGTCATTCAATGACAAACCAGATGTTGCAACTGTCAAAGCGTTAAAAACCATTCTTAAGCAGGTGCTCTTTTTGTCCGTCTATATACTCCATGATGCGGTATACAGTAACAGTTCTTTTCGGATTCAAATTCCTTGACTAATTCCTTGACTATGATTTGAAGTCCTATATTCATTTGTAGGCGTTGAATAAAATAGCAGCAAGTTCGAATCCCGATTTAATCGCATTCCGAGTTGATCAAGTCTTTTTTCAGCTATTTTTTTCTTCCCCTAATAATGCAGAATCCTCCATAGGCAATGCTCACCTCATACTGATCCTCAGAGGTCTCATAATGAATTTTCTCAGAATGAATTTCGCAGTTTTTCTGCATTACTCATTATAGAATTAGACCCGCCAATATTTCCGATTTCCCAAGAGGGTTTCATTGTATTGTTCAAAATATCCATAGATAGGAAATAATTCGGGTTTGAATGATTTCTTTGCTGCGAAGAGGGTTCAAATGTTGAGCTAATTGTTCGGAACTGAGAAGCGAACGATGTAGACAAACACAGTGTCTAGCAATATGATGTGTTCATTTTCCAATATTATTTTATTTACTTTCAAAGCATCAAAGAAAACTTCTACGCCTAACAATAGATGTATTTTTCCAGGAATTCCGAATGTGGGGTCTCCGAAATTAATGTTCCGAGGAAATTTACAAGTAGAAACATTAATACCTCAAATTAATGAAACGGTCTTACTTGTTTTCAAATTCAATAACGCACAACAGTCATATGTTATATGATTATTCTCATTAGCTTAGTCCAAAATAGCACCTACTTGAATAAATCTGCCATCAGCTCATTTAACGTAAACAAGAAAAGTCAGTATAATTCCCTTCCCGCTAGACAACTTCGCAACCGTAGAGGCACATATGCAAGGGTCAGGTGGCACCGATGAACTTAGTCGAATTTCGTATAAAACAGATTAAATATTCTGCATTCTTTGGCCAGTGTGGTCTTATGCAGCAGATTCTAATATTAAAATTTTAACTCGAGCTTAGAATATTATTATTAGAGAAATTATTAATGCACCCTAGTATTTTAGAAATAATAAGATTCGTGAAGAACTAAAGATCCCCCTAATCCAAATTTTCTGCAAAAACTCTCCGCTAAATTTCATAAAAAATTAAATAATGATTTAATCAATAATCTTGTCAATTACGATCCCACTGATGCAGCTAACAAAAGAAGGCCTTTAGCCATTCTCGCCAAAAATCCTTATGTTTGTGTGTTGTTTTATAAAAAATCATAAAAATATCCAAAATTTATATAATCTTAAAAAATGTTAGAAAAAACTTTAAAGTTATTTAAAATCGTCCATATATTAAGTTTTCGCACTCCTTCTCTGACCCTAAATTTCTCAACATGCTATTGGACGAAACCCTTCTGTTTGATTGGCCTTCCTGCGGCCAGTTCAATGGCATGGAAGACCAAATCTACTCCTTCCCTCTCTCGTCGCGAAGCGAACGGATGTTCCTATTAACAAAAACATTGTGTATTTTCTATCCCTAAACTTTCTACTCTCTAGATTTTGTGTTATGAACTCGTGAATCCATCATTCCCTCTCTTTATTCTTTCATCTTTTAGTTGCTTATTTCAGCTAGTTATCATTTTTATGCTTGCTGTTAGAAATCTCAGGATTAGAGGGCTAGGCCCAGAGAATGCTTTTGCTTCACGCCATGAAGGCCATGAAGATATTCTTTGGTTCTTCATGTTTCCCCATGAAGAATTGAATTATGCTTCCGACGACAAATAGAACAAAAATGCCTGTTGTTGTATTCACTTACTTTATGCGAATTCTGCAAGCAATTCATGCAGAGATAATATTCTCTAAGTCTATTCTCTAGTAAGATTCTCTAAATCAAATCATTCTTTAACGTTTAGACTTCAAAATTCCGAACATTTATAAATCACGTGAGATATTTTACAAGTGCAAATGGGATTAGACGACTGGGTGTAGAGTTAACTAGGAAAGATTTAGATTTAATGGCATCGCTTTAAAATTTCGAAGGGGGAAATTTTATATTTTTAGATTACAAATTATTCAAAACAATACATCTTTTTCTTTAAGAAACTCGATAAAATTCTGCAAGCTGGGAAGCTCAGTTGTGGTTAATTTTTTCTTGTTTCTGAATCAAGCTTTTGAAATATAACACTAACAGTGTATCCGCTATATTATCAGGAACCAAATCCAGATGTTTTAAAGCTCTAATTTCAATACTTGATCTAGCAAGAAAATAATTGTCTATTCCAAACAGCTGAGAATATCCAGAATAGCAATAGAATTCAACCCTGGTCTAAAAAAAACTCTATCCATCCAAGATATCATACAGCTCAAGATTCAGCAACTTTCTACAAATAATAATCCCCTTGTTGTCGAAAAAAAAGAGTTCTTAGACAACCAAGAGCACCTCACCAAACTTATGAGGATAGTTATTTCCTGCTAAGAAACGATATTCGGTGTGTGGAATGGCCGTCGAATCCTTAAGTTATCTATCGGTTGCGTATGGTAAACAGACTACGTCCTGCTAATAAGTGTTATAGAAATACTGACTTTTTGTGTTTAGCTTGAATAGCTTAACACAAAAAGTCAGTAGCTAGCTGTAATTAGCTATAATTTCTTAATTACATTTTCAAACCAGCATACACCAAACAAGCAAAACATAAATTTAAATACCTTCTTAGAACGGTATTATGTCAATCCTTTTGGGTCTAGCGTCATACTACTAGTATATAAAATTTGATCACACTTTATTAAAAAAAATTTTTAAATGTTCCCGGATATCTTAGTGTTCTGATAAATAGTCTTGCATTTAAAATATGTATATTATATTTTCCTAAAAAGGCGGTTATACAAGTCTAAAATTCTCGTTCGAGATGGATTCTTCTTCAAAGTAAGGGTTGATTGGTTGGAACGCTACGGACTACTGTGTTTGACACTATGAGCTAATGAGGTAGATACCTGCTGCTTAAAACAGATTTCTAATTGCAACGAACATCCATGCTAGCAATGGGTTTGAACCCACAAACACCCGTACCGAAGATCAGTGCCCTACCCATTCGATTATCGTTCGGCTCTTCAGCATAAGATTCCAGCTTTCAGTACGACAGGAAAGCCCTTTTATGCTAATTGCTCACAATTTTAATATTTCAAACAATTTCAATGTTGTTCAAAATATTGACTTCTCGAACATTACTTTAGATAAGGCTTGATGTAGTTTTTATATTAATACTTATATTTGGGATTTAGGAATATTTGAATATGTGTTCTAAAATTCCAACTGTTTGTAGAAAATAAATTAAGCTTGGTATGTAGAAATTGAATAAGCGCTTTCAAAGCAACTACACTTTTTTAATGGATCAAAAAATTTTTAAACTGAAATTAAAATTGAGACCCGAAAGGGTAAATTTAAATTGATTCTGATCTGTATTCCTCATTATGAAGTGATTATTTCAAAACTGGACCTTTCTAATCTGTTATTAAATCATGTGTTTATAATTATGCTGTAAAACGCCTCGCGCGTCTCCGGCTGCACTTTCGGAAGTCTGCACGCCACGTTCTATACCTGCCCGCCTATTTTTACCAGAGCAGGTATCTTGGGTTCGCTTAAAGCCTATGTGGCCGACAATGAAGCACAGCAGCGACAAAACTCTGGATTAAACATTTATTAAAGAATATTTAAAAAAAACATAAGTACACTTCAATTCATACTCGAACAGGGCTCAAATAAGACCGAGGACAAAAAGTAAATAGTGCCGAACGGAAACACCTCTCTCGGTCTCTCCTTTCCGAAGAATAATGTCCTTTTTCCGTCGTTCCGACCGGGCATCTCCTTTTCACCCCTCTTCGTGAGGGCCGAGGGGAACCCCCCCCCCTCGGTCAAGTTTTCGCCTCCACGGAAAAAAATGTCCTTTTCTGCAGCTGGCGGGGGTGGCATCAATCACCCCCCTCATGTTGAACCTTTACCCGCCCTCTGTCGGGGTGCCGGTCTTCGGCCGCCGAAACAAAAACAGGGGCCCATGTAACACCAGCTCGAATCTTGAGTCTAGTATTACATATGCTATCATTAAAAATTATAATTAATAATTGCACAATAAAGCACACTTATTACGGTTAAAATCCCACTTAAAATACGTTGTAACGCCTTCAATGTTCTTGAGTCAAGAGGTAGCGTGAAGAAGGATCACAGACATAACAAAATGGGAAATCACTTTTATTTCTGGAGTAAATGCTGGCTATATACAAAGTTATTTAACATCCCAAAACATTTCGAAATGTAAAGGATTGTTGCTTGGATAACATATCCACGAAGATCTCAGTCGTAAAAAAGAATTAAATATTTTTACACGATGGGGAGACTTTTCCAGGGTGCAACGCGAACCCAATCTATCCCCCGTTCTGTGTCTGAGACCCTACCGTTCCTTATATGAGCGGACCTTACGAGTCTCCCGAACGTAATTGCTAAAAAGCTGGCTCCGGTCAAAAGTCGAGGAAGCCTCCACGAGGTCAAAGCACTTACGTAAAAACATGTTGGAAAGCCCCGAGTCTCAAAATTCTAGGCTTTTTATACCTGGGAGTCAGTTACGGTCCCAGTTACCTGAGAACTCCAGTTAAGGTTACAGACCTAGTTCATCTGATTCAGTCGTTAGTGTTCCGAACAAAGGGGGTCTTCACAACGCACATGCATACCAAATCTAATACTAACGAATGAGTCAATATTCGCATTTTGCATGCTAGAAAGTAAACATTATTTTTAACATATTAGATATAATTAATATACCGGCTGACCATAATTAAACTGACAGTGCTCACAGTGTTCTGTAGCGCGATCTATTTGCGAGAATGACGCCACATTTTATAGGAAGATTAAACAAGACGGAGGACAAAAGATTCCGCGAAAAAACAAATTAGTTCCAAAAGTCACCGCTAGGGGAATTTTTGGATCTGTAATAGAAAATAGAGTGTTAACAAATGCAAATCAATACGGAAATTAATTTCTTAACTGTGCCAATGGATGTAATTTTCTTATGTATTGCATTTCCTCGTCATAACTGCGATATAAACAAATGATTTAGAAATGTTCTTCTTCATACCCGAATTGCAACAGAAATACTCGCGCAGGATATGGCACACGTGTTCCAGGCTGTTTCGATCTATTTATTTAAAAAAATTTTCTACTGACCTGCCAAATCAAAATCTATAATCTTGAAGTCAGCTACACCGAGAATTACCTGTTTTGGGAGTGGGATTAGGAAGAAACATTAAAGTGAGGCAATGGGTATATCATACCCTGGCGACTATTTCCCGGTTAAAAATATTCTCCACTTTTTGAAGAATAATTCTTATTTAGGCAAAAAGCAATTATGTAAAAGAGAAGAAAATACAGGAAGATGTTAATAAACACAGTATACGTGTTTAAAATTTTGCTGTATTTGTAAAGTGAATAAATTTTATTTCAAAATTTACGTAGGAGCACGTAGAACATTCCTTCGTATAGAAATATAAATGAGTATTGTCTAAGGGAATTCTTATTATATAGCCTTATGTGGAGATTCGTCAAGAAAAGAGATGTTTTTTGCCTAACTGAATATTTCGTATAAGTGAGTTTCGCAAAAAAAGAGTTTTCCCCTGTTTTTATACCTCCACACCTATATACATATATGCACACACACACACACACATATATATATATATATATATATATATATATATACATACATATATACCGGGTGGCCATAATTAAACAGACAGTACTCACAGTGTTCTGTAGCGCGATCTATTTGCGAGAATGACGCCACATTTTATAGGAAGATTAAACAAGACGGGAGACGAAGGATTCCACGAAAAAAAAAATTAGTTCTAAAAGTCACCGCTAGGGAAATATTTGGCGCTGTGTAATAGAAAATAGAGTGTTAACAAATGCTCTCCATTTTCTGAAGAATAATTCTTATTTAACGAAAAACAAACGTCAATTCTGTAAGGGAAAAGAAAACAACTACAGGAAGATGTTAATAAACACAGTATAGTCTGTTTGGAAATTTTTGCTATATTTTTATAAGTGAATACAATTTAAATTTCAAAATTTACGTAGGCTGCACGGTAGAACTTTCTTTCTTATAAAGAAATATAACTGAGTATTCGTCTAAGGGAATTCTTTATTATATAGGCCTTATGTGGAGATTCGTCAAGAAAAGAGATGTTTTATGCCTAACTGAATATTTCGTATAAGTGAGTTTCGCAAAAAAGAGTTTTCCCCTGTTTTTATACCTCCACACCTATATACATATATGCACACACACACACACACATATATATATATATATATATATATATATATATATATATATATATATATATATATATATATATATATATACATATACATATATACCGGGTGGCCATAATTAAACTGACAGTACTCACAGTGTTCTGTAGCGCGATCTATTTGCGAGAATGACGCCACATTTTGTAGGAAGATTAAACAAGACGGGAGACGAAGGATTCCGCGAAAAAACAAATTAGTTTCAAAAATCACCGCTAGGGGAATATTTGGCGCTGTGTAATAGAAAATAGAGTGTTAACAAATGCAAATCAATACGGAAATTAATTTCTTAACTGTGCCAATGGATGTAACGTGAAATTCGAATAAAGAAGTTCTTCTGCTCAGCTTACGTGATATTGCAGATCACGAGACTTTATCGGTGTTTATGTAGATTTTACGCTTTTTTAAAAGTGTTGCCATATAGCACTTGAACTCAATCAGAAAATGTGCATAATAAAAGGTAATTTTATACCGTATTAATTTGCATTTGTTAACACCAGGAGGTAAAAAGTTTTAGTGATAAACCTCACAAATATGTTTAAATTATTTTTCACTTTTTTTCCTACATTGACATATTCCCGGGATAATTCCCTACGTTGGGTTACGCTACTTAGTGGAAGCAGATTTTCCCTCTCACCTTGTAATTTTCATCCATAAACCCTTTTGGTTTGGTTTGGTTTTGGAGTGCTACAGTCTACTTTTTGCAACACGAGGGCTAATGAGACCGGGACTTACTGTTTAAAGCCGATTCCGAACGGCTACGAACATCTATGCTATAGTAAGATTCGAACCCACGAACTCCGGTTCCGAAGGCCAGCACCTTAACCATTCGGCCATCGTTCGGCCCATAAACCCTTTTAAAGGGGCTAGATGTGGGATGGGCGTTAATAAGTCTGTAAGGATATCATTGGAGGAAATTAAATTGGCTGCATACGCATTAGAACTTATCTAAAATCCCATGTCATGTAGAGAGAAAAAAAATCACACAAATTTGTTTTGATGCTCAAGATCAAAATGAGCGAGTTTTCTTACACTTATAAAAACTCAATTATTTGTATATTTTATGGTCTTCCATATTTTTTTTTTAATAATTCTTTTTCTAGCACTGAAATTCCTTCATTATTCAAACTCTCCGTATTAATTAGATTGATTTTAATCTGATTATATATATATATATATATATATATATATATATATATATATATATATATATATATATATATATATATATATATATATATACTGGGTGGCCATAATTAAACTAAAAGTGCTCACAGTTTTCTGTAGAGCGATCTATTTGCGAGAATGAATATTGTAGAATGATTAAACAAGACGAACGATTCCCGAAAAATCAAATTAGTTTCAAAAGTCACCGCTAGGGTAATATTTGGTGTTGTGTTATAGAAAATAGAGTGTTAACAAATGCAGATCAATATCGATTAAAATTACCTTTTATTATGCACATTTTCTGATTTACTTCAAGTGCAAAATGGCAACACTTTTAAAAAAAAGCTTAAAATCTATATGAACACCGATAAAGTCTCGGTGATCTGTAATATCACGTACGCTGAGCAGAAGTTCTTTATTCAAATTTCAAATTACATTCATTGGCACATATAAGAAATTTGCATTTGTTAACACTCTATTTTTGTATTACACATAGCCAAATATTCCCTAGCGGTGACTTTTGGAACTAATTTGTTTTTTCGCGGAATCCTTCATCCCCCGTCTTGTTTAATCTTCCTACAAAATGTGGCGTCATTCTCGCAAATAGATCGCGCTACAGAACACTGTGAGCACTGTCAGTTTAATTATGGCCACCCGGTATATGTTAGTTCTACACATATACGAAACAAAATATTTATGTTAAAGCTTTACTAATTTAAAAACATGGCTTATGACCTACTTCACTGAAACGTAATTGCATATTTTTTCACTTTATTCCTCAAATGAATTGTGTACAATAAATAAATGTATCCCCGGGAGAGGCTTAAAAGAAAATTTTGGTCCCATTTTCGCAAGGTTCCTGGTCTTTTTTACAGTTCAAAAAAATTTCTTTCGGAACAGAATCAAAAGCTCCGATAACATTATCTTTCGAAAGTGCTCAAGGGCGTCTTTCAATTTCATTTTTCTTCTTATCGTTGGCAGATAGCCCGCGTAAACATCTCGCCGTGATCAAAGTGAAATTCGCACAAACCACGATGTTGGAGATAAATTTGAAAAGAAATGTTACAACGAAGGATTACATGATCAGCCTTTGCCATTATGTTTCATCGTTGCAGAGACATTTTTATCAAAGTACATTCTCCTAACAGCATGGAGAGAAAATGCCGCATGCATATTCACACATCTCCGGGGTCTGAAACTTCCTTGTTCGAATTTAATACTTTCGCTTTCGTATCCCGAATTGCGAAACACTCGTAGTGACAGATATATAAGTGATCGTAATTATTATTAGAGTCATTTAATAAACTCTACAATACACATTACGAACAAATTAAAATAATATTGCTCTGAAGAATAAGTATTCAAAATCTTTTGTAATCCTTAAAAAATTTTCAGATCCCAAATTTTAGTTTTTAAACTTTTATGACACGTCTCAAATTAAATGGTGTAACATCATAACAGAGATTGCTTTAAATTTAAAAAAATAAATCCTTATTTTCTCTTTTTGTATCTTTTCTTTCTCTCTCTCTCGATAGATCCCCCACTCTCGTCTCGCTTTACTTGTCCCGCTCTCCATCACTCTCACTTTCTCCATCATTCACTCTCTCGTCCTTTCCCCCTTCTCTTCCCCCAATTCACTCTCACAGACTCATTCGCCCTCTCGCTCACTGTCTTCCAATATATCTCCCTATTTCTCAGTCTATTTCTCTCACTTTCTCTCTCTCTTTGATACACGCACACACACACGCACACACAGACATATATATATATATATATATATATATATATATATATATACATATACATAGACACACATACATATGTATATATATATATATATATATATATATATATATATATATATATATACATATATATATATATATATATATATATATATATATATATATATATATATATATATATATATATATATATATATATATATATATATATATTATATATATATATATATATATATATATATATATATATATATACATATATATATATACATATATATATATATATATATATATATATATATACATATATATATATATATACATATATATACATATATATATATATATATATATACATATATATATATATATATATACATATATATATATATATATATATATATATATATATATATATATATATATATATATGTATATATATATATATATATATATATATATATATATATATATATATCACTATTTAAATTGTATATTAATTTTAAAAGATTTTAATTAAGGATTCTTTACTGAGAGTGACGCGACGTGAGGAGATAGCCACATAAATACTGCTCACTAGCAATGATCTGTGCAGAGAGCAGTGTGCACATTCCGCAGATAGAGCTGTGGCTACCCGAGGCAGCTAAGCCTGCCTTTGTTAAAAGTTAGGCTCCAATGTGCGACGCCATTGAAGATGATTGATGAGTAGTGTGCTCTGAGATTTGAATAAAGCTATGAAAATGTACTCAAGACTCTAGTGTCATTTAGTGGAACCTGTCATATATATATATATATATATATATATATATATATATATATATATATATATATATATATATATATATATATATATATATATATGCATGTATGTATGTATGTATATGTATATAGATAGATATAGATATAGATATACAGATATCAGTATCCGATCAGAACTATCAACAATCTGAGTTCCAGGGACACTATAATAGGAAAATGTGGGTCCTGCATAAAGCAAAGGAGAAATTTTGCCGAAGTTGCAGCCCGTTGTTACAATTTTTTGTAAAAAAGATCGTAATAGCGTGTAAATGCGAAAACTGCCTGTGTGTTGTATATATATATAAGCTTGCATGTATATATGTATGTATTTATGTATGTATGAATATAGGTATGTATGTATATAAACTGAAGAGCCAAAACATTATGACCACCAGTGCATTTTGCAATGAACGCTCCTGGATGACGTGGAAGGCACGTGATCAGGTGGAAGTGGTATTTAACTGCTGCTGAAGAGTCTGAAGAACCATCCTTTTACTCACTTCTGTGTGTGATGGGAAAGGCTGCGGATCTAAGCGATTTTGATAGAGGCTATATTGTAATGGCTCGAAGGCTCTTAACAAGTATTTCCGAGACTGCACGACTTTTGGGTTGTTCGCGATCTACAGTTGTTAGTACTTATGCAAAGTGGATGAATAATGGTGAAATGAGTAGTAGACGACATGGTGTTGGACGTCCACACGCTATCAAAGAAAATGGTCGTTGGAGACTGTCTCGAATGGTGCAGAAAAACCGGAGCCAGACAGTGGCTGAGTTAACAACCTAATACAGTGCAGGGCCAAGTAGAATAGCATCGGTGAACGCTGTTCAGCGGACACTGTTGGATATGGGGCTACACAGCAAACGTCCCACTCGTGTGTCTTTGCTAACCAAGCGTCATCGCCAACTGTGCTTCCGCTGGGCCCTGGAACATCGCGACTGGTCCATGGATCAATGGGAGAGAGTTAACTGGTCATATGAATCACGGTTTGTCATTCATCACGCCGATGACCGTGTCAGGATACGCCTTCTTCCAGGCGAACAGGTGCTCCCTAAATGTACAGTAGATAATACACATGCCGGTAGTGGCGGTATTATGCTTTGGTTGACGTTCTCTTGTGCGTTTCTGGGACCTGTGGTTGAGGTAGAGCAGACCATGAATGCTACAGGATATCTGAACATCATTGCAGACCAGTTGCACCCTTACATGTCCTCTGTTTATCCAGCCGGAAATGGAATGTTCCAACAAAACAACGCCCCGTGTCACAAGGCTAAAATTGTGTTAGAGTAGTTCCAGGAACATGATGCTGAATTCCAGTTAATGTCCTGACCGCCTAACTCACCGGATCTCAATCCGATAGAACACATTTGGTATGTCATGGCTTTAAAAGCTCAGAGTTTAAAGACCACCTATTCACAATATCTCGGATTCCGTAACCGTTGTTTAAACATCTGGTACAATCTGTCTCCGGCCATCTACCAAGGACTTGTGGCATCCATGCCAAGGCGGGTTGAAGCTGTGTTGCCCGCCAAAGGTGGGCCAACAAGTGGTCATAATGCTTTGGCTCTTGAGTGTATATATATACGTAGGTATGTATGTATGTATTTATATATATAGGTATGTATGTATGTATATATATATATATATATATATATATATATATATATATACACTACATTGCTCATGATGACCGGTCACTTGCGATATTAAACATTTTGTTGAATATCTAGAAAAATATAAGATGAATTATCCTGAAACTCAAACGTGTAAACAGGTTGGTAGATGTCATATATTTCAGCTAAGAATTTTTCGCGAAACGCCATAGAGGATCGTCAACAAATTGAAGAAAAACAAATATGTTTTGGATAACGCTGTAAAAAGTAATGTATGAAAAGCGGTGAAACTTTAGCACATGATTAAGATGATTCTTGTAATAATCTGTGTTCATTTTTATGAGGATAGCATGTATACTCGTGGAGAAATTAAGGCTTTTATAAAAGCAATCTGTATTTTGCATGTAATCCTTCGTCGGAATTCTTCGTCCCCCGTCTTGTTTAATCGTCCCACGAAATGGGGCGTCATTCTCGTAAATAGATCGCGCTACAGAACACTGGGAGCACTGTCAGTTTAATTATGGCCACCCGGTATATATGTATGTATATATATATATATATATATATATATATATATATATATATATATATATATATATATATATATATATATATATATATATATATATATATATATATATATATATATATATATATATATATATATATATATATATATGTGTGTATGTGTGTGTGTGTGTGTGTGTGTGTGTAGGTGTGGAGGTATAAAAACAGGGGAAAACTCTTTTTTGCGAAACTCACTTATACAAAATATTCAGTTAGACAAAAAACATCTCTTTTCTTGACGAATCTCCACATAAGGCCTATATAATAAAGAATTCCCTTAGACGAATACTCAGTTATATTTCTTTATACGAAGGAATGTTCTACCGTGCCTCCTACGTAAATTTTGAAACTAAAATTTTATTCACTTATACAAATACAGCAAAAATTTCTAAACAGGGTATACTGTGTTTATTAACATCTTCCTGTAGTTTTCTTCTTTTCCCTTACATAATTGACGTTTGTTCTTCGTTAAATAAAAATTATTCTTCAAAAAGTGGAGAGTATTTTTAACCCGGAAATACTCGTGCAGGGTATGATATACCCATTGCCTCACTTTAATGTTTGTTCCTAATCTCGCTCCGAAAACGGGTAATTCTCTGTGTAGCTGACTTAAAGATTATAAGCTTTGATTTGGAAGGTCAGTTGAAAATTTTGTAATTTAATATATCGAAACAGTCTTGAACATGTGAGGATTACGCAATAACAACTAAAGTGGTTGCCTCGAAAATACAGTGTTAACAAATGCAAATTAATACGGAATAAAATTACCTTTTATTATGCACATTTTCTGATTTAGTTCAAGTGCAATATGGCAACACTTTTAAAAAAGCGTAAAATCTACATAAACACCGATAAAGTCTCGTGATCTGCAATATCGCGTACGCTGAGCAGAAGAAGAAGTTCTTTATTCAAATTTCACGTTACATCCATTGGCACAATTAAGAAATTAATTTCCGTATTGATTTGCATTTGTTAACACTCTATTTTCTATAACACAGCGCAAATATTCCCCTATCGGTGACTTTTGAAACTATTTTTTTCCCGGAATCTTTTATCTCCCGTCTTGTTTAATCTTCCTACAAAATGTGGCGTCATTCTCGCAAATAGATCGCGCTACAGAACACTGTGAGCACTGTCAGTTTAATTATGGCCGCCCTGTATATATGTATGTGTATATATATATATATATATATATATATATATATATATATATATATATATATATATATATATATATATATATATATATATATATATATATATATATATATATATATATATATATATATATATATATATATATATATATATATATATATAAATATATATATATATTATTATATTATATATATATATATATATATATATATATATATATATGTATATGTGCACATATATGTATATATTTGTGGAGGTATAAAAACAGGGGAAAACTCTGTTTTGCGAAACTCACTTATACGAAATATTCAGTTAAGCAAAAAACATCTCTTTTCTTGACGAATCTCCACATAAGGCCTATATAATAAAGAATTCCCTTAGAAGAGTACTCAGTTATATTTCTTTATACGAAGGAATGTTCTTCCGTCCTCCTACTACGTAAATTTTGAAATTTAAATTGTATTCACTTATACAAATACAGCAAAAATTAAAAACAGAGTATACTGTGATTATTAAAATCTCACTTGGTTTTCTTATTTTCTTTTACTGAATTGGCGTTGATTCTTTGTTAAATAAGAATTATTCTTCAAAAAGTGGAGAATATTTTTAACCGGGAAATAGTCGCCAGGGTATGATATACCCATTGCCTCACTTTAATGTTTCTTCCTAATCCCACTCCGAAAACGGGATAATTCTCTGTGTAGCTGACTTAAAGATTATAAGCTTTGATTTGGAAGGTCAGTTGAAAATTTTGTAATTTAATATATCGAAACAGTCTTGAACATGTGGGGATTACGCAATAACAACTAAAGTGGTTGCCTCGATTTGATTCGCCGGAGATTGACGTCAGATGCATCATTTCTGATTAAGGCCTTTGAAGAATTGTTCATTCTTTGTAAATAGAGGCTTGTATATAATATAAATATTGTAATGTATTTTCACCTGTTATTGTAACACTAGCATATAGCCCGTCATATGACGGGATCAGTAAAATTTTTAATTTTTAAAAATTGTAAAGTGCCTTATGAGGCAGGTAAAAAAATGGTTTATTTTTTAGCTGAGAATTATCTTGCAAAAAAAATAATTGATGATTCAATTTAAAATTATCACATATGTCCCTAATCTATTATTCAAGCAAATATAAAAGAAAATTATTTAAGTAATATCTAAGTTCAATGATAAAACGTATGAAAATAAGGCATAATTTAAATAATTTAAAATAAGAAATTATTAAACGAGATGGTTAAAGGAAGGACGTCATAATGCTAGAAAAATGTTATTTTTACCTATTTATTATGGGATAAATTGATAAATTTAATCGCCTGCTCTTAACCGGGGAAAATAGGAGTTGAAATAATGGCCTTAAAAGCTCGAAAAGATGGGAAAAGGGTGGATTTCGAATGTTTTAAACAAGGCAGTATTTTTCGCTGTGATATGAAGCCTATTTATACCAATTTATTTTAAAATCGGATCTATAGTTTAGGAGAAGATAAACATTACTCTCTTTGAATTTTGCTAACTATGGATGCCTCTATCCATTCCAGGTCCAACCGCTTCATAAAATCGAGGACAGACGTACAGATAACTTAGGCTATTATTTATAGGAGATAAATTCATTGATCTGTATCGATATTTGTTATGAGTAAAGTTATCGTATTTTTAATAGTGGCAACACAGCATCTTTTTAAATATGCAAGTATCTGTAAAGTATGTATATGTTGTCTGCCTATATAAGAATCGGTGTAACAGCAGCAGGTAGCTCGGTTGAATCAAAGGCAGTGATGTTTGTTTATGTAACTTGCATGTACTTTCAGTATTTTAACGCTCTGACTGCTCATCCCGCTATTTCCACGGGCAACTCAAATGTATCAAAATTTGCTTATCACTCGAATTTCGTAGGCATTTGCTTTTCTTTCTTTTCTGAGGAGTGTATCCCCTATTTTCACCGTTTAAACGTTGAAATAACTTATGTACAGTATTAGACTATTAATTATGTAATAAATACAATTCTATAAATAAAACTATAGTTATATAAGATGATATAATAGTACTAGCATATAGCCCATTATATGACGGGATTAGTAAAATGTTTAATATTCCAGAACTGTTAAGTACCCAATCAGGCAGGTAAAAAATGGTTTGTTTTTTAGCTGAGAACTATCTGGTTCACTCTCAATAATTTATTAATCATCATACTCCTCTAGAGTCTCCCGATACTGTAATGTAGTTTAGAATCACATTGAATTCATTTAGTCAAACCGTGTGCTTATGTATACTAAACAAACACACAAAAGAACAAACTTGTTAATTTCCAAATATATAAATTAAAAGTTAGATATTTATTAGTCCG
>CM063504.1:126391088-126398588 GCA_032207245.1 Pardosa pseudoannulata
TTTCTTCCTAATCTCGCTCCGAAAACGGGTAATTCTCTGTGTAGCTGACTTAAAGATTATAAGCTTTGATTTGGAAGGTCAGTTGAAAATTTTGTAATTTAATATATCGAAACAGTCTTGAACATGTGGGAATTACGCAATAACAACTAAAGTGGTTGCCTCGATTTGATTTGCCGAAGATTGACGTCATACGCATTATTTTTGATTAAGGCCATTGACGTAATGTTCATTCTTTGTAAATAGAGGCTTGTATATAATATAAATATTGTAATGTATTTTCACCTGTTATTGTAACACTAGCATATAGCCCGTCATATGACGGGATCAGTAAAATTTTTAATTTTCTAGAATTGTAAAGAACTTTATGAGGCAGGTAAAAAAATGCTTTGTTTTTTGGCTGAGAATTATCTTGCAACAAAAAATAATCGATGATTCAATTTAAAATTATCACATATTTACCTAATCTATTATTTAAGCCAAATATAAAAGAAAATTATTTAAGTAATATCTAAGTTCAGTGATAAAACGTATGAAAATAAGGCGTAATTTAAATAATTTAAAATAAGAAATTATTAAATGAGATGGTTAAAGTAATGACTTCATAATGCTAGAAAAAAATGTTATTTTTACCTATTTATTATGGGATAAATTGTTAAATTTAATCGCCTGCTCTTAACCGGGGAAAATAGGAGTTGAAATAATGGCCTTAAAAGCTCGAAAAGATGGGAAGGGGTGGATTTCGAATGTTTTAAACAAGGCAGTATTTTTCGCTGTGATATGAAGCATATTTATACCAATTTATTTTAAAATCGGATCTATAGTTTAGGAGAAGATAAACATTACTCTCTTTGAATTTTGCTAACTATGGATGCCTCTATCCATTCCAGGTCCAACCGCTTCATAAAACCGAGGACAGACGTACAGATAACTTAGGCTATTATTATATAGGAGATAAATTCATTGATCTGTATCGATATTTGTTATGAGTAAAGTTATCGTATTTTTAATAGTGGCAACACAGCATCTTTTTAAATATGCAAGTATCTGTAAAGTATGTATATGTTGTCTGCCTATATAAGAATCGGTGTAACAGCAGCAGGTAGCTCGGTTGAATCAAAGGCAGTGATGTTTGTTTATGTAACTTGCATGTACTTTCAGTATTAACGCTCTGACTGCTCATCCCGCTATTTCCACGGGCAACTCAAATGTATCAAAATTTGCTTATCACTCGAATTTCGTAGGCATTTGCTTTTCTTTCTTTTCTGAGGAGTGCATCCCACTTTTTCACCGTTTAAACATTGAAATAACATTGAAAATGTACAGTATTAGACTATTAATTATGTAATAAAAATAGAATTCTATAAATAAAACTATAGTTATATAAGATGATATAATAGTACTAGCATATAGCCCATCATATGACGGGATTAGTAAAATGTTTAATATTCCAGAACTGTTAAGTACCCAATCAGGCAGGTAAAAAATGGTTTGTTTTTTGGCTGAGAACTATCTGGTTCACTCTCAATAATTTATTAATCATCATACTCCTCTAGAGTCTCCCGATACTGTAATGCAGTTTAGAATCACATTGAATTCATTTAGTCAAACCGTGTGCTTATGTATACTAAACAAACACACAAAAGAACAAACTTGTTAATTTCCAAATATATATAAATTAAAAGTTAGATATTTATTAGTCCGTGAAATAGACTCCTAGACTTATATGAAAAGAATTCATTGTTAATACCGGTGGTAAAAGTTTCATTGCAACAAAAAATAATCGATGATTCAATTTAAAATTATCACGTATGTACCTAATCTATTATTTAAGCCAAATATAAAAGAAAATCATTTACTTAATATCTAAGTTCAGTGATAAAAGATATTACAATAGTGTAGACGATATTAAAATAGTTTAAAATATGAAATGATTCAATGAGATGTTTAAAGGAATGACGTCACAATGATAGAAAAAATTGTTATTTTTACCTATTTATTAAGTGATAAATGGATAAATTTAATCGCCTGCTCTTAACCGGGGAAAATAGGGCTCGAAATAATGACATTAAACTCTCGAAAAGGGTGGAAGGGTTGGATTTCGAACGTTTTAAAGACGACAGTATTTTTTGCTGTGATATGAAGCATGTTTATACCAATTTATTTTAGAATCGGATCGATAGTTTAGGAGAAGAGAAACTTTATTCTCTTTGAATGGATGCCGGTATCCATTCCAGGTCCAACCGCTTCATAAATTGGAGGACAGACGTACAGATAACTTAGGCAATTATTATATAGGGGATTATAATAACCTATATAATAATAGCCTAAGTTGTCTGTCCGCAAAGCGAGTTCGAAATCCACCTCATCCCTCCCTTTTCTAGCGTTTAATGCTGTTATTTCAAACCTTATTCTCTCTCTTATTCTGTACTAAATTCATTATTGATAGGATGGCGAGGGCGGAGAGCACTATTTAAGTTTCTGGACTGTTTTTACTTGACTCATATATTCTAACCATTTCCTTTCTCACGTGTAAGTTGGCACATGGGGTAAAGTGTGTGCCCATTTGGTCGTCGTACTTCTCGCGTTCAGGGTTCTACACCCGACGTAGCCTAAATGTTTAATTTAATGATTTCTGCATTTTCTTTTGAATTCTTATTCCTAAAATTGTTTTATTATTTTTAAAATAAATTTTTAACCATTTTTCAAATTTTTAGCATTTTTATTATTTTTATTTTATTAAATTCACGTACTACCATTGTACCGAGGTACTTTCCCACGGTGGTCTGCACGTGCATGCATAGCCGTGGGAGGATTTTCCTAGAGGAATTTAGGACTCCACTTGTTCACGTCAAGTTTAGGGACCCCTTCAGAGAAGATAGATCCCGGAATGGCAGCCTAACGGTCAAGCTCGCACAGAGCTGTAAGCGTGAGTTATGGGAGCAGGAACTAAAAAGTAATGTCAGCTTGCACAAAGGGGCTACTTTAATGAGCCCACCTGCACTCCCGAAGGGCATGAGATGTGGGACAAGGGATTGGATAAGAAGAAAAAAGGGGCTTTGGGACCGAGGTGAGGAGTTTGAAAATGAAGTTAAGGAGTAGAGTTGAAGTGGGGAGTCGAGAGAAGTGGGACAAGGATCCACCAGCACCAACTCGTCCCGTGCGCCCGGACCGACACCGCCCCGCTCACCATCACCAACTCGTCCCGTGCGCCCGTGAGGAAAGCCCCTGCCTGCTCCCCTGTGACTTTAATGGAGGTAATTTATAAAATAATATTTACAGTCATTTGACTTAGGCCTCTGTTAATAATAATAATTCCTTATAAAGAGATGTGTGATAATTATAGTGTAAATAGAAGATATAAATAATTGATGATTATGATAACCAAGGATCTATTTGTAAATAAATGTATAGAATAAATGTCTGAATCTCAATATAAAGTATTATATTCATTCTGTGTTTCCCCCTTGTAACGAACACTGGTGTATAGGTTGTATGTACATTACAACAACCATTATTATATCAAGCCCCATTTTAAGATCAAGCGATTAAATTTATCGATTTATCACATAATAAATAGGTAAAAATAACAATTTTTTTTTCTAGCATTATGACGTCATTCCTTTAACCATCTCATTTAATCATTTCTTATTTTAAATGATTTAAATATCGTCTGTATTATTTCCATACGTTTTATCATTAAACTTAGATAATACGTAAATAATTTTCTTAAGGTAATATTTTGTTGCAAAATAATTCTCATCCAAAAAACAAACCATTTTTTTACCTGCCTCATAGTGTATTTTACAATTCTGGAAAATTAAAAATTTTACTGATCCCGTCATATGAAGGGCTATATGCTAGTATTATATATTATAATTATAATAATGTATTTATATAATTAATTATATAATTATATTATGTATTTATTACATAATATAGATATAATATATAATTATATATTATAATTATATTATGTAATAAATATATATTAACTGTAATTCAATTGAGATTTATTAAAAAAAAATTTCTTGTGATAACATCTGAAATTGGTTTTTCTGACAGTTTAGTTCATCACGATAAAAATCTATATAAAAAAATTTTCTAGAAAGAATAGGTACATATTCCATTTTTTCTATATATATATAGATTTAAAATGTACAAAAGAAATGAACAATTTCTGAACTGATTTTTGTCTACAAATCGAGCAGTCAGAGGTTTAAACTTCTGTAACGCTAGTTCAGTTGATATCCAGAGCTCTACGTCATTCATTACACTATCTTAAATAAATGCCTGTGTCTAGATATAGTTGTTCTATTTCACTTCACCGTGTGAATCCCTTCTGAGTATGGTTTTATATATGATGTGATCCCTGTGGATACTTTTTTAAGAATCGTCGAGCCATAGCAGGGGTCTCCATAAACAGGTATATCATAGCTTGCATGAGCATTTCTGTTGCAATTCAGGTGTAAGGGAGAACATTTCTAAATCACTTGCTTATGGCGCGGTATCGCAGTCATGAGGAGGAAATGCAGTACATAAGAAAATTTATTGACTACTCTTTCTTCGGATGAAGATATTTTCATTGAAGAAGATGAAGAACGAGATGAGGAGGAAACTAATAGTAATTATCCGTCATCAACTAATAGTAATTATCATCAACTGAAATCGGGGCGGATGAAATGGAAGTTGATTTAAATGAAAATGATTATCTTTAGGGAGGATTCTATGACAAATTGGATCAAATAAAAAAATCCACGTCTTATGTAAGGATATTTGCCAAAAACATTATTAAGACATTCTCTGGAAATAAAAAAAAAGTTTCAAAAAGTATTATTTCTCCTTTGAAAGCTTGGAATCTACTGGTATCTTCTGAAATGATTCATTGTTTAGTAAGATACATTAACATTTTTATTGGCTCAGTTAAAGAACGTTTATTTGGCGAGAGAGAGCTGTCAAATACAGTAATGCGTAAAATGTTTGTTTAATGGCTGTTGTGGTGTAGTACATTGCATTGTTATTTCAAAGTCATTGATAACCCAAAGTTGCTTTATATTGCTTTTAATTATAGTATAATACCACTGAACTATATTACAATGTTCAAAATTAGAACAAATTGGCAATTTTTGTGATGCGTCCTTTCCCGGCTCTGCCCAGAAGGACCAGGACTCCAAGGATGGTCCTGAATCGCCTCCTTTAGACCAATCACAATTCTCCAAAACTTGGTGAAGTTTAAGTGATATTATTTTCACTGGCCACACCACACGCTTCCTGGGCTGCTACCGTATTACGGTCGACATATGTCACTGGTGACTTCTGCGTCATAATGATGTCAGAGAGGGAGATTTGTGGTATCAAACTCCCATGTCTGGTGATTTCTGATGTCATTATGACGCAGAAGTCACCAGTGACATATGTCGACTGTAATATGGTAGCAGCCATAGAGTCGGAAAAAAACTTGGGCATTCAACCCACAACGTGTGAGTGCGGCAAGCAAATCAGTTTCGCAAACCTTATGTCAAACATGAGTCTTCTACAATAACGAGAAAGACTTGCTAACCGTTTTAAACTATGGTAACCCTAATAAGGTGTATGGTTGTTATATCTTACTCTGTATCGATATTCTGGCGTTTAGGGCAAATTATGTATCTACAAAATTCATTTGTTGATATGTTACTCGGGGAGATGTGTTTGTTTACATAGTATATGAATCTAGTACTCAAGTATGACCAATATATACCAACCGTTCTTAAAGGATAAATAAATTAAACCTTGTTAATATTTATTTATATCCTATTATTATTAAGTAAAATTAATATAGTATGTATAAAAACAAATTAAAATTTTTTATACTTTTTATATTTTTTATATTTTTTTAAACTTTTTTTTAACTTTGCATATTTTAGTGGTAATGCAAAGTTGCGTTGAAGTATTAAAAGAACATTTAAGAATACATACTGCTTTGCAGGTTCAGATAAAAACTAGGACAGTTAATTGAATAAGTATCTAAATCAACATTATAAACATTACATTCTATTAATGTTATTCAAAGTAAAGTATACAACATTTAAAATATATGACAAAACATTTCCTAAAACTATTTCAATTTAATTATGGATTACAATTGCATCTTTATTTAATACAGAACATTTGTAATATTACATTGTATTTTAGTGTGTATAAACGAAGATTATTTTCCATTTATATTGGGTTTCTTAGAATATATAATTCAGTACTTATTAGTACTGAACTCCCAAATTTAATAAGGTAAAGAGACTAAGTAATTTTTTTCCCACAAACGTTCGACAATATTGTAAAAATCATGCATTACCACGGATCGGAGCTAAAAGTACTATTAATAAATGCTGCTACACGTATCTGCGAAAAATTATCAACGTTGGTGGGAAATCTCTCTTTCGCCAACTCGATTGATCAATTTCAAATTGACGCCAATATGTTTTTCGCCAACTGTTAGCAAGTCTTTCTCGTCATTGTATAAAACTCGTCAAACATAGCTGCACTCTCACAATGGCCAAATAAAAATAATAGAAAAACTAAATTTGTGAGTGAAAAGTGTGACAGAAAAATTTATACAAAAAAATGGCATATACACTGGTGTGCAAAAATTAAGCAACAGGTGGGGGTTTTGCCATAACTCCTCTAGAAATCATCTGAGAAACATGAAATTCAGAAATGAGGGAGAGTATTACGCACGTAAAGGATGCCGAAAGCATAGGTGCTGAAAAAGGAATACAGTGCATACGGTACGGAATCAATCAAAAACAAGCTTTATTGAACGCATAGTATCGTTACTCGTGATTGTTTATCCAAGAGGAATAACAACAAGCAAGTGTTCCTTAATATGGGATATGCCCTCCTCTAACTGCAATGGTTGCTTCGATTATTTAGTAATCCTTTTTTTTCTTTTTGGGGAGAGGGGAAGGAGGGAGTTTGGAGAGGCATCTTTTATTTCTCCTAAAGTGTTCCAAACATTGATCGAACCAGAGTTTTACAATAATATTTACTAATTTTATTCCTTTTTTAACCCCTTCCGGTAAAATGACGAGTCTAGCTCGTTATTAGTTTTTCATTCCATACCGCACAATGACGAGCTACACTCGTCATGCGATTAAAGTTACTGTTAAATATGATAATTAATTTAGTTTAAAATTTCTAGTGTACTGAATTTGGCAACACTTTTATCACTTGTGAAAATCACAAGTCACTATTGCATATTGTTTACTTGGTACAAGTCATTGCCAAATGAATGAGTCAGAATAAAAGAAAACCTACTAAGAAATGCCGTGTGTGTTACAAGAATCAAATTAAAAGCGAGACTACTTGGCGGTGTAAACAATTAAGAATTCCTTTGCACTTTGTTTTGAAAAGTACCACTAGCTTGAAGACTATTATCTGTATACCTTATTAATGTTTTGCTTTGATATTTTCTTAATTTTACTGTTTCTGATATTATTTAACACTATGTAAAAAGTGGATTTTAAT
>CM063504.1:126403588-126416088 GCA_032207245.1 Pardosa pseudoannulata
TTAATCTCTAGTAACTTCGCATACACCAAAATTAATCTCTAGTTAACTCAACTTTTTTTATATAGCTACTTTAAATTAGGTTAGTTTCGATTCCGTGTCCCCCATGCGACTAATTCTTAACATTCTTATTGGCTGGCTCACTAGCGTCTCACATAACTATATAATGAAATGTTACACGTTTTGGCAACACAAGCGCCAAAGATGAGATGTCTCAGTAAGCTGTATTAACTTTACTTTCAAATTCTGATGTTTCCTTTCCATTCCTAAGGCTGCAATTATCCAGCCTGAATACCAAAATTTGTGGTGAGCTTAAAACACTCCTTATAAACATATATATATATGTGTGTGTGTGTAACGGAACAATGAATCGGTAAACTAATATAGAGATTTTGTATAAAACCCCGAAGATGGTCCCTTAAGGAATATGTCGTCAAAGAATTTCCAGTTATTTGACAGTTCAATCGTGCCGAAGTAAATTTATACCCAAAAGCCCTTTATGGTCCGAAAAAATTCTCAGGGGTTATCAAATCTAAAGTCAAGGACAAAAACAACTCGTCTCTTTACATTCCTCTTTTAAACTTCAAATTTGAACTGACCACTGGGACTGCAGTTCAATACTTCAAGGAAGGGTTTAAGCAATTAAAACTTTATAGTGCCTTAGCGACCAATTAAGGAAAATTTGAACAAAAGAAGATGCATGGTGTTGGAGAAAAATTCTTACTCAGATTTTACTTCGCTTTTTACTTAGATTTTTCATGTTAGCTAATCTCTCAGTTCGTCTCGTCTGTCTAATGAAGTGAAACTCCGCCCATCGGACGCTCTGGTAATAAAGGTCTTTCGTGACTAAAACAGTGTCTTTTTTTCTAACCATGACTGACATCGTATACTCCAATTTATGACATATCTATATCTATCTATCTATATATCTATATATATATATATATATATATATATATATATATATATATATATATATATATATATATATATATATATATATATATTGTGTGTATGTATGTATATACCGGGCGGCCATAATTAAACTGACAGTTCTCACAGTGTTCTGTAGCGCGATCCACTTGCGAGAATGACGCCACATTTTGTAGGAAGATTAAATAAGACGGGGAAAGAGGAATTCCCCAAAAAAACAAATTAGTTCCAAAAGTCACCGCTAGGGGAATATTTGGCACTGTGTAATAGAAAATAGAGTGTTAAAAAATGCAAATCAATACAAAAATTAATTTCTTAACTGTGCCAATGGATGTAACGTGAAATTTGAACAAAGAACTTCTTCTTCTGCTCAGCGTACGTGATATTGCAGATTACGAGACTTTGTTTATGTAGATTTTACGCTTTTTTAAAAGTGCTGCCATATTGCACTTGAACTAAATCAGAAAATGTGCATAATAAAAGGTACTTTTATTCCGTATTAATATGCATTTGTTAACACTCTATTTTCTATAACACAGCGCCAAATATTCCCCTAGCGATGACTTTTGGAACTAATTTGTTTTTTCGCGGACTCCTTCGTCCCCCGTCTTGTTTAATCTTCCTACAAAATGTGGCGTCATTCTCGCAAATAGATCGCGCTACAGAACACTGTGAGCACTGTCAGTTTAATTATGTCCACCCGGTATATATGTATGTGTGTGTGTGTAATTTTTATTGATAACAAATATCTAAAATGCAGTTATGCTAATTATGATTTATGATTTAATTTTATTTAGGTATGTAATCGTTTGTGAACTACTTTCAGAGGAAAATGTCCATTTGAATGGTTAGAAAGAAGCCATAAAAGGGGTAATAATGTCATTTGATGGTTCTCGTTTACTTAAGATATGTAGAATTTTGGTGCATTTTTATCTAAGTTATATTTATGTCCTCACACATTATTTTTAATTTTAATGATTTCTTGCAATGTCCTAATACACAAACAGCAAAAATGAACGACGTTAAAAAAATTCAGTTTAAAGTATGAAAATTTTTTGTATGTGTTACAGAAGTTGGGTTACGGCTTTCTGAAAATTTTCAGAGTATGCAATCAGCAAAATATTTTCCCAATTCCCTATCAATAGAAATGTGCAAAGGCAACTCACCCACATGCAGATAAAAATTTCGCCATTCAGCTGTAGTGCATCTATAAATTCATGTATGTTGATTGGAACATCATGTTTATTTCAATCAAAATTTCATTCACTTCGGTGGCAACAACAAATACTTTTATGCTATTCTTCAGAAATAGCGAACCCCCAAAACTCTCCAAACGCAATGAGATAACGTCTCAGGTGTTTCCTTTTTCGGGGGGAAAAAAAATAAGACTTCGATCATCTTGAATGATTCAAATTTCCCCGGACCGCTGATTATGCGATTGTTTGAGGAATATATAAAGGAAGGGAGGAGGAGGCACAAAAAAGGAGAATGGCACGGTCTCTGGGAGCCACAGTTTTAAGGGAATATCGTTTTCGGAAAAAGGGAGTCTCCGGTGGGTTCAGAAGTTTTAAAAGGAGTGTTTTTGTATTTGCAGTAAACTCGGGAAATGTAAAATTAAAAGGAGATATATTAGATTCTCTTTTCGTTCTTTATTTTTCAAGACACCAAGCAGTTCCTTTTTTTCGGGGGGGGGGAGGAAGAATAAATGATAGCTATTTTATCAGAAATGAATGAAAGCCATTCTGAAAGAAAACTTCTTAGAAATTTTTTTCTTCGTTTTAAAAGGGCTCAGCGGAACGGTTTCTCTTTATTACCTGACTGAATATTCTTTATGAAAAATAAATTTCCACTGACTTCTCCGTGAGAAGCTAATTTTATTAATATGTTTCTAACCTGATCCCTTAGAGATTAAATGGCTCCTAATCCATCATTTTAGTTTTTTTGTATTTTATACGGGATTGTTCGGCTAATGCACCCTGTTAATTTTCTATTTAGTTTGTTTTGGGTTAGATATTTTAACCTTTTTATTTTAATGCAACGTTTAACATCAGGTGGCATTTCGATCGCGAAAAACGAATATTTCCAAAAATTATCCAATAGGATCAAGTTTTTTCGTTTCGATGAACATAAAAAATATTAGTTTTATATTCCATTGAATTCTACTTAATAGAAAAAAATTTCACTAAGACTGCATAATATGACAAATGTTTTGGTTTGGAGCGATAGAGCAGGTTCAGGTAAAATAGAATAAGTGAGTAATATGGGATTGCTTATTTGGGGCTGTTACCTGAAAGCTCTTCCACACTATGGTCCACTGCAAGCTATTACCACTATGTGCAAGACCGTAGACAAGGGGGGGGGATTTGGGGGACCGGTCCCCTCCCGAACTTCTAGAAGACCATTTCGTCAAAAGAAAATATTCCATGTGTTGTGTACGTGTAATCTGCATAGCTGTATAAGAACATGTTCGTAAAAAATCGCTTCGACTATAAAGTGTTTTTGCCGAGCAGCTGGCCGAAAATTTAAAGGCGCCTCCACACTATGGTCCACCACAAGTCATCACCACAGTCTGGAGGGGGTTTGGCTTATCGTGGCCGATAGCGGCAGACGATAAAATAGCCTTGGTGGACGATGGCTTCGGAGGCGGTTTTTCTCCAAAGATCAAAGGCAGCCAGGTGAGCAACTAAAGTGCGCAGTAGACCCTATGAACGAATCCACGCGCACGGTTCATTTAGTGGCCCAGCGTGTGGATGAAACCCGTGAACCATCGTTCAGGGTCACCATCAGGAAGTGGTGAACAACTGGCCATAGTGTGGAGGTTACATAACATTTTCTCTATATTCTGCTATATTTGCCTTTTCTCACTTTTACCTTTTCTTCTTTGTCATACTTTTTTAATCATTTGATTAAAAAATGGATAATTGTCATCTTATAAATTAAATATAACTAGTATTAGAATTAGTATGGGGGGAATTTTTGGGTGACCTTTATACTTTAATTTTTCCTTTATATCATATTATTTTAATGCCTTTATACCTTAATTTTGTTTTACTGGAGTATTATTCACAAACAGCTACGTCTTTCCTCTTTGGTCCCCCCTCCTCTGGAACACAACTTCTGGCTACGGTCCTGACTATGTGGAGGAGGTATGGCTTATCGTGGTCGAAGAGTGACAGGCGATAAAATGGCCTTGGCAGAGGATGGCTTCGGAAACGGTTTTTCTCATCAAAGACAGTCAGCATGCGTTACTAAAGTGGGCAGTAGATAGAGGAAGCATCAAAGCGCTATACACATTTAGTGGCCCAGTGTGTGGATGCAATCCTTGATGCCTCTTCCACACTATGGCCAATTTTTCACCACTTCAGTACTGGCCTTGAGGGCGACCTTGAACGATGGTTCATGGGTTGCATCCACGCATTGGGCCACTAAATGTGCCGAGGGCGTAGATGCGTCCATAGAGTCTACTGCGCACTTTAGTAGCGCATCTGGCTGTCTTTGATGTTTGGAGAAGAATAGTTGGTACAGATGATTTTTTTCGCTAAAACTTGGTGATTTTTTGGCGTGACTTTAGTAGTGGGCATCAATTTACATCTGTTATTAAATTTAATTTGCATTTTCTTTATTACAACGGGGGGTTGAGGGAGGAACATTAGATTTTTTTATAACAATAGTGTTTATTAAAATGATATATATTGTGTTTATGCTGTATTGATATGCATCATAAATAATACACAATCTATTATTTATTTTTTTAAATGTGAAAAATGATAATTACTGTTCTAATTGTATTTTAATAATTCTATAAATTGTTAATATGTTGTTTTTTTGTGAATTGTGTTTTAAATATGCCATAAGACCCCTGCTTTGATTTTTTTGATGATCTTTGAGAAAACGCTTACTGACGCCATGTTTTTTTTTTACTTGGCGACTTTTCAACACATGCGTTTTTCTGTTAGTCGCCAAAAAATACCATGGTGGACTGGGCCGGAGTCTCTAATGCATCTTTTCCGAACAGCTTCCGAAGCAATCGTCTGCCATTGTCCACCTCGATCAGCCATACCTCCTCCACACAGTGCTAATGGCTTGCAATGGACCATAGTGGGGAAGGGCCTTGAACCATCTCACCACTATAGTGGTCAATAATGGATATAGTGTAGAAGAGACATAGCTTTGTCTACTAGGAACACGCCAGGGTGTAAGGTGCAACTAACCTCGCTTGGTTAGAGGTACATGGTGTTCGAGAACGAATCGGTGTCTTACTTCTACGGTCTAAAATATTTTTCAAGTGTTAAAATATTTAAAAGAAAGTACTTGAGTACATGTTATTGTTGTAAACTAATTTTATGATTATAACAAAGAGTAAAAATTTGTGCTGCACACATCTTTCGTTTTCATTTTATTTTATTTACATTCAATAACACTGGCTGTTGCATCATAGCGTGGTGGGTAATATGGGATACTAATATCCTATATTTCTTTCCATTTATATGAATCATTCTATATTATTCACATTGTTTCTATTAAATAAAATTTATGACTTCGGTTTTATATAATACAGATAAAATTTTTTACTACAGAAATTCCAAACTATCGCCACAGTATAGACAGAAGAAAAAACTATAACAATGTAATACCAGGCCTATATTTTGTCCATACTATTGTAATCCAATTAATTAATTGCATTACTATGTGAGTAAAAGTTTTAAGAACAAATAAATAAGTTCTTATATAAATTTATTTCTTAAAAAATTTATTTTTTACTTAATTTATTCTGGGTTCCACATTATCCATTCTACTTCATATTCCCCACATTAAACAATTAGACTTATTTTATGGAAAATTAATTACAAATTTGAACTTTTTCTTTAAAGCAAGTTATAATGAGTTACTAAGAAGGCTCAACTTAATCATTAAATCATGTCAAATTATAATATTATTACCTCAAATATGATGGAAATAAAAATTGGTATTCCATTTTACCCGAACCTACTGTCTACTCATTTGCTACTCGAAGAATAAAGAGATCGGGACCTCCTGCTTCAAATTGATTCAGAACGGCTACGAACTTTCATACTAACAGAGGGATTAACCTCTGGTAGTGAAGGGCAGCGCCCTACCCCTTCGGTCGTAGTTTGTTATGATGAAGAGATTGAGAACAGAATTTGTCACAGTAATGAAACACAGAATTCCCTAATTGCTTTCAAAAGTGACACCAAAGCATGCATTACAAAATTAGTAGTTTTTAGTTTATGACTTACACTGTCAACCACCTTTAGATTCATATGAAACAATGTTGAAAAACTAACAAATGGCAAAACATCGTATGTAATGGGCATACTTTTATAAAGATCACTTTATAGCTAGTATTACTGGCAGTTCTGGCAGTATAGCAGTACTGGCTACTAATAGTACTGGCAGTATATTTTAGAAGGCAAAAATAAATATGCGTCGTATATGATGCGTTCCTAAAATATGACATACAATTCATTTCCTAGATTGTACGCGAACCTAATGAATCAAGCTCTAACGCTTTCTCAATGCTAGTTTATAGGTAGTTAGTTCCATTGGTTGATTTGCAATGTTATCTACTTTTTGCTAAACGAGCCGCGGTAGCTCAATCGGCAAAGGCAGCGATGTCGGAATTAAAAAGGTTCCGGGTTCGAGGCTCGAGCGGACTAAGATCCGCAGTGTTCGTAAAAGGTGACTGGGGCACATAAAATCCGCAGTCACAATGTCCTCCAAGTAATCAAATGATACTTCTGTGGATGGCCGTCAATCCTGGAAGTCTTCTGCTTGGTCCATGCTTTTAATTTAGGAGGACACAGCAGGGGTAATGTTAATCGCGTCCTTAGTATACCTTAAGCTGCACGTGCTCTCCGGGTAGCGATAAATGGGTAACAGCTTTGTATTGGCATAAAGGCACAGGGTGCCTGTATTGCCAGCTGAGTTAGGAAAAAAACCTTTTGCTTCACGAGGATTAATGAGACCTTCTACTTCAATCTGATTCTAAACAACTACAAACAATACCAGCGTCGGATTCGAACCCACAAACCCCGGTTCCGACGCGCAATCGAACACCGAATCGAGCCTATATCATTGGCATCTTCCGGTGATGGTGAGCAGATCGCGAGTACTGGGAGACCAAGATTCCGAGGATCAGCGCCGTACCCATTTGGACATTGTCCGGCAATAAGGGATAGAAGACGAAAAATTGTTTATTCGATGCTAAGGCTGTATTGGATAATTTATCTTTCTTTTGTTACTCAGCTTTGTCTTTTCATATAATAAAACCGAATTTTCATGGTGAAACTTCTAGTACTGCTTATCATTCATAATTTACATACTACTTTTATTTCTAAAGTACAGATATATAGATTTAAACTTAAAGTTGTGAGAATTTTAAAGAGCTTTAAAAATAAGTTTGGAATAAAGTTTATGAGAAAAAAGTGATAAACTACTCAATACGTTAAAACCAAACACGCATGACTAAAATAATAAAAAAATTTCATTCGAAGTAGATTTTATTCCTGTTCTATAAGCATTTTTAATGCAATTTTAGTGCTTAATCTAATTAATTATTGATAAAATTATTAATTTAAAAAGGATAATTACATTAATTAACTAAAGAAATAGCACGGATTCAAAATCTCTAAGTTCACATACAACAGTTTCTATCCCATGTTTTTAAACATATTTTCTTTCACTTTCGGAACTATAAATAACGTATGCTTCTAACACTCTTCAACGAATATCGAGTCATAGGGCAAAGATCAAAGTGCTGAGCCCGTGCAATATTCTCGATGTGACTGATAAGTTAGGAATTTACATTTAAAAAGGGAGTGGCTATAAACGATACCAGCGACACTAGTTATCAAGAGAGTATATATTTATCAGAGTTAACTCAGTGCTCAGTTTAAGAATTCGATCCGGTCTGACGCTAGAGTAAATTTTCACCGTAAGTATTTTTGATTTATGTTAAGTTACTGTAATTAAACTGAAACTGAATGTGAAGTACTCTTACCTAGACATAAAATCGTTGTTAGTGTACGATTAATTAGTCAATAGTCAATCATATTTCTTGTCAAATGTTATATTCATCGTTTTCATAAAGAGTCAAAGAATAATCAGTTTGAGAATTCAGTCCGGTCTGATGCTAGAGTAAATTTTCACCGTAAGTATTTTTGATTTATGTTAAGTCACCGTAATTAACTAGAAATTGAACTCGAAGTACTTTTAACTAGTCATAAAATCATTGTTAATGTACGATTAATTTGTCAATAGTCAATCAAATTTCTTGTCAAATGTTATATTCACCGTTTTCATAAAGAGCCAAAAATCAGTTTGCGAATTCAATCCGGTCTGACGCTAGAGTAAATTTTCAGCGTATTTTTTATTTATGTTAAGTCATCGTAATTAACTGGAAATTGAACGCGAAGTACTTTTAACTAGTCATAAAATCATTGTTAGTGTACGATTAATTAGTCAATAGTCAATCATATTTCTTGTCAAATGTTATATTCACCTTTTTCATAAAGAGCCGAAAATCAGTTTGCGAATTCAATCCGGTCTGACGCTAGAGTAAATTTTCACCGTAAGTATTTTTTATTTATGTTAAGTCACCGTAATTAACTAGAAATTGAACTCGAAGTACTTTTAACTAGTCATAAAATCATTGTTAATGTACGATTAATTTGTCAATAGTCAATCAAATTTCTTGTCAAATGTTATATTCACCGTTTTCATAAAGAGCCAAAGAATAATCAGTTTGCGAATTCAATCCGGTCTGACGCTAGAGTAAATTTTCACCGTAAGTATTTTTGATTTATGTTAAGTTACTGTAATTAAATTGAAACTGAACGTGAAGTACTTTTAACTAGACATAAAATCATTGTTAGTGTACGATTAATTAGTCAATAGTCAATCAAATTTCATGTCAAATGCTATAGTCACCGTTTTCATAAAGAGCCAAAAATCAGTTTGCGAATTCAATCCGGTCTGACGCTAGAGTAAATTTTCAGCGTATTTTTTATTTATGTTAAGTCATCGTAATTAACTGGAAATTGAACGCGAAGTACTTTTAACTAGTCATAAAATCATTGTTAGTGTACGATTAATTAGTCAATAGTCAATCATATTTCTTGTCAAATGTTATATTCATCGTTTTCATAAAGAGTCAAAGAATAATCAGTTTGAGAATTCAGTCCGGTCTGATGCTAGAGTAAATTTTCACCGTAAGTATTTTTGATTTATGTTAAGTCACCGTAATTAACTAGAAATTGAACGCGAAGTACTTTTAACTAGTCATAAAATCATTGTTAGTGTACGATTAATTAGTCAATAGTCAATCAAATTTCTTGTCAAATGTTATATTCACCGTTTTCATAAAGAGTCAAAGAATAATCAGTTTGAGAATTCAATCCGGTCTGATGCTAGAGTAAATTTTCACCGTAAGTATTTTTGATTTATGTTAAGTCACCGTAATTAACTGAAATTGAACTCGAAGTACTTTTAACTAGTCATAAAATCATTGTTAATGTACGATTAATTAGTCAATAGTCAATCATATTTCTTGTCAAATGTTATATTCACCGTTTTCATAAAGAGCCAAAAATCAGTTTGCGAATTCAATCCGGTCTGACGCTAGAGTAAATTTTCAGCGTATTTTTTATTTATGTTAAGTCATCGTAATTAACTGGAAATTGAACGCGAAGTACTTTTAACTAGTCATAAAATCATTGTTAGTGTACGATTAATTAGTCAATCAAATTTCTTGTCAAATGTTATATTCACCGTTTTCATAAAGAGCCAAAGAATAATCAGTTTGCAAATTCAATCCGGCCTGACGCTAGAGTAAATTTTCACCGTAAGTATTTTTGATTTATGTTAAGTTTCTGTAATTAAACTGAAACTGAATGTGAAGTACTCTTACCTAGACATAAAATCGTTGTTAGTGTACGATTAATTAGTCAATAGTCAATCATATTTCTTGTCAAATGTTATATTCACCTTTTTCATAAAGAGCCGAAAATCAGTTTGCGAATTCAATCCGGTCTGACGCTAGAGTAAATTTTCACCGTAAGTATTTTTTATTTATGTTAAGTCACCGTAATTAACTGGAAATCGAACGCGAAGTACTTTTAACTAGTCATAAAATCATTGTTAGTGTACGATTAATTAGTCAATCAAATTTCTTGTCAAATGTTATATTCACCGTTTTCATAAAGAGCCAAAGAATAATCAGTTTGCGAATTCAATCCGGTCTGACGCTAGAGTAAATTTCACCGTAAGTATTTTTGATTTATGTTAAGTTACTGTAATTAAATTGAAACTGAACGTAAAGTACTTTTAACTAGACATAAAATCATTGTTAGTGTACGATTAATTAGTCAATAGTGAATCAAATTTCTTGTCAAACGTTATATTCATCGTTTTCATAAAGAGTCAAAGAAAGAATAATAATTTGGATTCGAAATAAATTCTATATTTAAATGATCAAATCTGATAGAATTTAATGAAAGAATTTTAGCAAATGTGGTATCTTTTGGTAATGTAGGTTGTAGGCATAATATTCGTATCTGTAAATAAATACAAAATCCTTCTTTCTCCTGCTTAGCTATCCTCCCTATATATGAAAGTAGAGGAAAGTTCGGGAAAAGGAAACGGTCTCATAATCGGAGAGTTGCGAGATCGGAGTTCGAGCCGACTTAGAATCCGCCGTGTTCATTAATAGCGGCTGGTGCACGTGAAATAGGTACGTGATCCCCATGTCTTCCAGGTTCTAGAACGATACCTCTGGAAGTGGAGACAAAGCTTGGTCCTTGCTTCTAAATTGAGAGAACCTCTATCATAGCAAAGTCGTTCTTTTACTCTCGTGGTGCTGTTCAAACAAAAGGTGCACCCCTTCGCCTTAAATCGTGTATCTATGGCTCACGTACTTTATTTTTCCAAGTGGCATTAGCTACAACAACAACAACAAAAGTATGTTTGTGTGTACTGATGTATGTTCGTTATGCAAATCCAAACGGTTTTTCATAGAGTCGCCAAAATTTGAACAAACATTCTTTGATACCGTCTAAAGCAATGGTCGGCAAACTTATTAGACAAAGAGCCAAATATGAACATTACAACAATTTGTAAAAAAAAATTGGGAGCCAAATCTGCCTGTTTAGTACACTTTTTTCCAATAAATTAGTAGTACACTAAATAAAACTAAATTTCATACTTAATAAATATTTATTAATGGTAAATAAGACAAAACTGTTCACACTGCAACTGCGGGTCTGTGATGCCAATTGCAACCCGCACCCGACCCCTACTTTAGAATAAGTATGAGCGCGCATGCTTGTGGTACCTTTGTATCGCACCGGAGTACGCTGAAAACATACGATCATTTTCAGCCGGTAGCTTGCACATGGTTTGTGTTTACGTTTACGAAAACTAATAAAATTAAAGTCGATGTTCGCTACGTATTTTTACAACAGTATAAAATTTTAATTACCTATCTATTTTTTAACTTTAACAAAAAATTATACATGTTCTCGATTTATAGAAGAATTTTAATTTACCAAAATAAGATATAATTTTTTTTCTTACTAAGGTTTTTTTAATGAAAATATTATTACGCCTTCCGTGGATATTTGTGCCAGAGCCGCACTTAAGAAGCCAAAGAACCACATGCGGCTCTGGAACCGCATGTCTCTTCAGTTCTCTATAGAACGTGAAATCTTAATATAAAGAATTTTCACATTTTCGATCGCTGACAGACTGCACTGCTTGAAGTTAAAAAAAAAATCAATTTGCCTCCACAAATAAAAATCTTCAGATTAAAATTCTATAAGCACTTAAAATACTTTTAAAGACTAAATAATATATAGTTTCTTAACGTAAGACTGGCTTTATAGTTCTTTGCATGCGAGATTTATAAAAATTCCTCTGTATCTAAACAGTACTTTAATATTCTAAAATTTTGTACTCATTGTCCCTTACGAATTTTACAGTCCAATATATGACTTAAAATTTTTGAATAAAGTGATTAAGAAATTAATTTTTGAATATTCACATATAAAGATTCTCTCACAGATTTAATCTACATTGGAAAGAGTTCCCTGCAATTTCTTTCATCTGAACTCTTCTTCTATAATAATATCTGAATATCTTTCATCGTAATTTTACTATTATATTACTATAACTTAATCCTGCTATCTCGTCGGATTTCTCTACAAGATGATATTAGTTTTAAGAAAATGAAAAAGAGTATAAAAATTTGAACTTTCCGAAAAATATTCTACTTCTACTACGTAAATAAACTCTTATTTATTTTCTTTTAAAACCTATAATTTGACACTGTCACTAAAATATTTTATTCTCTCTACAATTTACATTATTATAACGCCGGGTGCCTCGTATAGTGAGTTTTTTATAAAAGCAAACTCTGAAAACGTTACAAATGTTACTATAAAAACTGAAATTTTTATTCTTGTTCCTCTTTCACTTGGAAGATAATAGGTTGATATTACGTAAAAATCATATTGTATAATCATATTGTAAATAACAAATTAATGAGTTTATAA
>CM063504.1:126426088-126488588 GCA_032207245.1 Pardosa pseudoannulata
CGTTATTTTTTGCGATGTAATGTAATTAGAAATTAATGAAAATTCGTCAAAAACTTCAATATCGTTATTTCAGTCAATATATTGCATTTCACATGATATATAGTCAATACATGGTATATAGTCGATTATACAGTCAGTATATTGCTTTTCACCGCGATGTGACGCCGGTGCGGGCTTCATATCAAATTTTCTCGCGGTTTCCGAAAACGGGACATTTTTGGGTCCCACAGTCCATTTCGGGGACACCGGGACTCGTAATTGTAAAAAGGGATAGTCCCGTTCAAACCCGTTTGTTTAAGTTAAAAACTAAGTGCACAACAATTACTTTTAAAACAGAAAAAATATCTATAAATTCTACTTTGATAATAAAATAATATAAACGTTTACAAGCTTACCAGCTTCTATAAATGTACCTAAAACTACAACATTATTAACATATTATACTCAGGACAAAAAAAAATGTAACACGATATATAATCATAAAATTTTCATGCATTGCATTTACAATCTTGGGAATGCATTTGCAATCGAGTTGAAAAGTGGAGACGGTTCGGAACGAACTCAACAACTTGGTACTTGTCCACCAATATAGTGATATTGTCACGTGGATGAAAATACAGGTGGAACACGATCAAGAGTCAAGCTTAAGAAATAACACTGTTTATTATAGGCCAAGCTACCTAGCTCGTACTCAAACAACAACTGCCGCTCGCAATTTTTGGTTTGGTTTTGGAGCGCTACGGTCTACTTTTTGCAACACGAGGGCTAATGGACCGTGACCTACTGCTTAAAGCCGATTCCGAACGGCTACAAAGCCATTGTGGGATTCGAACCCATGAACTCCGGTTCCGAAGGCCAGCACCCTAACCATTCGGCCATCGTTCGGCGCTCGCAATTTTTACAGAGGCTTTTATAAGGTAACAGAACCCTCTAGAATTATATTAATGTAACAGAAAATTAGCATAATTTAGAAGTCTTCTTTGAATACTTAACAGATCGAACATAAAATTACGGAAACAAATTTGTTCTAACCCAGAATCGAACCGGAGACCAGCCCACGACTCTAACCATTGTGCCATGGAGCTCGGAAATTTCGTTTGAAATGTGGCAATACTTATTTATCCGTTATTAGAGTTGTAACTAGGTCGTGGCAAAGGTAGCACTTGCCACTGGCGCATCAGTCGGAAGGGTGCCCAGCAGTGTGCAAATTTCTTGCTAAAGGCTCTCCAACGCGATCCAAACGAAGATGATATGTAGAGTTGTGAGCAGTGGAAAAAACCGGGTTTTTTGCGAAGGGAATTTTGAAAATCTCCAAAACATGGGAATTTCGAAGCATTTTGAAGTCGCCAATTCCCATGACTCAATGGGAACCATCATTTTTTTCTGTCTTTGTTGTAGTCCCCAAAAGCTGATATTTTCACAAAATTTCTCTATTATATGCTATGAAAAAAAATTGAATAATTGGGATTAACTAACTATATTTGGAAAGGTATCATGTTTAGCTTGAAAGTATGGGTATATTTTTCCTTTGAGAAATATCCAATATTTTTATTATTAAATATTAGGCAATAATCTGTAGTGTCACAAAACCCATAAATCATTATTTTTCTTGGATAACATCTCTCTCTCTCTCTCTCTCTCTCTCTCTCTATATATATATATATATATATATATATATATATATATATATATATATATATATATATATATATATATATATATATATATATATATATATATGTATATATATATATATATATATATATGTGTGTGTGTGTGTGTGTGTGTAGGAATTGGACACAAAATGCAACAGTGTCATTTGATTACACCTTTAAATGATATATACACTACAAAAAAATAATAAACTGTTATTTTAAATTTAAAGATATTTATTTTTATGCTATAAAAGGAGGGGAAAAAGTTTAGCATAAAGCAAATTACATAATAAATAATGATAAAAAAATAATGTATATAATTATTATATTAGCAATTAAAATTGCAGTAACCAGTTATGCGTTTGATAAGACTAACAGGGTAATTAATTACATATGTACTACTATAAAATCATTTAAATGCCCATTGCTATTATTTCTTGATCATATATATATATATATATATATATATATATATATATATATATATATATATATATATATATATATATATATATATATATATATATATATATATATATATTGCCAAAAGTAAAAAGAAAAATCTCTTAGAAATAATATGCTAGTTCTCAAGTAGCCACTGTTGAAAAAATAAATGTAAACATTGTTAAAAGGATTTCTTCCTCAAGTTCCCAAAATTCCGGGTTTATTCCCCAAAATTCCCGGGTTTATTCCCACCTCTTCAAAATTCCGGGTTTTTTACATCTCTAATGATATGCCACCGAATAAAAAAAGGAAAAGTTGAAAAATAATTTTTCAGAGTTGCAGTTAAAAGTTTAGGTTGAAAGACAATAAATTAGAATTATTAATAAAATTAAGCTTGAAAATTTATATTTATGATTGTTTTTTTTTATTATTATTATTATTAACTCCTGCCCGTTGCAAGTAAAAAAAAAGAAAAAAGAATAGTGGTATTGCGCTTCTTAATACAGAGGTGCCTGAGTTCATCAAAAGGGCTACATATACAGCTTTAAAATATCTTGCTGATTTAGAATCACATCAAAAATTGAGATTTTAAAATTTCAAACGATTTAGATTGTAAAAAAAAAAACTTCAAGGAAATGAGCTCCAGCGAAGTTTAAAAAGGAATTAATCATCTAGAACTAGAGGATATATATCAAATTTAGTAACTGCATTCAGATTTTTTTCTATGCCTGCCTGTAACGACAGCTTAGTATGAACATTCTTTCAGCAAGCAGAAACTAATAAAATCATATCTATGATCCTCGTTGAGGCAGAAATGGCTAAGGAATATTCCATACTATGCACTGAAACTGTAAATACTCTGAACTAAGTTAAAATTATCGATTTATTCGTGGACGCTACATCTTAGAAAGTAATGTAATAAATTTCTTTCCCTTCTTATATAATAGGTAAATATAGAGTTGTTAGTTTTTAATTTTATAAGTTATGAGTTTATTCTGAATAGATGCTATAGAGAAAAAACTTGTTTATTTATTTTTCATGTACATTTGTGGGTAGGTGACGCAAGATCGTTTTTTTCCACCGGTGCCAAAAGGCCTAATAAACTTTTTAAATAACTGACAAGGTGACCTTGTCAGTTATTTAAAAATTTGCTCTTTTACTATTAGTCATATTTATGTTGTTTTCTTTCAGTTGCTCCAGGAGTCAACAATGAAACTTGTAATGAAAATGAGACATTATGTGGCGGCAGATGCTGTCCTTATCGCAACGCTGTTTGCTGTATTGAAACGCAATCTTGTTGCCAACAAGGAAATGTCTGTTTGGGATCGATTCCTTATTGTCTTGGCCTGAAAAGAGACCATGGGAAACCATCTTTGTATTCCGAAAAGTCTGTTGCTCTTAAAGAAACCGACTGTCCCGAGGGAACGACAACTTGCACTGGAGGGTGTTGTCCATTACCGGATGCAGTTTGCTGTCCTGATGGAGCCACTTGCTGCCCAGCTGGTTACGTTTGTGGTCCCATTGGTTCTGGTGTCTGCAAAAAGGATGCAGATGTTGTGTCCCACTTCCTAAAAGCAATTCTCACCAAACTAATCCAAGTTCCATCTACTGATACTTCAAACAATTATATTTCTAGGAGGCGTTATTATTTCCCAACGGCAGGTAAAAGCATCATGTTCTTACTGCCCAGTCTGATTATTCTCCCTGATTAGAAAGAATCCTCACATTCATTAATCAGTGGAAATTTGTTGTTGTGATTCTTCGTGTAGCATAAGAAATTATCATGTTATCTATATAACTCATTTAATATGCGGGAGCCTGCATTTTTAACGTAGATAAATTAGTATTGTCCTGGCCATTTTTCTCCGCTGTAATCAGTGGGGGAATAATGCAGATGCAATAATAATTTTCAATAACTCTTCTATTCAGTAGAGCTATCTCATCCAAAGTAAGCATCAGACGAAATGTTTGGAGCACCAAAATTTTATCCAAATTAAATAATATGATCTTAATTTTATAATTCCATTAAATTGATATCTCCAGTACATTAGCTTCATATTCAAGCTATCTCCATCTTGGTCATTAAAAATTTGTAAAGCTTCTGAAACAACTAAAGATTTCTTAAAATTATGCATCTTAATATAATATAATGCGAGAGTAAAGACTAACATACTTAATATCTCGTGCAGTATGCTGTGAGATGCAAAGATCTGCTGATTCAGAAGTAGCTCCGCGGTGAAACGACCGATTTCATCTTTCAAAAGCAACAATTTCCAGGGGAATAGTTAGAGGATCTCTGTATCTTATATGTGGAAAAAATAATTCATAAGGTCAGGAATCTTACCAATATGAGTTTAAGAGAGCTTACAGGAGAATCATTGAAAAATAGCGGGATTGAACAACGCGCGGATGTTCGTATCCGTTCGGAATCGGCTTTAAGCTGTATGTCCCGGTCTCATTATCCCTCGTGTTGCAAAACGTAGACCTTAGCACTCCAAACCAAACCAAACCTACACTGTGCCTGGCACCTCCTACGCTACGCAACTGTGTGAGTCAACTAGACTGGTTGCTTTATTATTTTTTTTTATTATTATTTTGACTTGTGGAACACTGGGGTTCTGTGCTATAAAGTTTGGAGACCACTGCTCTATAGAATCACTGAATGTTCCGAAAATATTGAGAGGATCTCGGTGCAAACTTACTGTATACAACTCTTATTTCAAATTTCTTTAAATGAACAAACGTCTGATCCGATTACTCGAACCTGAACAATGAGCACGCTACTGGACGACCCAGGTAAAAATGTTGTCCAATATTTTGAATGTCGCTGAGTTTTTTAACGTAGCCTCCACACTATGGCCAATTGTTCACCACTTCCTGATGGTGACCTTGGGCGATGGTTTACAGGTTGCAGCCACATACTGTGCCACTAAATGAACCGAGCGCATGGATTCGTCCATAGGGTCTGTCTACTGCCCACTTTAGTTGCTTATCTGGCTGCCTTTAATCTGTAGAGAAAACCGCTTCCGAAGTCATCTTCCGCCAAGGTCATTTTATCGTTGACCTCGATTACCCATACCCCCTCCAGACGGTGGTATTGGACTAGAATGGACCATAATGTGGAGGGACCTTTAAATAACGCGGGAACACTTACCTATAATGCATTCGCCACACAACGCCGCGGAATTTGTTAACCATATTTTTATGGGAGAACCATGTAGGCGAACAGCATTACTCCTTGGGACAACACCAAATAAAGTGAGTCCTCGTAATTTAGAAGCAGAAGACCGCTTACTCCAGAGGTATTGCTTAGGAACTTGGAGGACATTGCGATCCCGAACCTATTTTACGTGCCCCAGCCACCATTAAATGAGCACAATGGATCTTTGATCAGCTCGAGTCTGGATTCCGCAACCTTTTGGTTATGAAATTAACGCCTTTGCCGACTGAGCTACCGCGGTTTTGTCGCTAAATATTGGACATCAATTTGGGACATCTGCTGATATTCACAGACAAAATATAAAATTAAATGTTTAAAGCGGTAAAAAAAAAATACATTTAAAAGATTGTTTGTATTACTTAAAAGAGAAAAGTTATTTTAAAAAATGAAATTTAATAAATTTGCCAGTTTTTAATGGAACTTACTGTTTTTAATGTTTTTCCTTAATGTTATTAACAATGCCTTGAAAAATTATATTATTTCAATAATCCGCGATGTATATTGATATTTTAAAAAATAAATACCATTTTCTGACATCAAATCATGTCTCACGACATTCAGCGCAACGCATAATACTACATTAGATGAATGTAAACGGCAGTGAATCGATTGTGCCTTTTCTTCACTTCGAGGCAATGCTTCAAGTACTGCAACTAACTGCAATTATTGCCATTCTTCGGAAAGCTGTGAAACAAGCCAAGTAGAACTTACCGTAGATTTTTGTTCTGGGAGAAAATGCCAGATAATACAAACTTTAAAGGTAAAGCTTCTAAAGAAATAGAAAAGGCGTTACTTCAAGAAGTGGATGAATTCGTTTGCTTGGCAAACTTACTATGAGGTGAACATCGCTAAATATCAAAAACTGATATTGAGAGATATTAGGTAAATATTGACAAACATTGCTAAATAACAAAAAATATTATTCAGGTATATCATTTGGGGGGGGGTTCTCATATGATGTAGGCTAATATTAGAATTTTGCTATATTTTTGCGTTACCTAGGAACAGCTGAACATCTAGGTCCGAAGTTAGTTAGAAGACAGTTTCAGATTTGGGCATTTAAAACCCATTTGGAAATTTTAAATTATTTTTTTCTTACGGAGACGTTGCTAAAGCTCTCGTCATTGTTGATCTTAAATTTATATCCTTAAAAAGCATATATCATGAAAATCTTCTATCTGTAATTTAAAATTTCGAAAGATTGGCAGTAATGACAAGGATTATTACTCTTTTTTAAACTTAAAAAGCAAAGCAATATATTTCTCTTATTGCTTCTAAAGTAAATTATCTTTATAGTACCTATTTTTGTTGTATGGCTTCGACCGGTTCAATTCGATTTACAGTACTTGTTTACACAAAAACGGAAGCACTAAAAGTGTACAAAAACATCGTTACAGATAAAATATTTCCTATAAAAGCCAATAGATGGCGACACCAAAAAGAGTTAAAATTGATTCTTTGGTATTATACCAAAAGCATATATGTATTTATACGCATAATCTACTCTCTCTCTCTCTCTCTCTCTATTTTTATTATTGTACCGTGCAGTTTTACTTATTTTAATTTCTGCATCGCATTTACTTTTTTAACTTAATTTGACGACACCGTGTTTTGTACATATTTAATATATCTGCTCTGCACAAACTCAAGCAACCCAACTACACATTTTTATTAATTTACTTAACCACACTCAAATCCATGCTATGCTAATATCATCTCAACATTTTCTATGAGTACAGTTTCCAAAAACCTCTAAACTAGAGGGTTTGGCCTAGGGAGTTCAGGCCACGTACCTCTCTATGAACGCATCTACTTTCTATTCTTCAGACATACAGAAATATTCAAGCATAAGAAGTTTCTAAATACTATCAAAGGCTTTAAAAAAATTTTAGCAAAAATTAAATTTATAAGAAAGATAAGGAGAGAAAAATTAATTCAATTAACACTTTAAAATTGTATAGATTGTTTTATACTGATGAGAAACAAGCAAAAACTAATATTTTGGGGGGGTTGCCAAAATAATATTTTGAAATCTAGGATTCTGGAGTGCCAAGTTTGAGCATAGGCAGATGTCTTAAACACCTCCCTGCGCGAACAAAGAACAGACAGGAAAATTTTGTAATTCTAGATGCCCTTTGACTGGGAGATCAGCAGGAGGGACTTAGAAGCAAAAATCTCCCTTCCTGAAAAGATTTAAAATTACAAGGAATCTCCGAATGACATCACGAGTGACTTATACCTGTCAGAGTAAACGTGTGCAAGTAAGAAGAATTGCCGTTGACATTTTCGATTTTCGTGTACCAGCCCATAGTACAGTCCCTGTTCATGGACCAAGGAAACAATCTTAGTTGATCAGCATGTAATTAATAGAGACTATAAAGATCGATTAATCTAATATATGCACAGACATGCCAACTACTCCGGAACAGTGAGAAAATTTGATGACTCCAGAAACTTCTCAGATTGATCCGGAAAATAACAAAACTTTTGAACAGCTGAAAGATTTTAATTCAGCAATTAAATACAAAGTTTTGCAAAAAAAATAATGCTAAATATTACTATTTTCACACATTGAGTAGACAAACTCTAGAATGCCTGATGATAGAAAAATGGAAATATTTTAATCAGTGTCAATTTTGCTATAAGAAACACTGTTCTGAAAAATAAGTTGTGAAAGCTAAAAAAGCTACTCATAAATTTTTAAAGGGATAAATTTTAATTTACCTTTTACAACTTATTACTGTGTAAATATTTTAAATTTGATTTTAATTTGGAAAACAATAAGATATGTACTTATGTATAATCTGTAATTAGCATGTTAAAATTGCAAACCACGCTGTTGCTCCCGACACAAGTGTCTGAATGTTGGCATGTCTGTATGCATTCAATAACAGTAAAACTGTAATACACAAATATTAGTCCTTATCCTAGTACATCTTTTCCATGGAGATATTGACTCTGAGGTATTTTTATAGACTGTAATAGCACAAGCCATTGAACACCTGTTGTGGTTGATATATAAAATATCACAAAATCCATTGTTGAAAGGTCAGTGTGAATAGTCAAAAAGGTCTCCTGTCTGAGTCCGATTGAAATTGTGTGAGGCACTCTTAAGAGGCGTCTTGCTATATTCACATTCACCGGACAATACCTTCTAACTTAAACGAACACTTGCAGTAAAGTAATCGCTGTTACAATTATCAACACCTTTGGGTGAACAGGTTTAAACATTGCAAAGAAAAAGTTTCCGTAAAGCCAGATTATGTTCTGCACTGAACATAAACTCTTATTTTAACCCCACCCTCGGTACACATGCATGAGCACAATGCATAGTCGAGTTTTACAGTCGTAATTTATTAAAGTCCTTATTTAATCTCTGCAATTATTTCTCTGCATATGTTTGTTTATCCATCTATGGAGCTCCATCTGAACTCTTTGTTGCACAATTTTCATTTATTCAAGCTATCCCATCGCTCTAGTATTGCGTGTAAATAAAATAGTTTTCAATTGTTACAATTGATTACCTTGGTAATTATCTGTAATTTCTTTCCTTCTTTTAGGTGCTTCTTGCTGTTATGTTTGGTTTGTGACATGGACATGTTGTGGTGCATATGAGACCTGTACCCTCTTTGGTTGTTTATAAAACTCATCCAAACTCACTCTTATATCATCTGGCAGAAACCTATTTACTTTATGAAGTGAGATTACACTTAAGTTTTCCTCTGAAACTTTCGTTTTCCAGTCTTTGGAAACGCTGGCCGATTGACGCTATCGTCATACCTTTCTTTCGAATCCCACTATCATGTGTTCATAGCCGTTAACTTTTTGCAGTATCTCTCATTACCCCTTGCAAACAGTAGATCTTTAAACCAAACCAATAGTCTATGTTTTTCTTGCTATGCATTGTGAATTATCAGTTTAACAATTCCTAACATTTTTCCTAATGTCTACGGGTGCTAGGACCCATCCTGTCCTCGGGATTGTACTAAGATTGTATAACACTTGGTCGCACTCAACTACATCATAGACACATCACTATTGCATCCTTTGAGAGACAGTATCTTTTGACAGACAGATATGTATAACACAGACGTCATTGTGTTATACAGATTTATAACACACAACAAACTACTAAAACCCTTTGACGCTATGTTGACTGAGTGCAGATACATCCAAAAATATCGTGGTGCATATCAGTTCTGTACCCCCTTTGGTTGCTTGTAAAACTCAGCCAAACTCACTCATATGACCAGGCAGAAACCTATGTACTTTATGAAGTAAGATTTCACTTAATTTTTTCTCAGCAACTTTCGTTTTCTAGTCTATGTTTTTCTTGCTATCATTGTGAATTATCAGTTTAACAATTTTTAACATTTTTCCCAATGTCTGTGGGTGCTAGGACTCATCCTGTCCTCGGGTTTGTACTAAGATTGTATACCACTTGGTCACACTCAACTACATCATAGACACATCACTATTGCATCCTTTGAGAGACAGTATCTTTTAACAGACAGATATGTATAACACAGACGTCATTGTGTTATACAGATTTATAACACACAACAAACTACTAAAACCCTTTGACGCTATGTTGACTGAGTGCAGATACATCCAAAAATATCGTGGTGCATATCAGTTCTGTACCCCCTCTGGTTGCTTGTAAAACTCAGCCAAACTCACTCATATGACCAGGCAGAAACCTATTTACTTTATGAAGTGAGATTTCACTTAATTTTTTCTCTGCAACTTTCGTTTTCTAGTCTATGTTTTTCTTGCTATCATTGTGAATTATCAGTTTAACAATTCCTAACATTTTTCCCCATGTCTACGGGTGCTAGGACTCATCCTGTCCTCGGGATTGTACTAAGATTGTATAACACTTGGTCGCACTCAACTACATCATAGACACATCACTATTGCATCCTTTGAGAGACAGTATCTTTTGACAGACAGAGATGTATAACACAGACGTCATTGTGTTATACAGATTTATAACACACAACAAACTACTAAAACCCTTTGACGCTATGTTGACTGAGTGCAGATACATCCAAAAATATCGTGGTGCATATCAGTTCTGTACCCTCTTTGGTTGCTTGTAAAACTCAGCCAAACTCACTCATATGACCAGGCAGAAACCTATTTACTTTATGAAGTGAGATTTCACTTAATTTTTTCTCTGCAACTTTCGTTTTCCAGTCTATGTTTTTCTTGCTATCATTGTGAATTATCAGTTTAACAATTCCTAACATTTTTCCCAATGTCTACGGGTGCTAGGACTCATCCTGTCCTCGGGATTGTACTAAGATTGTATAACACTTGGTCACACTCAACTACATCATAGACACATCACTATTGCATCCTTTGAGAGACAGTATCTTTTGACAGACAGAGATGTATAACACAGACGTCATTGTGTTATACAGATTTATAACACACAACAAACTACTAAAACCCTTTGACGCTATGTTGACTGAGTGCAGATACATCCAAAAATATCGTGGTGCATATCAGTTCTGTACCCCCTCTGGTTGCTTGTAAAACTCAGCCAAACTCACTCATATGACCAGGCAGAAACCTATTTACTTTATGAAGTGAGATTTCACTTAATTTTTTCTCTGCAACTTTCGTTTTCCAGTCTATGTTTTTCTTGCTATCATTGTGAATTATCAGTTTAACAATTCCTAACATTTTTCCCAATGTCTACGGGTGCTAGGACTCATCCTGTCCTCGGGATTGTACTAAGATTGTATAACACTTGGTCGCACTCAACTACATCATACACACATCACTATTGCATCCTTTGAGAGACAGTATCTTTTGACAGACAGATATGTATAACACAGACGTCATTGTGTTATACAGATTTATAACACACACAACAAACTACTGAAACCCTTTGAAGCTATGTTGACTGAGTGCAGATACATCAACAAATAATTATATCATATTAAAAGGAGAAAATTATTCATTTAGAAATGGATTACTTAATAACTTTGAAGGAGTCTCATACCTTTTTAAATGAAATCGGTGAATGCTATGGTTTGTTTTCAGTTACAAGATGTATCTTATGACAGGTCAACATCATAAATTTCTAAATACCTAGTAATATTCTAAGAAAATATATGAGATGCTAAAGACTTATTTCATCTGGAGTAAAATTGTGAAATTATTCCTCTTAATTGATTACAATAAAAATATAGAATAATTGATATAGGACAGAGGTCTTCAACTTGAGTCCTGTGGAATTCTAAGGCTCCCATAAATTTGACAAGGGTTTCGCAAGGTGATTACTATTAGCTTAGCCAAAATTTTTGTAAATATTTTATTTTTATAAAAAATCGAATGCTTAAAGGCAGTTTGCTTGTAAAAATGGATATAAATAAATATTTTATGGATGAAATATTTGGACATATTTTGAGTTTAGGTATTATACGTAGCCATTCACTATTTCTGATAGTATCTATCACAGTCATCTTGCTCAAAACATACAACAGATACTAAAACTCTACTACCAAAAGAAGGAGACTGATTCTTGAGAAGAGATTGAAAATAACAACGATGTAGATTTCGAAGAATTTAAACCTGAGATTAAATCACCATGATTATTGCCCAAAACCAAAAATTGTGGGCTACTCAAGTGGAATAACATCTTAAATGGAACTTTGAGAAATTTCCATATTAGATCCAAGCAAGGGAACAATGTGGAAAGCTGGTAACCGAGTCGTCATAAAAGGTCATCCATTCCTAATCGAGAAATAGTTTCATAAGAACTATATTTCAAGATCTTCAATAATATGTTTTTAAAGTAAATTTTATTTACCAGAAAAAACTAAAACTAAGCAAAGGACCCTATTTCTTTGATAATTGAAATTGTCGTATTTTAATAAGCTAACCTAGAGACAAGTTTTCCGTGGTAAAACGTGCCCAAACAAAAATAGGCCGCCATACCATATATATATATATATATATATATATATATATATATATATATATATATATATATATATATATATATATGGGTAATATATCAAAAATTATTGCCCCTAAAGTTCTTTAAAATTTCCCAATACATGTTCTATCTTTCTTTCTTAACTTTCCCCGTTCTACACTTAACTTTCCCAGCCACACAAACTAAATTCAACGACATGAATTATTTAGATTACATTCCTTCCACACTTTTCAAAACTAAAGTCTGAATAAATAACTATTTTGCGTATGGCCCATTCCTTCCCTTTTCTAACCCAGTTCTCGATTTTTCCCAGGAAAATCCTGATCCTTGCAATCTTTATGCCTATGTATGCACTTTTCCCAACCCGAGAGTATTAACAAGCCATTAACGAACCACGGACATAAGTCTCACTATCATATGAAGTTATCCACGTGATATTCCCCTCCTCAGAATGGCATTTTCCCAAATCATCATAAGCACGTTTGTTTCTTGCCCATGTAAAATGTGCCAATTCTCCATCTTTTAGAAAAAAAATAAAAAATGTTTGCTCAGTATTTTGCCTGATTTTACAAGTCTAAGCGAATTGTCTTCCATGACATGACTGCAATAAAGTTGCTACCCCATGTAAATCCTGGCAACAAAAAAAAGGGGGGATGGGCAGTTACTTTATCTGGCATCGGTGGAGAATAACTTTGCCGGCTACATCCCCTATATAATAATAGCCTAAGTTATCTGTTCGTCTGTCCTCTGATTTTTGAAGCGGTTGGGCCTGGAATGGATAGACGCCATATTGGCCTCTTCATGAGTTAGGGTTGCAAAATTCACAGCGAGTTCAAAAGCGTTTGGAATCCACCCCTTACCCCCTTTTTCGATCGCTTAATGACGTTATTTCAAGTACTATTTTCCCCGGTTAAAAGCAGGTCAAGATTAAATTCATCCATTTACCCTAATATAAGTTAATGAAAAAAACATTTTTTTTTCTAGCATTGTGCCGTCATTCCTTTAACCATCTCGTTTAATCATTTCTTATTTTTAATTATTTAAATATCGTCTGCGTTATTTTTATACATTTTATCACTGAACTTAGATATTACGTAAATAATTTTCTTTTATATTTGACTTAAATAATAGATTAGGTACACATATGTGATAATTTTAAATTTAATCATCGATTATTTTTTGTTGCAATGAAAATTTTATCCCCCGTATCAACAACAAATTCCTTTCACAAAAGTCTAGGAGTCTATTTCACGGACTAATAAATATCTAGCGCTTAAGTTATGTATGTTTGAAAATTAAGAAGTTTATTCGTTTGTGTGTTTGTCTTTTATACATAACCACACAGTTTGCAATCGATTCTCTCAATTTTGGACATCATCCATATATACCGCCAAATAATTGTTAGATTTTGTATACCTTCGGGTAGTCAGAAAATTAAGGTAGTGAAAATTGTTCACTTACCTTTTATTGTAGATTCCGGTTTCGATCTCTTTGAGAAACTCCAGGAACTTGTTGTAAGCTAATAAGCATGTGATCCATGAAACTATTTAAATTATGATATATATAAAAACATTTAATTACGATACGAAAAAGTTACAAATTTACATCACATAAAAACAGCTACCAGCATGGGACGGAACAAAACTACATCTGAAAAAATAGAGAGAGAAGGATTAGAGAGTTTACAGATTTGGCGATAAATTGTCGCTTCACGGGGTTTCCGCTGAACTTCAACAATTTTCATCCAACACCCCCCCCCCTGAATTGTTTAAGTTCGTAGTTGGGTTAGAGTTCTCAGTTTTTCAAATCGTGGTTTTGGTAAGGGCTTAGTCAGGAAATCCGCTAACATGTCTTCGCTCTTGCAGTATTCGATTTCAATAGTTCCTTTGTCTTGTAGGTCCTTGACGTAGTGACATCGGATGTCAATATGCTTTGTCTTGTTACTAATTCTTCCAAACTGTGCCATCTTAATACAGGATTGATTATCTTCAAAAATTTTTATCGGAGTTTGTTGTGGTAGTCCGAGATCCTTGACAAGGTTGATTAGGTATTGTGTTTCTTGTCCGGCGTGTGACAGAGCGACATATTCAGCTTCGGCGGATGATAGTGCAACTGCGTTCTGTCGTTTAGAGTTTCACATGATGGTGTTGTTTCCAACTTGAAAAATATATCCACTAGTTGATTTCCTGGTTTCGTCATTTCCCCAATCTGCGTCCACGTAACACGAAAGTATTGGCTTCTTCTCTTTTGTAATCCACAATTTCATGTCTTTGGTTGTTTTCAAGTAGATTATAACTTTCTTCATGGCTTCAAAATCTTTGATTCTAGGTTTTTCATTTCTTCTACTGAATAGACTGACTGTGTTTGCAATATCAGGCCTTGTTATTGTGGCTAAATACAACAAAGCACCAACTCCTTTTCTATACTGGGTGTTATCAGGTAGTAGTTCATCATTGTCTTGATCTTTTATGTAATTTGGGTGCATTGGTAAATATGTAGGTTTATCTGCTTCGAAATTGAATTTTCTGCAATGTCTTCAATTTTTCTTCTTTGACTGAGACCATACCTTCCACCTTTCTCTTTAATTACTTCTATTTTGTTCACTTACCTTTTATTGTAGATTCCGGTTTCGATCTCTTTGAGAAACTCCAGGAACTTGTTGTAAGCTAATAAGCATGTGATCCATGAAACTATTTAAATTATGATATATAAAAACATTTAATTACGAAACGAAAAAGTTACAAATTTACATCACATAAAAACAGCTACCAGCATGGGACGGAACAAAACTACATCTGAAAAAATAGAGAGAGAAGGATTAGAGAGTTTATAGATTTGGCGATAAATTGCCGCTTCACGGGGTTTCCGCTGAACTTCAACAATTTTCGTCCAACAATAATCACTGTCAATACTAAAAGCTCTGCTGTCCATCCTATCATGTAATATGACAATATAAATTAAGCTTAGCAACTACCATGCGGTCAGTAAAGATAAACAAATTATGAGCTTATACCAGATAGTTCTCAGCCAAAAAACAATCCTTTTTTTACTTTCCTTTTAGGGTACTTTACAATTCTGGAAAATTAAAAATTTTAATGATCCTGTCATATGACGGGCTATATGCTAGTATATAAATAAACCGTCCTATACAGTTAAATTAATAAAGTTTATATAAATATTCCTATCTTTTAAATTCTGTCAAAGGATTGGAGTTTTGACTCAAAAGTTCCAGAAACGCAGACTGTCTTAGAACTATTTCGGGACAAAACAATCCTATTAGTTTATAAATACTTTCCATGTCAGTCGAATATTTCACTATTTATATTTGTTTGCTCTTAATATTTATAGCCTGACAAAGGATAATTAAAAATTTCAGTTCTTAATTTGGATTATTGATATTTTCATAGTTAAAACGACTTTTTTTTTTCCTCAGGAGACAATTGCTGTGAAGCTTGGTTTGGTTACATATGCTGCCAGTTTCCATCGGTTTGTACTACTTTAGGTTGTATGTAAAATAAACATTACCTGCATTTATTTTTGAAGAGGCATCTACTGCAAAGAAGGCTTATACTAACGATGAAAATTTTCATATTTCTTATATTACTAGTTTGTATTTTGTATGTTAACTTCAATGTGTAGCATTTATATTTAGATTTTTAATTAAAATGATAATAAAATATTGTGGCGCTTTGATGATATTTATTTCGTTATTTTACGTAATGGTTGATATTTTTAGAAATTATTTTACTTATATAAACTAGAGTATAGATAAATCTAAACTTTCTGTCAAATACTTTTACTATTCGAGAACATTAGAGTAGCATTTTCTGTCAGAATTATTCATTAGGCATCAAAGAAAATTTTTTTAAATGAACATGTTTAAACTGGCGCGTTTTAATTGTTTAACGCTACAGAAAAACTTGCGTTAAATTTCTTACACAATCTGGGGAATTCGTGTAATCCAACTAATGGTTTCATTTGTGAATTAGGATTCTAGAATACAGAGAAAAAATAATAATTTTTTTCATCAGATTCTGTAAAGTAAAATTCAGAGAGTTTTATATGAACTCGAATTTTTGCTGAAGTGTTCATACAGGGTTCCCACGGTCCTTAAAAGTCCTTAAGAACTCCTTAATTTTAGCTTTCATTTTTAAGGGCCCTTAAAACTACTTAATTTTCTTCAAAGGTCCTTAAAAACTCCTTAATTTTTAAATTGGAATGCGATCAATTTCTCCATCGATGAGATCCACAGTCTCCTGCAATTTCCTATCAGTTTTCTTATATGACAAATATATAATCTTTTGTATACTTAAAAGGTTTAAAGTATAAAGTCAGCTGCCTTTTCCTAATAACTAACAGTCATGCAGATTTTAATTAATTAAAGCATGGAGGATGGGTGGTTGTAGATATTTCAGTTACTTATGGAAGTTTAATTTTCCTTGCATTGAATGTAATAGAAAAGTCTAAAATTTTCTTCTTTCCCAGGCAGCGCCGGATATAATCAGCTAGTATATATATATATATATATATATATATATATATATATATATATGTATACATACATATATATATACATATATATACACATATATATACACATATATATACACATATATACATATATATATATATATATATATATATATATATACATATATATATATATATATATATATATATATATATATATGTAGGACGGTAACGTCATACTCTTGCTATAACTCCCGCTGAGCGCCACCTAGCGAGCGCCTGCGGCGAAAGTCAGACGAACGAGAGACGAGCTGTGAGACGTATGCGCAAGTTGTGTGTTGCTCGCTAATTAAATGATTAACCTTCCTTTTATGTCAGTTCCCCTTGTAAATATATTTCCCCATTTATAAATAAACGTTATTAAATATAAATGTCTCATTTAATCCCCGACGATTCCCACAAATGGGAGCTTGGCCTCCTTTTCCCTTAAAATTCCCCTAGATAACCCGCCTGAAATATTTCGTTATCCTCGAATAGCTTGTATTTCGGTTTCAACTGACTGTACAACGGATGCTTTGTGATACATTTGTCATGCAGAAGATTATGTGTGTCCTGATTTACCTCCCTGACGTGCCGAAGATTATGTGTTTTTCACGACGTTTCACGAATTTACGGATTTTGAGTTATTCTCTTTAGAAGTCTGCAACCAGTAAGTACCATTTTTGTTTTCAGTATGAGTTCAGTTTCGCTTAAAGACTTTCCGCCGATATGCCAGGCACTCAAATGTGTTCCAACCAAAAGTGTTAAGTTATTATTTTCGATTTGTTTTAATGATACGTTTGATCGCTCCTCTCGAACGAAATTACGCAATTTTCAAAATTTCCCACCTACTTTCGATTTAAAATCTCGAAAGGAAAATATTCTCAAAACGTTTTCATTAAATGATTTCATATGCGTTGCTAATATCTTACATATTGATTCTGAAGGTTCAGCTACCGTACTATGTGACAAAATTTTCGATGCACTTTCCAATTTAACTTCTTTTCAGCCAACCTCTGTATTATTTGACGATGATGATGAATTACCCGCCCTGACGTTCCACTCAGATTCCCAAACAGAGACAGCGAGTCTCGCCACTTGTACGCAGGCACCTAACGGAAGCAATAAACAACTCTTCGAAAACGAAAGTTTTGCTGAGCACGCAAATTTATGGTTGATTATCAGAGAGGTTTCCCACTCAATCCGGAAGTTCTCTGGCAATAATTCGTATACTGTAAACACCTTTTTGAGAGAGATTGAAGAAAATTTATATCTTTTACCGCCGTTAACAGATCAGCATAAAGTAATTTTTGTTAAAAATAATCTTGCCGGACCAGCTAAATTGTTTATTCAAAGCCAACGAAATCTCAAAACTTGGAGTGCTTTGAAGAATGCACTAATTGAGGAATTTGGCGCGAAAATCACTAGCGCAGACTTGCATAGACAGTTAAGGAATAGAAAGTTAAAACCGTCTGAATCTCTTTTAGAATATCTTATTGCTCTTCGTGAATTAGCCGCGCAAGGAAGTGATTTTATGATTGATGATGCAAGTATTATAGAATATTGCATAAATAATATTCCTGACGCTCCCTGTAACAAATTAATTTTATATGGTTGCACTAATATTTCGGAATTCAAACAAAAACTCAAAATTTATGAAAAGATTTTTGAAAGGCATATATATAAATCTTCAACTGAACATTTCGGTTCTAACTACGTAAATCGTAAACGCGATGACGTGCATCATAAAATTTCTAACCCAAGACGTGAGGCAAAATCCGAAACATTCCGTCCTCATGCACCAAATAAACAAATCGTTTGTTATAATTGTAATGATTTTGGACATTTATCAAAATTTTGTCCTGACAAAAATCGTGGCCCAAAATGCCTATCTTGTGGAAATTTTGGTCATAAATCAACTGCCTGTCACAAATCTACTGATGTACACACAACTGGAGAAACTCATGTTAATGCATTGAATTCGACTATTTCCCATTTAATGTATAAAACTGTTACACTCGAACACGTTTCCTTCAACGCGTTAATTGACACAGGTTCACAAGCTACAATTTTATTAAAACGAGCTTATTTAAAAATTGGATCCCCTGCTCTTCATGAGTGTAGCACAATGCTTACTGCTTTTGGCAATGGCAAAATTAAACCGCTTGGTTATTTCGAATCCCAAATTACTATTGATAGTCAAATATTTACCACGGATGTTTGTGTTGTTGATGATGGCACCATGCCAGTAGATTTGATAATCGGTATGAATGTCCTGTCACAGGCTGAACTGACGATCACTCCAGCCGGACTTTCTATTCATAGACATTTAGATGTCGCAATGAACGAAGACGTTACCTTTATTAGTAACATATCTGTAACAGATGATTTTAGCCCCGATATAGGCCCTACTGCCACCAAACACCAGCGAGATACCATTCAGCAATTAGTTACAAATTACAGACCTAATAAAGTCAAAACTACTAATATCGAAATGACTATCCAGTTCGATAGTTCGACTCCCGTCCGTCACAGACCACGACGTTTACCATTTACTGAGAGAGATATTGTAGATAAACAGGTTGATACTTGGATTAAGGACGGTATTATAGAGCCCTGTTCATCAGATTACTCCAGTCAAGTTGTTCTTGTTAAAAAGAAAGACGGAACTCCACGACTTTGTGTCGACTATAGACAATTAAATAAACATATAGTTAAAGATCGATACCCTTTGCCTCTAATTGACGATTTATTAGACAAGCTTCAGAATGCGCGTATTTTCAGTACCATAGACCTTAAAAACGGATTTTTCCATGTCAATGTTCATAAAGACAGTCGACGTTATACTTCCTTCGTGACGCATTCAGGTCAATTTCAGTTTCTCAAAGTTCCCTTTGGCCTCTGTATATCACCTTCCGTATTTCAGAGATTTATAAACACGGTGTTTAAGGATCTAATAATTTTATCAGGTCAGCTCTTATTGTACATGGATGACTTAATCATTCCTGCTAAAGATGAAGAAGAAAATATCGAACGACTAAAATCAGTCTTTTCTATCGCTTCCGACTACGGTCTTGAGATAAACTTTAAAAAATGCAAATTCCTTCATAAAAAAATTGAATTTCTTGGACATATTATTCAAAATGGACAATTATTTCCTTCTCCTCAGAAAACAGCCGCTGTTCTAAATTATCCGGAACCCAAAAATCAGAAAGATGTCCAAAGTTTCCTTGGTTTGGCTGGTTATTTCCGGAAATTTATCCAAAACTTTTCTATCATCGCTCGACCTCTATCCAACCTTCTGAAAAAATCCACTGTTTTTCATTTTGGTGTAAACGAAAAAAATGCTTTTAATCAGTTAAAACAAAGTTTGGCTAATAAACCTGTTCTTCATATTTATAATCAGAATAGTGAAACTGAATTGCATACTGACGCTTGTATTAATGGTTTTGGATGCATTCTTCTTCAGAAGTCCACTGTTGATCAGTGTTTTCATCCTGTTTATTTCTTGAGCAAATGCACATCTGACGCTGAGAGAAACTATTCAAATTATGAGCTCGAGATGTTAGCTGTAATTTATGCAGTAAAGAAGTTCCGAGTCTACCTCCTTGGCAAAAAATTTAAAATCGTTACGGACTGTAATGCTTTCAAACTCACTATGAGCAAACGCGATCTCAGTGCTAAAATTGCTCGATGGGCATTATTATTAGAAGACTATAATTATACTATTGAACATAGAACTGGAGCAAAAATGGCTCATGTTGATGCGTTAAGCCGCTACCCGACGATGCTCATCACCACCGACTCTCTGACTTTACAAATACAAAATGCCCAGTCACACGATCCTAACATTCAGGCTATTAAAGAAGTACTTAAGACTAAACAGTATGACGATTATTTTATTAAAGCAAACATTCTCTACAAATTAGTTGACGGTTACGAAGTCCTCGTCGTTCCAGACTCAATGCAAGACGGCATTATTAAAGATACACACGAAAATGGTCATTTTGCTTCTACGAAAGTAGAAGAACAACTCAAGCAACATTTCTACATACCGAATTTGAAAGACAAGATTGCCAGGTGTATTGCTAACTGTGTTCCTTGCATCTTGATTAACCGCAAACGTGGTAAGCAAGAAGGACTCTTACACCCTTTACCAAAAGAAGACACTCCACTTCACACATATCACATCGATCATTTAGGTCCACTGGCAACCACTTCCAAACGATACCAATACATCTTCGCCGTCATTGATAGTTTTACCAAATTTGTGTGGCTTTACCCCACCAAATCCACTGACGCTGCAGAAGTACTCGCTAAATTAGATCATCAAAAACAAGTGTTTGGAAATCCCGTCCGTATCATTTCGGATCGTGGATCAGCTTTTTTGTCTAACGCTTTCAAGGACTATTGCGACTATGAGAACATCCAGCATTTAACTATAACTACCGGTCTTCCTCGAGCAAATGGACAGGTTGAACGTCTCAATTCTATTATTATTTCCGTTTTATCTAAATTATCCGTCAAAGATCCTACAAAATGGTATGTACATGTCGCTGAAGTCCAGCAAATTGTGAACTCAACCTTCCAACGCAGCATTAAGACGACTCCCTTTGAATTGCTTTTCGGTACAAAAATGCGTGTCCGAAGTAATCTTCAAATCACAGACCTCTTGAACGCTGAAATTCAATCGGACTTTGTGAATTCACGCGACGATCTACGCAAGGACGCTAAACAACAGATTTTGAAGGTCCAAGACGAGAACCGTAAAACATATAATTTACGACGTAAGAAACCTTCTAAGTTCAATCTACACGATCTTGTTGCAGTAAAACGCACTCAACTGGGACCTGGTCTTAAACTCTATCCAAAGTTTCTCGGACCCTACAAGATCATCAGATTAAAGCCCAACGACACTTACGATGTTGAAAAATGTGGACAATTCGATGGACCCATGCAAACCAGTACATGCATCGAATTCATGAAACCATGGACTAATAACTTTTCGTAAACTGTTTGGACTGAACAAATTTTTTTTATTTTTGAATTATGTTTTAATTTTGCTTTTTCTTTTCAGGTATACTTCCTTAGCCTGAACAATTTTCATTCTTTACATGTTACTACAATTTGTTTTATATTTTTATTTTGTTTTAAAGTTCATGCTGTTAGTATTATAAGTGATAGAATCTTGCAACTGTGTATTTTTTTCATTTTTTTTTTTTCGTTTTATATTCCATTGTACCCCACGTTTAAGTCATACAACACTTGTGTCTTACAAAGTATTCATCGTATTTGAAACTTTATATGTGTTCTTTTTATTTTTACTTTTCTGTATTTTTCAAATTTATAATTATGTATTGCTTCCTTTATCTGTTTCTGCGCCTCACAGCATCTGAGGGCAGATGCACGTTGTCGGATGGCCGATGTAGGACGGTAACGTCATACTCTTGCTATAACTCCCGCTGAGCGCCACCTAGCGAGCGCCTGCGGTGAAAGTCAGACGAACGAGAGACGAGCTGTGAGACGTATGCGCAAGTTGTGTGTTGCGCGCTAATTAAATGATTAACCTTCCTTTTATGTCAGTTCCCCCTGTAAATATATTTCCCCATTTATAAATAAACGTTATTAAATATAAATGTCTCATTTAATCCCCGACGATTCCCACACACACACACACACATATATATATATATATATATATATATATATATATATATATATATATATATATATATATATATATATATATATATACAAACTCCATGACTGATATGTATATCAGTCATTCAACTCCTCTTCTTAGCCCACTCTCCTGTTTCTAATCATGGATCTTGTTGGTGCTTCAACCACATTTGGCGAAATTGGCGTGCTTGCAGCTTGCGTGTGTGGCGTGCTTGCAGCGTGGCGTTTGAAATCTGGCGAGGGGATCGTAACTCAACAAATTGATACATAAACAAAAACAACATTTTGAGGAAAAATTTTACAAAAATTGAATATTTAAAATCTAATTGAATTAACAATGAAAACACAAAGGAAACACATAACATTCATACTAAATAGACTGAAACATTCACTTAATCACAAATTAATTTAACTGAGTGTGAATTTCATCACAAATTTGTGATTTAGTGTAAATTGTAAAATTAATTTAAAATAAGAGATTTGAAAAAAAAATATTTCAATTTTACAACTCCTCTTCAACCTCCACTCAAAATACGTGTTCTGCAAAGATCGGTCGATTTACTTGAAAAATTGAAATAAAAAAATAAGTATCTAACGTGTTCTGCAAAGATCGGTCGATTTACTTAAAAATTGGAAAAAGAATTTACCAAGTATCTAACGAGTTCTATTAAGATCGCTCTATTTACTTAGAAAATAAAAAAAAATTATATAAAAATATACCATTCAAATTTAAAATGGTTAAACAGAAACTCAAAAGGCTGGTACAAGACCATGTAATCTTGCAGCGGAAGAGGAAATGGAACGAATGAGAAATGAAAATAACATCGATAATAAAGAAATTTAATTGTTAATAGAAATAAATTCACAAAAAAATTGGAAAATACCAAGAGAAAGTTAGTCCAAAGGGATGAGGGAGGGTAGACGGGATCTCATCCAGCAAAAAACTCTTTGACTTAGAAGAAACTGTGTTTTGAGTGGAGGTTGAAGAGGAGTTGTAAAATTGAAATTTTTTTTTCAAATCTCTTATTATTTTTAAATCCTCAGGAAGTACTGTTTATAATATTGTTTTTATTCACAATTTATTTTTAGTGTGATCACCCAAAAAACTTTCGATGTACATTTTTAAAAGTTAGGCTTTGTCAAATACGTTTATCTTATATTAATTTTTAGGCATTTTTAAAAACTTATTTCTGAAATATTGTAAGGCATTTATTGAACATGCCTTGTCTGGTTCATAATCATTAAAATGTGTTCCTCAGGAGACAGAGTTTATGCCGTTATGTCGTGTATTTCAAGTAGGTCCTTATAAAAAGTTACTTTGGTCCTTAGAAAGTCCTTAATTTTTGTTCTGGAAAAAGAGTGGGAACCCTGTCATATGATTTGTAAAAGAAAAAATACGTGACTACTTTTGTTAGTCATATATTTGTTATTAATTTTACAAAACATGTGAACAATCTCACATAAATAATGTCTTTTAACTACACTAAAGCTTTGTGAGCTTAAATAATGACATCGAAAACTGGATAGTAGCCGGAAATAGCAGGTAAACAGATACCTCCATTTCCTTGAAGTAACTGAAAAAATTATAAAAACTACAATTCTGCTGTAAAGTATGAATCCAAAATTAAGTTTCTGTAAGTCAAAACTTATTGTGTCAAAAATGGTATTATCGGATTCTGGTAGGTCCAAAACGTGAAGATTAAACAAAATCTCAGAAATGTTTTGGACTATTTCATATTTCTCTATTCTTCGTATACGAGAAAGTAAAAATGAATCACAACAGAGAGTGAATTTAGTAGTAAAATTTTATACGTACAATAAAACTACGTTCTTATGCATAAATGGTGTTTTAAAAAATATCAGTAGCAAAGCCATAAAAACCAAGCACAAACGAAAAGTTTTGTTTCCGTATTCGCTTCTTCAACAAATTTGTGAAATCAATTGTTCAGGCTTGCAATTCCGTCACTTTTCTCACCTTTAGTCACTTTTTTTTACAATTGATCCATTTTAGTCACTTTTTCATGGTGTATCACAGCAAAAGTCTGTTGTTGAAAAAAGAAAATCTTAATTAATAACAAAATATTTTAATAAAAGACCAAAAATGTGATGCTCTAATCTTATTTTTCTTATTAAAATGTAATTAGTCGTATGGTTTCCAGAATTTAGTGATTTTAAAAAGTCGCAAAGAAGTTCCTGAAATCTACATTTGTACTGAAATGTACATTTAATACATTAAAGTAATTTACGTCAAAGCACACATTTCTCTTTTTCTTTTTCTTCACAATTTTTGTTTAGATTATTTTGTCAAGCTATGTACATATTTCAAAACATATGCAGAAAATTGTGATTGTAAAATTAATGTATTACATGCATTCAAATCTAATTTGTAGATTTTCTTAAATAAAAAGCAATGTTTAGTTTTGTCAAACAAATTTTTTAACCTTTTTGTATTTGACACTAAAATTATGTCTTGCATGAATCATTTGATTTCGAGTTAAAATAAATAGAAAAATATTTATAATATCATCTGTAATAAAGAGGAGAAAAAATCGCTTTTTTTTTCAATGTGTAATCACTTATTCTGTATTTTTTGTCACTTTTCTCACCTTTTTGAAAGTACCTCAGCAGTTGCAAGCCTTATTGTTTAATCTTTGACTGTTATCTAAAATTAAATCAAATATAAAATCACGTGATACCTAGATTACAAAATAGAAGTTACTTAAGATCATTTAAAATATGTTGGAAAATTATATTAAACTATTTTTATTACTTCAATTAGAAGCCTCGTATGAATTTCAGGTGAATGAGATGGCTAAATATTAATGCTTTAAAATTATTAATACGTTAGGTTTGGCATGCAGTAGTACAGTATGCAATTTTGCTGCACGGGGACTAGTGAGACCAGAACCTACTGCTTAAACCCTTTATCTACTGATGGTACTTAGAAGTACCAATCACTTTAATCATTTATCTAATGATGGTACTGTTTAGGTACCACTTTGATTAATTAGTTTTAATAAATTAAATTTCACACCGGGGAGATTTTTTTCTTGTACATTCTTTAATTATCAATATGGCAGCTAAAAAAATATATTTATGAAGAAACTTTCAGTAGATATTTATAATGCAGTAGATAAAGGGTTAAAGCCGATTCCAAACGACTAAAGCCATCTATACCATCAGCGAGATTCAAACCCATGAATTTTGGTAACGGATAGCAGTACTCTACCCATTCGACCATCATTCAGTTTAGTACCCTTTCAGTTACAGCTCTAAAATTAGAACTATTTTGGTAGCGGTCGAGCGGTGATGCTTCGAAGACTCCATGGTGATTACGACCTCAGAGAAAACTCATTTTAAAATATAAAAAGTTATATTTCTGTTTACAGGATATATATAACTAGCATATAGCCCATCATATGACGGGATCAGTAAAATTTTTAATTTTCCAGTATTGTAAAGTACCCTATTAGGCAGGTAAAAAAAAATTGTTTGTTTTTTGGGCTGAGAATTATCTTTCAACAAAAATAATCGGTTAAACTATCACATATGTGCCTAATCTATTATTTAAGCGAATATAAAAGGAAATTATTTGCGTAATATCTAAGTTTAGTGGTAAAACGTATGGGAATAATGCAGAAGATATTTAAATAGCCTAAAGTAAATGATTAAATGAGATGGTTAAAGGTAGGACGTCATAATGCTAGAAAAAAAATTGTTATTTTTACCTATTTATTATGTGATAAATTGATAAATTTAATCGCCTGCTCTTAAAATGGGGCTTGATATAATGACATTAATCGCTCGAAAAGGGGGACGGGGTGGATTTCGAAAGTTTTAAAGAAGACAGTATTTTTCGCTGTGGTACGAAGCCTATTCATGCCAATTTATTTTAGAATCAGATCTATAGTTTAGGGAAAGGTAAACTTCACTCGCTTTGAATTTTGCTAACCGTAACTCATCAAAAATCCAATGTGGATGCTCTATCCATTCCAGGTCCAACCGCTTCATAAATTAAAGAACATACGGACAGATGACTTAGGCTATTATTACATTACGAGAAGAAAGTTTAAGGATAGAAAACATGAAATGTTTATGTGGCCAGATGCATCCGTAAAGCAATACGTGAATTTAAGAAAATAAAAATAATAAAGATCATAAAAAGTTGAAAAATAGTAAAAATTTATTTAAAAAAAAATAAAACAACTCTAGGAATAGGAATTTAAAAGAAAACGCAGAAAACATTAATTAGACATTTAGAAAAATTTGGCTGCGTCGGGGATAGCACCGTCTAACCGAGAAATGCGACGACCATGTGGGCAGACACTGTACCGAACGTGCCATTCCTACACATGTGAAAGAACTAATTAGAGTATATGAGGGTCGGGTAAAAACAGTCCCAAAATTTAAATATTACTTTCCGCCCTCGCCATCCTACCAAGAATGAATTTAGTATAGAATAAGAAGGGGAATAAGGCTTGAAATGATAGCATTAAAAGATCGAACAGGAGGGATGGGGTGAACTTCGAACTCGCTTTGAATTTTTCTAACCCTAACTCATAAAAAATCCAATATGCCTGTATCCATTCCAGGTGCAACCGCTTCATAAATTCGCGGACAGATGGACAAACAACTTAGGCTATTATAATATAGGAGATTGTACTGCTATTTTCAAAAGCTTACGATCTTCCCTTGGCACAAAGAATATCATCCTGACCGTCATGTCAATCCCAAGTCCCCCCTTCCCCTTCTGACTTTACAGACGAAAAGAAAAGCCATTACACCCCAGCTACCAAAAAGACAATAGCTAAAGCTTCATAAAAGAAACACAGCCCTGTACAGCTTTTCCAAGGGCCATAAAATCTGTTCCAGGTGTAAGAAAACCCCTCGGAGAATAATTAAACAGCATCCCTTTCTCCTTTCGACTGAGTTCAGAGTAATAGTAAAATACAAGCCTATGGAATATATATATGTGTGTGTGTGTGTGTGTGTGTGTGTAAGTAATCCAGTAATTATAAAACTGCTGGACAAGGAGAAAGCTAAACAGCTAGCAGTAATAAAAATGCAGTAGGCCGACTTTGAAGAGAACGGCACAAGTCTAATTAAAACTTTATTTCAGAGCTGTTAAAACGAACATCTTTACTAGTCAACGACAGACAAAGGAAAGACACAAAAATCACTGTTCGAACAGAGGTGCACCCAAGAGCGAAGACAGAAAGAATTTTCCCAATTACTCAGCGAATTTAAGTGTAAGATCAGGAAAAACGCAAAGCCATTTGTCGGCGACAGCTGGAAAACGTTTTGAATAGACAGAAAATTTATATCTATAGGATAAAAAGCTTTGGGAAATGTTTCGAAAGAATTTTAAGTCGAGAACGCTCCTTTGATTAAGACATTTAGAGGCTGGGAAAAAGATTTTAAGGAATTAGAATGGGAGAGAAGATTTTTCAGTAAACATTAGAGTTAAATAATTTTGATATATTACATATATATATATATATATATATATATATATATATATATATATATATATATATATATATATAATATGCATGTCACCAAAAAGCAGGAAAATTCTTGCAAGTTTAAAAAACCAGACCACAACTTTGATAGAAGAAAACAGTTTAAAAGTTATGAATGTGGAGATGCATCCCATTTTAGGCCTGACTGCCTTGAACTTAAAAAGAAAAACAGTGTAGAGAGTGCAAACCATGTTAAGAAGGATTCTGATGAAGGCTTATTATCTCCATAAACCATTCCTATACTGAAAGAGAAATTGTCAAGCAAACCAGTGCCTTATGCATCTAATTATGAAAAAGAATTTTTGTTGCAGACTGATGCATCAGACACCGAGAACATCGCGACTGGTCCATGGATCAGTGGGAGAGAGTTGCCTGGTCAGATGAATCACGGTTTGTCATTCATCACGCCAATGGCCGTGTCAGGATACGCTGTCTTCCAGGCAAACAGTTTCTCCCTCAATGTACAGTAGGTCATACACAGACCGGTGGTAGCGGTATTATGCTTTGGGGGATGTTCTCTTGAGCGTCTCTGGGACCCGTGGTTGTGGTAGAGCAGACCATGAATGCTACAGGGTATCTGAACATCATTGCAGACCAGTTGCACCCTTACATGGCCTCTGTTTTTCCACCTGGAAATGGAATGTTCCAACAGGACAACACCCTGTGTCACAAGGCTAAAATGATGTTGGAGTGGTTACAGGAACATTATGCTGAATTCCAGTTAATGTCCTGGCTGCCTAACTCACCAGATCTCAATCCAATAGAACACATTTAGGATGTCATGGGACTTCAGCTCAGAGTTCAAAGACCACCAATTCGCAATATCTCTGATTTGCATAATTGTTGTTTAAACATCTGGTACAATCTGTCTCCGGCCATCTACCAAAGACTTGTGGCATCTATGCCAAGGTGGGTTGAAGCTGTATTGCGCGTCAAAGGTGGGCCAACTCGTTATTCACAGGTGGTCATAATGTTTTGGCTCTTGAGTGTACATATGGACACCCCAACGACGTTACAATTCTGTAAAAAAAGAAAAATTATATTGCCACATTTTTAAACGCTATCAAATTAATTAAATTACTTAACAGATTTTTAATTATTTTTGCACGTAATTAAAGGTAAAATATATCAAATGGAGCCAAAATAGAGTCGCAAGCCTAATTTAGGATTAATTGAATGAGATTGACGTCTAAAAATTAGATAAATAAAAATGGCGAAACTCAATTCAAAATGAAAGGAACATTACAAATCAAAATTAATAAAATGAAATAAATCGTGTAAATAGGGTAGAAAATGAAAAAAAAAATGTATTACCTGGAAACAAATTTTAAACTCTAGCAGATGAGGTAAGTTTCTTAAAACATATTATTTTAGTCCTAATTAAATGGGAAATATATATCAGATGGCACCAAGTTACAGTTACAAAACGCATTTTAGATTTAAAAAAGCAATTTATCTCTATAATCCCTTGACACCCGAACAATTTGACCTGCCGAAAATCTTTCTGGGATTGACCTGAATCATCACGTAAATTTTCTTCAGGGTCGGCCTAGCCAATTCAGAATACATAACAAACATACATACCTGCATGCGAAAGATTTTATATTCATAGATAAGTAAGCACAAGGATCAATCTGAAATTTTTGAGATGCAGCTAAATGGTACAAGTAAACTTTACAAATTTAGGAGAGTTCAAAGTAATCCCTCTAACATTAATGCTCTTTTGTTGGGAAATTTTAAATTTAAAAGCCTCAAACTATCTATTTCTGGGAAAATATCAGCCTCATTTTTGGTATGAAAATGCCAACTACGCCTTTTTCGATTGAAAAATATCCAAAAGTCACATACAGGTAGATCAGAGAAATAGAGTTGATGTTCTACAACTGTAATGTGCTTTTTCTTTCCCAAGAAATTCGACTATTAACCTTGTTCTATAAAAAGATAAATTGCCATGGTGAAGCATCAGTTCCCTAAAATTTACTTCTTGAAAATTTTCTGAAAGACAGTGGTGTTCCAACTAGTTGTAACTACTTTCTTTCTCTGAAACTTACTGGCTTTGATCTGTACTGTACTTCTGAAGAAAAGACGATGCATAACTTTTTTTCATTGCTCGTCTTTTCAATATTGTTGATTTGGAGTCATCAGTAACCCATTCTTTATTTTCTTGAAGTACTGGAACGTCAAAAACCGGTATGTGCATTACATCACCATTTATGATTTTCGAAATTAAGCAGTATACTTATATCGTTAAGTAAGCTTAGGGTTTCTTTACAGATTCTAATATTCTCCACTTCTTGGTGGTCTCATAAATTATGAAGGCGAAAAGAAAATTTTTTTCATAAGCAGTTCGTAATTTTTTATATATCGGGTTATAACGAAAGTTTCCCGCCACCACGAATTTCGTTTCCACAAATAGTTCACGTTGGTGTATTTAATCATATTTCTGCAAACTATTTTTTGCATTTGAAAGAAAGAGACTTGATTTAGAACACTGTGTTGTAAAAAAAAAAAAAACGTTATTATTATTTAGTACAAGGTATCTGAAATGGAACTATCACGCTACCAGCTTAGAACCATCATTTACTTACAGTTCTGTTCTAAAAGGTCAGCAACAGAATGTCACCAAATCATCTGTACATCTTTAGGCACTAATTTTGTACCATATGGCGCTGTGAAGGTTTGGTACCGGAAATTCAAAAACAAGGACTATGACATTCAAGAAACAGCCCTCTGGCCGCCCAACTGATGTTGACAAAGCCCGCTTGCGTGGACTTGTGGAAGAAGGTCAATATGCAACCACTCCAGAGCTAGTTAAGGTATTAGACGTTAGTGCTATATCCATTAACAACGCTATGCATAGCATAAACTTAACGTACAAGTTCAATCGTTGCCGTATGAGTTGACTCGAGCAGAAAAGGACAGACATGTTCGGGCTTGCCCTAATCTACTCGAATATCAACGCAAGGACAAAATTCTGGACCGAATAGTCACTTGTGATGAAAATTGAATTTACTGCAACAACACAAGCCGGAAAGTGTGTTTGTCTGGGCCCTTGAACCCGTCGGCAGCTTCGCTAAGCGCAGTTTGACAAACGAAAAGATCATGCTTTGTATCTGGTGGGATTGCCGTAGTCTTATCCACAAAGAGCATCTAGAATAGGGTAAAACCCTCAATAGTAAGGTGCACAGCAAGATGCTAGACCGTGTTGACGCTGCTATCAAGAAAACACATCGAACTGAGTTCCGGCACAAAAATGTAATATTCCGTAAAGATAATGCAAGACCACATGTGTCTGTATTCACCGGCTGTACTCTGTCGAATGGGATCTTCTGCCACACCAACATATAACAACGCTCTTTCGGACTTTCACCCTTTTTCACACCTGCAGCTACATCTTCCATTCTGCACAGGACGCCCAAAATGAGGTTGATCTGTTTTTGGACTCTCGGCCATGAAGTTTCTGGGACGAAGGTATTGAAATACTACCAAAACGTTGGTCGAAAATCATAGATTTTGGTGGTGATTATTACCCGCACTAAACGTACTGCTTTCATGTTTATTTTTCTAACTTTATTAAGAACTTTTTTGGTGGAAAATTTTCGTTACAACCCTATAGCTACGGATACAATGCTAAATTCTTTCTGTATGTACAGCTATTATCATGGATTAAATTTGTCTTTACTGTCTCAAAAATTTCAGAATAATCTTCATACATAAAAATAGAAATCACAATTATGCGTTACCAATTTTTAATTCAAGTTTTCGTTATTAAAGTATAATAATTTTAATTAAAGTTATTGTATAGAAATTGAAAAAGTTTTAGTAAGACTAAAAATTTATGCATAATTACTAACCATGATTTTCTGTGCAACTTTTTTTTAATGTAGAAACAACTTATATTTCTTTTAAAAAATTAGTAAATAAATAAAAATAGCTTGAAGTACTATGAGCATGTATAAAAGTGTAAATTGTATTGCCTCACACTCACTGCACGTTAAGATTTGTAACTAAATAATTATGACAAACGTTATTAAAGCATATTTGGTCCTTTTAATTGCTGTCATGTTAAAGTTTTCTATATTACTAATATGTAAATGACCTTTAACTGAGTCAAAGAAGTTAAATTTTAGTCAACAATTTTCCTGTGCAAAATAGGTAGGATACTGAGTTACCAACAAAGTAAAATGAGAATTAAAACAGAGACTATTGTTATTGTATTTGCATGGGAGTGTGGTTTAGGTTAGAGCCGATGTACATCAATGACAGTGAATATATTTTAAAGAAGGCGATTTACGAAATCAAAATTAGTGGAACAAAGTAGTTTTCCATTTTAAAAGAAAATTTCTCCTCCCTTTATGTTTCAAGCCAATTACTTGATCCATATCCCTAAATGGTACACATGTTGGTATTTTAAAAAGAAATGCATCTCACAAAAGAAGTATATTGTTTTCAAGTGAAATAGTTAAAAAAAAATTAAAATACCACTAAGTTTATAATGTAATTCTACACCCTGGGAAGGAAGAGAAAAACTATCCAGTTACTAGTCTTGCTGAATTACACAATTTCTCTTTAGAAGCATTTGCTAAGTTTAACATTGTGCTCTGAATATTAAAACATAAAATGGCTCCAAGTTAAACCATTTTAAGAAACAGCAAAATTTTGAAAACTGATCAACCGTAGTAGCAAAGAAGAAAAAAAAATCAGTATACTCTAAGTAATAACAGAAAAGTGATCGTAAAAGGATATAACGTTGCGATAGGGATATATTCTCAATAGCTCTTGTATTACTAATAAAAGAAATAGATTTCCTCCAACAGGAATTAGTATGATGGTAGTGGTGTGTCTGTGTGCGTGTGTGTGCATGTGTAGGACGTGTATTCGTTCTGTTTTATCCGAAGTGGAGAGAATCGTAAATCACTTTGTCATTGGGACAAAGCAATCAAAAACTTATAGGTAGTGCTAATAGCTAATTGTGTCATTCAGGTAAAAAATATTTAATATCAAAACTAAACTGGAGAATGATCTTGAGTCCCAAACATACCATCCTTTCTTTGAACCTTTAATTTACTGCTCTGGAAGCTGTCCTGGATGTACTTCCAAGGGTTGCAAGAGGAACAACCACTGTTAAACCAGTCTGCCTTCAAAGAAAATTTTCATATTCAGCAGACATAGTTATCATTCAGAAAGTGCATCATAATATTCTACAAATGTTATTAATTTAGGTCTTTGGCATTAATCCTAGTACTAAACAAAACATATTTACAATGATTTTACTTAAATGCCCATTAAACTTACTCTTTAGAGGTTAGAGCTAATCGAAAAGTAATTATAATCATACTGATGTTGGTCCTCAATTAACTTAAGTAACTAAAGAATACTGTTATATATTATGTCACCTTTTATTTTATTTTCTTTTTCAATCTCATAGATTTACGTTTCAGTTATAGAAGCACTATTGTTTGAGCCACAAATCTTTTTTCTTTTTTTTTTTTTTTAATTTCCAAAAGACAAGTACTTTGACAACTGGCATTTGAATTGTAAAATCAATTTAGTAGACGATGATATTATAAATTGTCTGTTATTAAGTGATATATCTTTTTTTTATTTAGAAATCGAAGATTTCAGATTGTATAAAAGCAGTTTAGTATTTTTAAAGTGTACGCGCAATGCTTGTTTTCTATCTTAAATTTTAATTGAAGTGCTAATATAGATGTGTTTTCTATAACAAAACCAACGAAAGCAATGCTGTTAAAATTTGGTTATGTAACATTCAGGCTTTATTTGTAAAAATAAAAAGCTCTGATTGTATCATGTCCCACCATAAAATGGGTAAGATTTTTCTCATTTATGTACGTCTTTTTTAAAAGTATACATTTATCGCCCTTCACGAGGAACCACCTGGTGAATGGCTCTTGCCGTGTTTTTGTGAAATCTTATATGTTTTGTTTATTGGGAAGCATATAACAGAAAAATATGTGTAATTATTTTAAATGGTGTTATAATTTTTTTGAAAAAATATGCTTACAATGGTTTTTTCTCTTAATGTTATATCTTATAATAGGCTTAAATTTCTTTCTAGTGACAGCAACTTGCAATAGCAGTTTTGAATATCCTGATTTCCTTTTAAGATACAATTGTTTAACTTCTTATAGATTCTTGGTAGTTTCTCAGTTGTTGGATACGTACTGAATGAGCATTTTTTAAAAATCCAACATCATTATGAACTATTACTGTACCAGATGGTTTTCTCGCATTATAAAACCGCGTGACGGAAAAATGTTATAACATTATACTTTATTATGAATTTAAACGTGTTGAAGCTTGTAATAATCATGATATTTATCGTAACAATAAATGGTTAAATTTTCGTTGTGCAACTTTCCGATTTTCTCAGCAATTATTTGCATACAAAGTTTCAAATTTTTCGCGATATCAATGTTACTTTTAAATTTAAAAAAATAACGTTCCCTGATATTTCAATATTAAACTAGGTGTCATAAATGTGATACTTTAGAGAATCGAACTTTAATTCTTATATCCTTTCTCAATCATATGTTCTGAAAAAGCTATTTCTGATAGTTTAAATATCTGTTCAAACTTAAATTTCCTTTTTCCCTTTAGATGTATAATTATGCAGAATTATTCAATATTTACTTAAATATAATATAGCACAAAATCTTGACATTTGAAGAGTATATAGTTACAAATTAAGAAAAAAAAATATCAGTGTCAGACTATTCATTTGTACCTTAATGCAGAATTCACTAAATAAACTTTTTTAATATATGAAATACTTTTTAACTTGTGGTTTTATGTTTGTACCATTAGAATAAATTTGATAATGTTTTCATTTTGTTAAAATCATTATAGATTTTAACTTTTGTACTTCATTTGTGATGCTAGTCGAACAATGGCCAAATGGCTAGGGTGCTGATATTCAGTACCAGAATTCGTAGGTTCAAATTTCACTGTGGCATGGATGTTCATAGTTGTTCGGAATTGGCTTTAAACAATAGGTCCCAGTCTCATTAACCCTCGTATTGCAACAAAGTAGACTGTAGCACTCCAAACCAAACCCTTTCTGATACTGAATAGTAATATCAAATTTCTTTCGAATTTTAGTTGTTGAAAATCATTGTGCAGAGCATTTAGTTTAGTTTGATACAAATTACAAGTAAAATTTTTAGTTTCATGGACATTACTATTCATTAAAACAAATAATAATAAACTCTCACTAGTCACATGCTAGGCATCTGTTTCACAGCTGTTAGACACTGCTATTGCCCACACTAAAAAGAGGCAGTATAGAAGAGGGTTCCCACAGTCCTTAAAAGTCCTTAAGAACTCCTTAATTTTAGCTTTCAATTTTAAGGGCCCTTAAAACTATTTAATTTTTGTCAAAGGTCCTTAAAAACTCCTTAATTTTTAAATTGGAAAGCGATCAATTTCTCCACTGATGAGATCCACAGTGTCATGTGATTTCCTATCAGTTTTCTTATATGACAAATATGTAATCTTTTGTATACTTAAAAGGTTTAAAGTATAAAGTCAGCTGCTCTTTTCTAATAGTTAATAGTCATGCAGATTTTAATTAAACGAAGCATGGATGAGGGTTTGTAGATATTTCAGTTACTTATGGAAGTTTAATCTTCCTTGATTTGAATGTAATAGAAAAGTCTAAAACTTTCTTCGTTCCCACGCAGCGCCGGGTATAATCAGCTAGTATGTATGTATATATATATATATATATATATATATATATATATATATATTTCAGTATTAGGTTTTGTCAAATAGATTTATCTTATATTAATTTTTAGGCATTTTTAAAAACTTAATTCTGAAATATTGTAGGGCATTTATTGAACATCCCTTTTCTGGTTCATAATCATTAAAATATGTTTCTCAGGAGATAGGGTTTATGTCGTTATGTCGTGTATTTCAAGTAGGTCCTTATAAAAAGTGACTTTGGTCCTTAGAAAGTCCTTAAAAAATCCTTAATTTTTGTTCTGGAAAAAGAGTGGGAACCCTGTAGAATGAAAGAAACCCTTTCTAAAGAGTACTTCTTTGACAAATTAACCTTTAAAATAGATTTCCAAGAAACTACAAGCATTGTTACTCCCAACTATTTATATTTTAAACAGTTTTTATAACCTTATACTACAATATTACAAACGTACATAAGAATTTTTAAGTATACAAAATAAAGTTTTTCTATTGAATGTTTTTATATATTGAAGCAAAAGTTATAGACTGACTTAAACAAATTAGATAAAATAATTGTTTTAAAAACTTTATGAAACATACCAAATTATGAGGTTTAATTTAAAATGTTCTTCGTATACCAAAATTTTTTAGATTATTGCAGACTGTAGAACATTGGCTGTAAAATTTTAGAAAATTAACTTTTGTTGCTTTAGATGTATTTATTGAAAATATAATATTTTGTTGTAAATATATTTAGGATAAAATGGTTAATGTTTAAAACTAAAGTATTAGTTTTAGAGTTATTAGTAATTACTTAGAAATAAGCTGCAATAAAAATGTATGAAATTTTTTACACATTATACAGTCTAAGAATAAAACTTAGTTTGAATCATAAAAGAAAAATATAAAGAGAAAAGAAAAATAGTAAAATAACGATTTTATTAGTACCAGTTTTTAACAGTTCTTTCAAGTACAGAATGCGTATCTTATCTATAACAAAACAATTCTAAATAGTTTTTTTTATAAGCTACAAACTAAGTAAGTTTCAAAGAAATATTGCTGTTATAAACAGGCATGGAATGTTTGAAATAATTATAAAATGCAAAAACTTTTATTTAAATTTTTTTTTAATTCACTTATTAACTTTTTTAACTATAAAGAATTTTCCATTTAAATATACAAAAAATCTAAAAACATTAAAAACTACATTAGCTTTTAAATGTTTCATATAAAACTGAGTAGAGAGGAAATGTATCTGAAATGTGTACTCTTTTAATTGATATTTTACTTATTTTTCAAAAACTTGTATTATTTCTAAAATTGCTAAGAATTAAATCTGTAGTCTCCCATGTCATTTATACAAAAGCAACTCATATCTTTTGTTATATAGGAAAGACAGAAGAAACTTACGTTATTGCTAAGTATGATTATACAGCACAAGGTAGTCAAGAACTTGACATCAAAAAAGGTGAAAGACTTATTCTTTTAGATGATAGTAAACATTGGTGGAAAGTTCAAAATGCTAAACATCAATCTGGGTTTGTTCCATCTAACTATGTTAAACGAGAAAAGCCCTCGATTTTTGACAGTATTCGTCGGAAAGTAAAGAAAAAAACAGAAGCTAAAATGTCGCCTACAGCCTCTCCTATTGCAACAAAAGAAGTAAATGTTGACTCTCCTCGAAACACTTCTGACAAAACTTGTAGTTATACAGGAACATCAGCTATAGTCAAATATAATTATGAAGCACAGCAGCCTGATGAAGTATCGCTTTCAAAAGGTGCTAGAGTTATGGTTATGGAAAAGTCTAATGATGGATGGTGGAAAGGAGAGTGTGATGGAACTGTAGGCTGGTTTCCCTCAAATTATGTTCTTGAGGAAGTTGATGATGCTAACGATAGTAGCCATAACTATACTCCAGCTGGATCTGCAAATAATACATTGCAAGGAAGTGGCTGCCTTGATGTTGTATTGGCACTGTATTCTTTTACCTCACAAAATGAAGAAGAGTTGAGCTTCCAAAGAGGTGAGCACCTCGAAATTATTGACAGACCTGAAAATGATCCAGATTGGTGGAAGGCAAGAAATCAGCGGAATGAAGTTGGGTTGGTGCCAAAGAATTACGTACAGATTGTTTGTCATGGCAGTTCTGTGGAAACCTATCCTGGTAAAAACTTTCCCCTTTCTAGTAGTGCAGATATCTTAATGGACAATGGAATTTCGCGTAAAGAAACTAGTTTATCCCTAGGAGCTAGTGGTGGCTCTCCAGCATTGTTCCGGAATAAATTTGGCAGTTTACAAGAGCGCCCAGACTTAAATGGAAAGAGCTGGTATTATGGAAGCATCACTCGCAGTCAGTGTGATCAGATGCTTGGAGAGTATGCTGAAGATGGAGATTTCATAGTTCGAGATAGTGAAACTAATGTAAGTTTTGTATCTTTTCTTTTACATTCAAGAAGTTTTATTCTACAATGAGTTGCTGCATTTATTTATGTATTAATTTCTGCTTTTATTCATAAAATATTTCATTTCTTTTATATATATAATTTTATTTTTAGCAGTAAAAAACGGCTTAAATATTTTTGTTAGATTTAATATTTTTCTTAGAAATTTAACAATTGTAGCTTTGTTTTAACATAATTTTTATAGAATTTAGTTTAATTTAAAAAAAAAATTAGGAGTCGTTAACATTTTTAAATTGAATATTTATTTTTTTATAGTTCTTAAATATAAAATACTCAAAATTAAACTGTTTATATTAATAATTCACTTTGCCATACGACAAATTAAAATTAATCTGTTTGCTGTCAATAAAATTTAAACTATATAAAGAATTCAACTTCTATTTTAACAAAATTAAGGTCATATTTGTTTACTCCATTAATTTTTTATTTCTCCCAGTATAGCTTGGAATTAATGAAAACTTATCAACAAAGTATTGTCAAATGTTTTGTTATATTGTGTACTTTCTTATAAATTTGACCACTCTATTGTACTATTTCTACCAGTTATTTCTCATAAGATAGCATATTTTAAAAAAATAATCTCATAGTTTATGTAAAATGAATTGAATTTCCTATATGAAAGGCTTTATATATTTTAAATGTTACTGAAACTTACCATTGTTAGTTCATCTTCACTATACTTGCCCAAAATTGCTATGAGGTGTATTGTCAAATGTTGAAATGATCTATATCTTTAAACTTTTATGTAAAAACCTTTAGCTATTTTTCTGTTTATATCTGTTTACACAGTGTTTAATGAGATAGAAGATGATATTTAACATTAAAGCACAAAGTTAATGACTCTGGATAGGAATTATTTTTCTCGTCAGCCATTTTTCAGGTTTATTTCAAACAAAAAAAAAAAAAATTCCTTTCACTCTTCTGTCTTATAACACTAGCTTTTGTATTCTGTTAACTGTACTTTATAGTGACTTTATAGGCTTTAATCTGTTTTTCCTTGAGATCATCTCATGGTAAGGCTTTCAGTGCTTTTAACTTCCTTTCGTTGTACTTTTAGAAACAATTCGTGATGAAAAATAGATTAGTTATATTAGACAAAATTAATTTGAGTATTGCTTGAAATTGATTTTTTTTCTTAGTTATTTTATTTAACTTAGTTTTTTTTCTTTCCTTTAGTTAGTCTGAGTTTCTAAGCTATCAAAAATCAACTACCATTATCAATTACTGTTGAGAAAATTTTAAATTTTACAAGCACTTTACTTGCATAAAAAAAGCAAAATAAGAGTAGATATTCCCTAAATTTCAGAGCATATTAAATAGTTAGAAAACATTTATTAAAAATTTTGTTGTTAAAATCGGAACTTCACAGGTGGTCAAATGTGCAATAATCTATGTAGAGACACTCTCCCTCTTTTCCTTTCCAACCAGTTAGGAAATTTTAGCAAATTTTGCTTGCAATAATTTTGAATATATTAATATACATTTACATCAGTTACTATATTTGATTTCTTCAATAATGAGTAAAATTGAGGTATTTTTCTTTAAATATCCGAAAAAAACATTATTACTAATATTGTGCAACAAATGTGAAAGTTTTCTATCTTATTGCGTTCTTTATTGTGTGTTCACATTTCACTGTTTTAAAATTTTCAGAAACTAATTCATAGAATATTTAATTCGAAGGTTTTGATATTTATTTAAAACGTGTACTTATAACAGTTTTAGTGCTTGTAGTTTTAATCTGCTTAAGTTAGTAAGAATTTTATTGCTGTATATCATTTGTTTTATGCTAACAGCCAAAATACCTTTAAAAATTAACTGTTTTCTGAATAAAAAAATTATTAAAAATGTATCCATAATTTTGTTTTTTAATGCTACTTAAATATTTTTAATACAGCATTTAACAAAGAAATTTTATGTGCTTCTAATTCTTTTAATTATATAATTGCTTTCAAATTTACTTCACCTAAGTAAACTCAGGAAACCAGTCTAAGGTTTTAGACCTCTGTATTGTTCTTTTGTAAACAATATATGTGGCTTCTTGATATGCCAGTCAACACATTTGTATAGATGGTATCTGTTGTAAGGGTGGGTCCTAGAGCCTGACAAGTTGACCCTGTCCATGGTGGCATTTAAGGCTTGAATTTGTAAATTTTTGTATTAGAAAAATAGGAATAAAATACTGTTACAAAATGTAAATCTTTATATCTTGGAAGCTTGTAATATTTTTTTTATTTTATATTTGGTTTCAAATGGTAACCAAACTTAATAAAATTTTCATGGTATGAAGGAGTGGTATTTAAGTTTTTCTCCAGGGTGGCAAAACTGCTAGAGCTATCTTTGATGTTAGAAATTTAGGGAAACTTAAATTTGATAATTGCATATTAACATTACAATATGACAAGAATAATTTTTAATGGACATTGCTAAAATTTCTTTATCAAAGGTGATAAAATTTATTTCCATAACTCAGTAAATATCCTGCTCATGCATTTATCTACAGTTGGTTCTCTGTTGAACAACTTTCAAGAAATCATAAAAAATTGTCCTAAAGTAGGGATCACCCTTAAATAGAATTTGTGATAAAATAACACCTTAGGATTGCCAATATATTATTTTTTATTATCATTATTTTATTCACAGATAATTATTATAGGTTGCATAAAAAAAGAATACAGATAATACAATAAATGAAGTTTCTTAAAAATCAAAAAGTACTGATTGTCATTTTTTACCTTGTCACCATTTTCCATATTCAATGAGATTTATAGATTGGAGAAAATCTAGAGCAGGAGCTGCATCTGTGTAATATGGTGACAGGATCTCTTTCCATGTTTTCAACTTCTTCATTTTTCTCTATTTTAGATTATTTTATCTCCATAAATACACTCTACATTTCTGTAATTTGTCATGAATTGAAACAGCCTCAGCTTCAAAAAGACTTCTCCATTTTTCTGGAGTAATATCACTTCATTGTTTTCTACATCAGTACTTAGCAGTTCATGCAAAGTTCTTTGTTGTGAATTCCAGCAATGAAAATTTTTATATGCAGTATTGCTTTTTCATTGCTAGAATTCACAACAAAGAACAAAGAAGGTAAAGTGCTAAGTACAGGTATAGGAAACAATGAAGTGATATTACTCCAAAAGAATGGAAAGGTCTTTTTGAAGCTGAGGTTGTTTTCTCACACAGCAATAGTGCAGATAAGAAGTTGAAAAAATTTTTCATGTTAAAATATTATACAGAAGTAACAGCATCATTAAATAGGAATTTTTTATGTTGGAGGGGTCAGGACTGTTAAAAAATAATTTTTAACTAGCAATTGCTGTTAAACAGAGAGCCAACTGTATTAATAACTGTAAACCTTGAAAAATAGATCAGCTATAGGCTTCTTGTACTAAACAGTTGGTTAATATAAGATCACTAGTTAAGGATGTTATCTTTGTTTCTTCATTTAATTTTTTTGTATGTTTGAAAAGCTAACTGTAGTGCTCCTTAACCTGTATACAAGTTTCACCTCAGTGTTATGCCTGGTATTGTTATATTTTAAGTAGTTTTAATGATGCATGCATTTTTGTCAGAAAAATATTAGTATATGGCATGATGCTGATATATATGTTGTAGTTGTTAAAGATTTTTGGCATCAAAATGCTCTTGCATATGTCCGCATGTTAATCAGCAAGAAATAAAGTTGCATAGTAAAATTTGTTTAAAGTTTTTTAATGTAATAAATTTACTGTATAACTAACATGTGTTTTATAGTAATTGTTACAAAGTAACTGCTTTGTTGGAGATTCAAGGTAATGTTATCTAGGGTGTTTGATTAAGCTAGCAAAGTGGTTCTCAAACTTTTTTTCACTGCATTACCTCTGATATAGGCCCATTCTATCCAGTTTGATAACTACAGGGGTAGATAATAGATTGTACCATATGATAAATGCAAAGGCAATTCTTAGCATGTTTTGACATTGATGCAGTGGTATGGTAGCTCGGCTTATTTTTTAACTTAAAAGTATCTTCATGCTTTCTTTTCATTTATTTCTCAATTATTAACTGACTTTTCTTGATTATTATCATGTCACCCATTTTGAGAATTGTAGAGTTAACAAACTGATTCTGCTGAAGTTCTTGATTTTTGCTCTTAAAATATTTACTCTTATTCTTTATAATATCAAATTTCAGATGTCTAGGGAAATTCAGCCTATTGTTTTTAACTTGATAACTAAAAATTCTTTAAATGTTTGTTTGATATAAACATACATGCATAGAATTTTAGTCATGAGCAAATGTTAAGGCTTAATAACATTTATACAGATGTCTTTCCTACAGCATATTAAAAAAGTGAATGTGGGTTTAGATTCTTTGGTTAATTATGGCAAACTTACTATTAAAAACTTTTCTCAAATATATTGCTTTAAGAAAACAAAATAAATTTTAGCAGGGTTTATTGTATTAAATGAAATTTGTCTGTCAAGCTTTATAAGTAATCATATCTGCATTAAAAATAGTAATTTCATGTAGATTTAGGGGGAAATGGATATTTGGCAATATCCAGTATCAGGTTTATTTTTAAATATGTATAACCTTATTCAGATATCTGAAAGAGAAATTTAGGAAAGGCTCTTCTCAAATATAGTAGTAATGAAAAAAGTTTAATGTGATATTGTACTAAATGAAGTATTCATGTCTTGAAAACATGTTGAAGAGTTATAAGGGGGGGGGGGTCATCTTATCTGAACTTCCAAGACAAGCATAAGTGCAATGGCCAAGATTTACTAAACATATTATTGCTTGATTTAGTTTCAAAGAATTCCAAATCCTTGGGTAAGAAAAACATCCTCTTTTCAAGGCACACATGTGCATTGACACTTTGTAATTTTCATGTCAAATGGTAGCAGAATATTAGGGATTCTCTCTGATGAATGTCTTTCTCTTTCTTATACACTTGATTTCTGGGGATAAAGGGGGGTTGAAGGTTTAAGAAACTCTAAATGGTTACTTCTGTCATTAAATCTGGATGATCTCTTTCTAGGTTCACTTGACTGCTGTGGTTAAGATTAAAACTTTTTTTTTTTAATATATAGAGTTGACTTATCACATTGAAAATTGCCTCTTGGACATATAATAATTTATACTAGAGTTTGATTTTGTCATACCTATATAATACAAATAAGATTATTTTGCTGTATAAAATTATCTTTTTCTATACAGCACTTTTAATAACGTACATATATTTAACCTCTTGTAGAAAGTACCAGGTAATACAACATGTTTATCATTGTTTTCAAATGACATAAAAAAATAATGCAAGAAAAATTCAGAGTTTGATATCTGTATCTAGTATAACAAGAATCTCTGATATCTGGCAAAATCACTGTTTCATCCCTAATATAAATAGAAACTTTGTGTATCCTCCTCAGTTTATTTCCTTCCTCTCTCGCTCTCTTATTTTTTAAAATTTGTTTTTATGTTCAAACAACCAATATATTTTTGTTAGCATGTAGCCAAGTGACAGAAACATATATTTCTTGTCATCTTAAAGCTAATTCTATCAATAACACTCATTGCTGTCTGAATTTTCACCTTAAACTTATAATTTGAACTTCACAAGTTAGATTTTTTAATAATGCATTTGTTTTTACTCAACAGGAAATATCATAGTCTCATAAACATGGGAATATTTCTTTTTAGCATTGAACTATATGTAAATTATGTTAAGTGCCCTTTTTTCTTCCAAAGAAATCTTTTTTACATATCCAAAATTCTTAATGAAGCCTATTTACTCGCCCTGGCATCTCAAATAAAAGTAAAATTTGTGTAATTTAAAATGCATTATTAAAATTTTGATTAAATGTTTCAATAAATAACTGCCAAAATAAGTTTCTTTTAAAATAAAAATCATTAATTTTAGTATATAATAATTGCAAATAAAATATTTTAAATAATGAAACCACTGTTTTTATCTTTAATGTCATGATAAATCAAAAATTTCAAATCTAATTTAATAACATAATTTGGAATAAATTCAAGATTGATAAATTAAGTATAAGTATTAATTTTCATTGAATTTTAATCATTTAAAGACACATTCTCTTTTCCTTTTCATTTTGACTTCATTGAATCAATGCATGTATTTATATGAGAAAGCACAAACTGCTTCCTGTTTTCTACGTTAAAATAGTTTAATAATTATGCTGTAAAAGTGGTTACTGTTTAAAACTCCTAACAGGATTTCTGTATTTACAGGATTTCTGCTTGAATAGCCGATAATTAAAATTACGAATCATAGATTTGTTTAAAGAATTATTTTAAAGCATGACTTTGAATTTAAGAAAAAATTATTCATATTAAATTTTGACCTTTTTGTGAATGCTTAGATTTATGCAGTAATTGCTAGAATTGATCCAGAAAGCAATTTAAATTTGAATGATAGCTAAATGAAAATTTATTTTTTACCTTTATTTTATCAAATTCATATCAGAGTAAGAGGGAAAAAATGATCTCTTCCTTCTAAAACTAAACAAGTGCAAAAACAGGTATATTTCATGAACATTTACAATTCTTCAAAATATATTTTTGATACTATGTAAGTTAACTCTAAAATAATGAAAAGTCAGTAAATTGAGTAATGAAGTTATTAATAAGACAGAAGTTCTTGGTTTAGGTATGTAAAAGCAAGCCTTATATCAAAATAAATATAAGAATTAGTTTTAAAATTTCTCTTTGTAATTAAAGTGGCTTTGTGGATTATGTATGGTCAGATAAATACATTTCTATTATTTAACTAATTTGCTTTTAAAGGGTTTTTATTTGAATCCATTTTTCAAGTAATAACTCTCTTGGAACAGTAAGACATGTTTGTGGTGATGATTGCTATAACTTAAGACTGTATTTTTTATATTGCTCTTTTATTTACATGCCTCAAAATATTTGTGAATTGTGTATCCCAATTTTTTTTTTCTTCCAATATTTTTCATTTCATTTATTTTTTAGTCTACTGTTAATCCAATAATTCCTTATTCTACTCCAAAAATAAATATAATAGCAATAAAATTGACCAAAATTTGTTGGTTAAAAATATAAATAACAAAATTATTGTAATTATGTTCTTTTTATTTCCCTTTCCAAATTTTATGCTTCAATCTTTATTAAACCCATTTGTTTTTAAAAAGGTTTTTGGATTTGACAGTTTGGTATTAACTTTTATGTAGTAATCAATAATCTGGTAACGTTTCATGGTGAAGCTTCTAAATTTTGAAATTAAATATCATAAATTATGATGTAATAGGGTATAAAGGCATGAATTATAAAGAATAAAAGTAGCTGTCAAAGTTTTAATAATTAACAAAGCACCTCCATTTTTTTCTACTGCAAGATAATTTTGTTGATAATTATGCTTCTGTGGGTATTTATTTTTTTATGGCTAGTGGTAGTTGGATTTATATTTCAGAAAGCTAGAATTAAAATTAATTTTAGTCAAGAAAAACAAATTCCAAACAGCATTTCCAGTGTTCTTGCTTTATATAATTTGTGGATGTTTTATCTTCAACAAATGTTTTAATGCAAAGCCATTTTCATTGTTTTGAGCAGTTTTAGTGATCAGCATTTTCTTGGGTAAAGTTTTAATTCCCTTTTAATGATTAATTTTAAGAAAATATCAGCAAGTTCTTTTTATTTTCAAGATAGAGTAATTGTTACTTTTTCAAAATTTGTTACTTGGTGGGAATATTAAATGGTTAATGTAGTAAAAGAGGGTAAACTTTCTTAAATTGTTAATGAATAAAAGTTTAATTTTTATTATACTCTTAGTAATTTTCAGAAGTATTTTTTCTTTTATTACATGTTTAGATTAGTCAATTTTGTGACTGTGAAACATAAGTCTGAACACCTTTTGCATGGATGCATGTGTAAAAAAAATAATTCTTCCTAAAGGTTTTAAAATGTTTTATTCACCAAGTCATCTTTATTCTATGCATGAAGTTTTACTATACCTTCCATACTTTTGTAGGTTGGAGATTACTCAATATCTCTGAAGGCAGCTGCAAGAAACAAACACTTCCGTGTACATGTTGAAGGCAAAGTGTTCTGCATTGGGCAGCGAAGGTTTGATACATTAGATGATCTTGTGGAACACTACAAAAGAGCTCCTATTTATACTAGTCCTAGAGGTGACAAACTGTACTTAATAAAACCTTTCCAAAAACCAGCAAAATCATAATTGGCTTAAAATATATACATTTGGAATCATCTCTTCTCCATTACATCTTATCTGAAAACCAAAATGATTAGAATGCCACTCTGTGGTAGCAATAAATTAAGAAATCTTGTATCCCAAATGAAGCCATAAATTGTGGTAACTATCAATTCAGCTCTTATAAATTGGATTGATTAGTAAAGATCTTATGGTCTGTAAAGTAATATATTTTTGTATGTTAAATTTTTGAGTGTTTATATTGTTCCATTTGATTTATCATTAATGGTATTTGGTTACTTTAATTCACATGTTAAAGCTGAAGAACTCTCTTAAATTTTATTCATTATTATCTATAAAATAAATAAATCAGAATACTCTAAACAGTTTTTTTTCCTTTCTAAAGAACCTTTAATTATGATGTTACTCATTTAAGTGTTTGTTAGTAATCTAGTAATCTTTCATGTTTAATCAAAATAATATTGGCAAAAATTTTGATCTGTGTTATGATTTAAGTATGTTGATGATACAATTTAATGTTTACTAACTGTATTTAAGCAAATAATTTTTCATGTTCAAAATTGAAATTGTACTAGTTTTAAGTTTAAGACACCTTTTTTGTCAAATTTGGTATCTTTCTGTGATAAATTTCTATTCCTAAAAACATATAAGGGATCAAATGTCTTTCATTTTGTTCTTTTCGCAGCTACTGTGTAATTGCTAATTCACAATTTTTTTTCTTTATTCGTATGTTATACTTTTTCTTCTCCCTCCTAGTTTAACTTTTCAAAGTCCTTAAAAATGTTTTTAAAAAAATCTTACACTCAGTCTTATGGAGTGTTTTATAAATTATGTAAGATTTATATTTTTGTCTTCCAGCATTAAGTTTTTTTGATTTATGTTCCCTTACTAAAAACTTTATATAGTTACATGTAGTAAATATATTAAGTTTTTTTTTAAATACACAATTTTCAGAATTAAATTTAAAGATTAGTTTTTCCTTTTTTTTTTTTTTTTTCCTTTTTCTGCAAACTAACCATCTCTCAGTATAACTTGATTTTTAACTCTAGTCATCAAATTAATGTGGTAGAAAGATGAACTGAGTCAAGAGGGAGAAAAAAATTGAATTTTAGATTTCATACAAATACAATGGTTTACTTATTAAAAGTTATTTGAGAAGGTTTGAGTTTAAAATATAGAGACGATTTCATTTTAGTGATCTATTGAAATAAGGATATCATGAATATTTGTCTGAAAATTTAGTTTTACAACAATGGCTTGATTTCTAATGTTTTTCTTATCAAAGACTTTAGGCATGCAGAAAATGTCTTTTGACTTTAAACTTATTATATTAATTTCCATTCAGATGTCTCAGAAAAGATTTTTTGTAAAAACATTTTATGTTTTTCTGTAGTTCGGGAAATGAAGCATTCATGCTGATGTTAATACTTGTTAAGTACCTGCTAAATGCCTGTTTTACAGATTAGAATGTTCAGAAAATACTTCCAAAAAATTTAAGACTTTTAGTTACTATTATGTGTATATAATTTTGTGAGTATTACTTTTGTTATTTCAGTATTATTTGAACATTTCAAAGGACTTGTTTAAAATTGTATGCTATTTCTTGGCATGCCAGATAAGGGACCAATCTTTCAAATGCATTTGAAAAGGGAGAGAGAATATTTTTGCATGATGTTGGTGAAATTAATAGCTGATTTAGCCTTGAAAAATCTTGATGATTTTTTATAAGTGTAGAAGGCTAATAGTTTAACGTAGGTTATTAGTAAGTATTTTACAGAAAAATTTTCACATAAATTCAATGAATAAATCTTAGATGGCATGGCTAAGAAGTTTAAAATTGTGTTTAATGTGAGGTTTTAATTAAGTGTTTAAAAATATTGAACAAATAAATAATTTTGTAAATTATCTAAATTCTATTTAAATATTAAATGTTTGAGGATTTAACAATATTAATCTTCTGTGTCATAAGAGGCCTCATCTTAAAACTTTCTTTTAAATGTTTTAAAAAATAACCACTTTAAATAACTGGTATATTAATTCTTCCGTAGATATGAGAGAAAATCTTTTAATTTATAGTGCTATAGTTATTGACAGTAGTTTAATATTACAGTATATTGCTGTGCTATATTTCCATTACAGTGTTTAGTTGTTTGAACGTTAACAGTTTGGTTTTTTTTTATGCAGCTAAATAAGTATGAGCTTTCACCTTAATAGCTTGTTCATAATTAATGAGAAAATCCTACATTACGTTGTCACTCATAGTGTAGGGACTGTGGTTGTATTTAATCATATAATTCTTTCAAACTTTTCTATATTAAAAGTGAAGTATAATTATGGCTTCATTTGTGGGATTAAAGATTTTTAAATTTTAATAAATGTTTTGTGCTCAAGAATATCGGCATGTATTTATACTCCTGATATATGTAAATCTAAAATAATTATATCCAGTGCCATTCTTAGTGTACTCCATGGGGGAAAATATGGATTAAACCAGTGTTTCTCTGACTTGAAAAATGTTTATGGACTGCTTGTAATATGAGATCAAAATATTAATTATAAGAATTTGCATTTGAAAGCAGACCATTAAATATATTTTATTATATGCTAAGTTATGTTTAGGCAGTTATATTTAAACAGAATTTGAAGCTCATATACTTGGACTGCCATTGAATTTTTATTTAGATTTAATTTTACTGCAGGGTTAACTTTTCTTTAAATGGAACACCATCTGTATCATGATTTTAGTAGAATTTGGTTATAATTTTATTTTCTACTTAAACTTCAAGTTAAAATTTTTAATGATTATTTGAAAATGGCAAGTTAAAATTGCTGTGAAAAGGCTAATTAAAATTTTGTTTAAATTTATTATGTTTAAATGATCAAGAAAAGTACATTTTATTAATTTCACAGCTATTTACTTTTCTCCACTTAGATCAAAATTATTTTAATATAAAATATATATTTAAATATTGCCATTGGAAAAGTCTTCACTTTTGATGGTTTGTTTTCTTATAACTGTACTGGTATTTGCTTTAATTTGTGAATCATTCAATAAGTATTAAAATCACTAATATATATTATTTTGGTTATAGCTTTTAGCTACAAAAAAATCTTAAGTTACAGGTTTATAAAAAGATTTTTTAAATTTATAGCTGATTTTCTTATATGTTTTGTTCAAGTCAGAAGAATGCTGGGTTAGGCTTGTATCATGTTTGCCAGGAAGTGCCTTTATTTTTCATTTCCATTTCTTTCTGAACAGCTTTTTGCAGTGATATCAGAATAATTTTTTTTCTTTTTTAAAAAATTAATGGCACTTCAGAATAAATCTCTATTCATTTGAGTCAATTCTGAGAGTAGCTTTGCTAAAGTTTTTGTTCCAAAATGTACCTCTTTTATACTCCTGAAAACATGACATGAGAAATGAATTACTCAGAGTTCCAGATTCTTAACTCAAGAGCTTAACTTTACCTTTGCTGAAATCAGCATGTTGTATGTAAGCCTTAAATCAAATCTTTTTTTATGTTGGTCAGCAGAATAGAAATCAAATAGCAATTTTAGAACATTCTGTTAGAGAAATGTTATGTATATGGCACTATTGTATGAAAAATATGCATTTATTCATACTAATATTTTGTTTGAATATTACTATTAATTTTTTAAAAAAAAATAATCTTGACTTCCCTAAACTTTTGTTATAATAATGACTTAGATTTAAGATAAAAATCTCACCTGTCACTAGTTCTGCATTTAGAAAATGAATTAAAAGTAGTCCTGGGGTTCACAAAGTATTTCAATGAGCATACTCCTGTCTTATTTTTGGGGAATTATTATATGGTGAAGTATGTGAAGTTTTTAAAGTGAATACTTCAAATCACGAAAGAGCATTTTATAAGTTTCTTTCTGTAGCAACTGCTCTAAAAGAGTCTTGATATATGAAATGAACTTATAAATTGAATAAACCTAACAATTAAAAAAAAAATGATACGCGTAAAGGGAAATAACTTATGTCAAAACTAGGAATCTGAAACTTAAGATTGCTTCCTAAAGTGTTGCTAGAAAAGAAACATTTTTGATTGGTTGATCTTGATATTGTTGTTAAGGAAGAAACTTGAAAATACATTAGTCTTGTGTATGTGAAAATTATTCCACAGGATACTGTTCCTTGATTTTCAAAAACTTGTAAATATGTTTCCAGGTAGAGTATTTAAAATATCATACTTCTCCAGTGCTTTTTGGAGTTCTGGTTAAACTTCTGTTACATTAATGACTTAGATTTAAGATAAAATCTCAGCTGTCATTAGTTCTGAATTGATAGAACTAGTGACAATGCAGTTCTGCTAGTTCAATTCCTGGGAAATATGTTGCCTAGGTAGAATGTCATACTTCTCCAGTACTGTTTGGAGTATGTTTCCTCATCTTTGAGAACCCCATACTGTGGTAGATAACTGATGTATGAATGCAAAGAAATATACTCGATTCCTTTCTAATTTTTCTGTTTTGTATTCTCTTTTGACCTGCCTGTAGAATAGTTGTCTCTAGCAAGTGTTTTTATCCCCTTCTGTTGATTCGTTTTGATTCTTTCTACTAGTCAGTCTTAGACAGAGCTCCTTGGATGTAAATCTATGCTTGAAATAAAAGAAGAAATATTGTCAGGTCAGAAAAGGCATGTAATGAGAAATTAGCTTTTTATATTTATCAAAAATTTATCTGTATTTAACTAGAAACTATGTTATGAGTTTAGAATTTTAAATTTGTTATGTAAAGAACTGTGATATTTTGATTCATTAATTTATTTTATATGCATACAGACAGTAGCTTTTACAGCTGCAAAAACTGCGATCTGAAGTGTGTTGTGAATGTAATTTTACTACTTTTATTGTAGATTTAAGTGTAGATGCATTGACTATGAATTTTTCAAATTATGTAAAACTTACACAACATTATGCACAAAAGTTATTTATTTTAACGCAGCTTCCTTTTCGAGATGTTTTATATATATTTTTAAGTGTTATAACAAAAAAAGATAATGGTGAGAAAAATTGTTTTACGTATATATTGCATATGATTTTTAAAAAAATATATCCAAATCTCTATTTTCTGTTTCCTTCATCTTTTTTATCCAGCTTACCTGGTGATTGTATATTTGAAAATAAATTATATTGCATGCTATTTTATTCAGTTGTAATATAATTTGGATCCAAGCAGTTTGCATTAAAGTTGCTATTCAACAAATTAAAACAAATTTGTATTTATTTTATGTGTCAAAAGTATAACAAAAATTAACATTACATTCTTTTTTTTTTTTTTTTTTTTTCAACATATTACAGGGAAGTGTGTGGTTGACCAATGTTTGTGGGGAAAAACAAATTATCACTTATATTTTAATACGTGGTTTATTACTTTTACTAAGACAATGTTTCATGTAAGTATTGCAGATTATGATTGTTACATTATACTATACATAGTATAATGTAATGGTGTTTATTTTTCAGGAAAATGGCAATGCATCAGGAAATTTTTGTCCTATCCGTAACAGTTCTGTAAACCGATTTTCTGTCAATACGGATACGTAGGTTACGCTTTCGTTATCGGAGACAGTTCATACAGCTACAAGCTGTATATTGCATTCATATTTTTCGCGGAGCTAATAGCTATTTTTTTTTTTTTTTTTAAGTCCTTGAGCATGTTAATGAAAGGGGGATTTTTATGACTCCATGAACGCTCGGCCTTCTCTGTCATTTCTTCTTCATCAGAGATACCCTTTCACTTAAATTCTTAATCTTTTGGACAAGCTCTCTTCTGATGGATTCTCAGTTTTATTCTATCGAGTTCCGTCTCACGTGGGGATTATTGGAACAAAGAGGCTAATTCTGCCAGGAGTACTTTTGTCTGTTCTCTCTTTTATTATGATGCTAAAAATAACAACTTGCCTTTCCGATGTTAAGTGGTAGACCTTGAATCTGCTTACCTCAAAAAAATTAAACGGTATTAAACAGAGCATCAATTACTGACCACCGTTAAAATCAAGAAGAAAATCAAGTTGAAATCAGTAGCTGTTGCTGGAAGAACCAGTCCCTTTTATAAAAATTGTAACATATAAGATGAGTGTTAGACATTATCAATGGGTGCTCTGATTTTAACCACCATCTCCCAGTGGCTTACGCAGAATTTTTTCAAGGGGGGGGGGGTCATAATTCTAAAAGATAATAGCCTGCATAATTTCTACTAAAATTTCTATTTTTGCCATTTTGTCTGAGCTCAAGGGGGGTGTTTAAACTCCCCTTGCGTACACCCCTGCCATCTCCGCTGATATTTTAATCCTCGTTTAATTGATATGTAAGACGTTCTGGGATCTATACCTCGCCAGGACTTTTGTTTCTTAAAACATAGGTTTCTGTCCTTATATCTAATTAAGAATTTTATGCAGTTCATGTAATCACGTGACTACCTTTTTTTAATAACCTTTATAACAAGTTAAAACTTTTTAGTGTTTTTAGTTATTGTACTATTGTTTGTATTTTAGTTATTGTACTTTATATTATTTTTTAAATTTTTAAATCAATTATTCTTTTGTTTTTTCCTTACCTTTTAATTTTTCCTGTTATCCTTTGTTTGGCACAGTTTATTCCTAAGGATCTTGTGTCAATAAACGCCAATTAATCGGTCAACAAGGAACCGGTTGACGAAAATCGTTGCCCAAATCTGTACTAGGTGCCAAAGGTAATCTTGATATTATCACCCCTTTAGTACTTGCCTAAATACAGCAACAAATTAAAAGGGTCCTCCATTTTTCTTATATCTGGGACCATAAAACTTGTTTAATTACGAGTGGGATGCTAGTCTCCGAAATGCAGTCCTTAACTATTTCGATATCGCTGATTCTGCAACCGCCTTTCTTCATCGTAGCACGACACGGCTCTGGTGATATGCTCATCTAAGGATTAGTTGCTGCATCTAAGCACACGTTTAGAATAGTACCAATTAATTTATTAAATCGACATCCAAATGTCTGGTTAAAGCGAAGATGAATCTTTTTCTTTTCTTTATGTATGATAAATTGTTCTAAAGCCCTGTGTGCTCAAGGGAAGGTAATGGATTATCTGGGCCTATTCAGAGATTATTCAGAGTTGTCTGAAGAATTCTTGAGGTCCTCGACCTTTATGCAAAAGTAGGTCTCACCTTCGATCTTTTTTTTTATGAAGTTTTATTAGAAAACTCATTTTTAAATTTTCAAATTCGCAAAATTGTTAATTTTGTCTTCAAAATCAACGGTTAATAATATTTCAACATTCGTCTAGCTTAAAATATTCAAATGTGATTGAGTCAAATTTAATATTTGAAAACATTGTTAATAGTCTTTCATCATACGTGTGTGTTGATCCCAAACTTAATCTTCTCATTCAACAATTTTTCTTCGTCATCTGCATTTGTAGAATATATCGAGAATGAAACAAAACCCTTCCCCCTGGCCCTGTTGGCTTGTCTTAAAATGCGAAAGTACGTGTGGGTTGTAAGTGTATATCGGCTTAATCTCAATGGAAAATAATGATAACGCTTCAATTCAAGATTTTATTTATTTAAATATATTCAGAAATAACCCCCAGAATGTCAGGAATCTAATTTTAGCAATTATAAGTAGATACCCTGGTAAATAAAAGAGGAAAAAAAAATTTATTTTGAACTTGCGTTTTGACTAATTTAAAAAGCTATCTATTGTAATTTTCATATTCGTAAAATCCTCAAAGACTTACTGGTGCAAATGTTGAGCTTATTGATTAGTTCTTCCTAATCATCCATTGATTAACTAACTTTATCACAGAATGAAACGGTTACATATTGGCGGGTGGACACAACAGATAAGATCAATGGAACCGCACTACGGTTTTTCGTATACGAGGTGCTATCAGAAAGTTCCCCGACTGCTATTACTGCAAATACCTCTGTGAAAGCGGGGTCGAGAGAAAGTAAAGATAACACCCCTCATCTAATTATTTTCTTTCCTCCAAATTGTGAGCAATCATTTTTTTTTCTCTGTAGATGACTGTCTGCAATTTAGTAATAGGCAGAAATATGGATCGGTTTTAGAGTTAAATTTTGTGTGAAGTTCCTAATTCTGCTACCTGAAACTTATTAATCCCTTTGTGCTGCTTTTGGTATAGAATCTTTCAATTCTACAACGGTTTTTGAATGGCACTTGCTTTTTAAAGCGGGTCGTAATTCATTTTAAGATGATAGTTGAAGACGAATAAACATTATAAAAACGGATGACAATGTGCAACAAATTGGAAAGCTGTTACGAGAAGAGTTTGTCCTTCCTAATGTTATTTAATTCTGACTCTGATATTCTAAGACGTTTGACAGAATATAAGAATATATGCGACTGAAACGGCTTGAAATTGGACGAGGTGAGAGCTGACTTCATCAACAGATTTTCGGCCTGCACCTCCTTAAAGACAACAGTTTTAAGGTCATATAAATATGTTATTCATACCCACCAAATTCATCAGATCTGTTCCATTGTGATTTCGTATTATTCCCAAAGTATAAAACGAAAATGCGACGTTGTTGTTGTTTCGAATGCCAACTAACTCGAAACTAACCATGTACGAAAGCCAAATGCTACACGAAAAGTCGAAGGAATGCTCCTTTAATTTTGAAGAGCATTGCTGTGGAGAGAGCACGACTTTAGTTCCCTAATTTTGCTTTAAATTATGTGTGGTCCTTTGTAATTTAGATGGAGTGACCAAGCAGAAGAGCCAACCCCCCAAATAAAAAAAAAAAAAAAAAAATTCTTGCAACCTCCAGAGGTATTGTTTAAACTGGGAGGACATTGCGACCAAGAACCTATTTTACATGTCCCAGCTGCCAGTTAATGAACACGATGGATCTTTGTCAAGGTTGGGACTGGAATTTACTGTTTTCTAGTTATGAATTCGAGAATTTTGCCGACTGAGCTACCTCGGGTCAAGCACGACATATTGGAACTGTGTCCAACATTCTATATGAATCGCATGCGGTTCTTCACAGCTTTCGGCCGAACGATGACCAATTGGTTAGGGTGCTAGCCTTCGGTACTGGATTTCGTGGATTCGAATCCCTCTGTGGCATGGATGTACGTAACCGCTCGGAATCGGCTTTAAGTTGTAGGTCCCGGTCTCATTAGCCCTCGTGTTGCAAAAGAGTAGACCGTAGCACTCCAAATCAAACTTTCATATCTTTCAAGATAATGATTTCAGGAGTACTTTCTATTAGTAGGAAAAAAAACGATAGGATTTGCATATATGTTAAATAAGCTGACTCTTTTGAAAGGGATTGCAATCCACATTGGGGAAAGTTCAAACAAAATCTGTTTTTCGATCTAGTTCTTCAGTTTTCCTATTGTACCTCCAATTTTTAAACAGCGGTTCCATAGTTACATAGTATTAAATATACAAGTTTATATTTAATTAATGCGTATTATTTTTTAAACATCGTAAAATGCTATAAAAAGTTTACATGCGTAAAAAAAAAATAGAATTTTAGAGTAAGAAAATGAAAATTTTTAAAATTAAGATATACTTTGATTAAAACAGCTGCCTCATATTCATTTTTTCTCACTAAAAAAAACCGCTATTTTTGAAATTTTATTTATTTTTTTCTTGCCCCGCGTTGAAACTAAGTTAAATCTACAAATTTTTAGCATTTCTCCCAATTTTTGCTTTTGGAAAAAAAAAACTTAAGAAATGTAGAGAGAAATCTTTCCATTTGTATTCAAACTAAGATCACTATTGTTCATGGCTATGGTCATCCCTAAATTTAAAACATTTTTACACTGTTGCCACGAATTTTTAAGGCAACAATTACACTGTTGCTTTAAAAATTCGTAACGCCAAGAAACCAAAGCAAATCAAGAAAGGTGATCAGGCAGCAGTCTGATTATGATTATTCACCATCTTCCACTACCTTGCCTTGCTTCACTACGCCCCCTTAAAAATACATTTGAAAAATCTTTAATTTTTTTGTGATGCTTTTTCAAATAGTAAAATATTAAATCAATTGCAAGTTTTTGTTTGTTTTTGTGACTTAAAATATGAGAGAAAAAAAATTACTTTGTTTAAAAATTCGATTTATGTCAAAAAGGAGAATAAGTATCCATTATGTCATTCACTTTTCCCCATTCTTAACTTTTATGTTCTAAAATTCACCGTTGATGATCGAAAACTCACTTTTCACTAAATCTATAGACCTCGTGGCCATTCTGTTAAAAATATAACATTGAACGAAGATCATTGTATCAATTATACAACAACCGCATAACCTAACGGACAAGTGATGTACAAACATCTCTCTAAACCTGTACATAATCTGTATTTAAATATTACCTCTGTAGTTACTAAAAGCAGTGTATATAATTACAAGTACGTACACGGTCTTATGAGGTCTTGCAGTCAATAGTAGATGTTAATCTTGACGGTTGTGAAGCTCCTCATGGGTAACTTACCACTCGTCTTCGAGTTAGATATACAATGTCTTGAAACCTTTACCTAAGCTTAAAGATCTTGAGTTACAGCATGCTCGCAATTTTTCTACGGATTTTAACATTTCCACAACTTTCTTGTAATTTTTATTTCATTTATTTATGACTTTGTACTATCATTTGGCATCTCTTGTTTAAACTGTGTCATTTAAATTCTTAGTGCACTAATCTTAGCAGACTAATTAATTCGTGTTGCGAATGTGTCTGGCGATAACTAAACAAGTTGAATGCGGCTTTTCGGTACCGCGTTTTCTGGGTTTAAATCCTGCTTCTAGCATGGGTGTTTGTTATTGTTTTAATCGGATTACCGTAAGTACTGGTCTAATTAACCTTCGTCTTGCCGAACATTTACCGTATCGCTCTAAACAAACTAAAAACTGTTTCTAGGAGTATACTAGAATATAATTTTACCTCTTTTTGTTAAAGCTTTTAAATTCGATGGAACTTTTCAAGTACAGTACTAATATTTCTGTTTACGCGATGTCAAAAGTAATATTTTTTTTTACTTGCAAACGCTTTGTTTTCACAAGTAAAACCAACACTTAAAAGCTATTTTTTATTTTAAAATTCGTTGACAAATACAGTTATATAAGCATAATTAATAATTATATTACATTCTTATAACAAAAGCAAAATTTTCTTCTTTTTCATGGAATGCTTACATATATATAATCTAGGCATTTTGGAATTCCTTTTCACACTTGAATAGTTCTTTTCTAATTAATAACTCCATAAGATGATAGAAACTTGTTTCCTAAAAAAATATACATAAACAAAGAGTAAATTCATATTTGTTAAAGAAAGGTAGAAACATGCTCTCTATAATTTTTTCTTACCTAGTAGAGAAACTGAAAATAAACAATGTCACTAATAACTTGTAATGTTTTGGCGCCAATCTATCTAACAATGAACTTTCTAGTTATCACTCATCAATTAAATGCACACTGTGTTGTCTTTTAGCTGGCTGTTTCCATCGATTTTTGTAGAACAAATATGGAGGAAAACCTAAAACTATCATCATCTTTAAGCAAAGTAATTTGAAATCAGTTTTCTTCTCTCTCCTTTAGTATATCGATCAACAAGATTCTGTGGGACTAACAAGACTAAGATTCTCTTACCGTGAGCATCTAATACCAGCGAGAGAGAGAAATTAACAACTGAAAGATGTAAAGGGATAGATAAAAATGGATTCGTGAGTTCATAATACAAAATATCTAGCGAGGAAAGAGTTTAAAGATGGAGACACCATGGAGATTCTGAGAGTCAGAAAGCAATCTTAGGAGCCAATGATAGTAGAGCATGATGACCAATGAAAGTTTTGCAAGTACTACTGAAGGAGTGGGCGTAATATCTCCCTGCCTCTCTCTTATATAGATGTGTGTATGTGGTCCGAGTGCTGGGAAATATGTATTGATACAAAATGCACAGACAAGACACTAATTAATGAAAATAAACTAATTAAAAAAGGTTGAGTGAGCATCGTCTCACAGCTTACTCGTCGTATTCAATATCTTCTCTCGCATCTCGAGTAGGTATACAGTTTATAGTGAGAGGCGTTGGGGACACTTTCGTTCCTACACACACACACACACACACATACATATATGTGTGTGTGTATGTAATGAGACGGACTTCTCGATGGGTGGTTGCAGTCATGGCCATAAAAATGATACCGTTTCAGCTAAAGACCTTTATTAAGATAACGTTGAAGGACGGGTTCCCACTTCATCATAGGGACAGGACAAACTGAAGGGTCAGCTAGCATGAAGTTCTATGTACAAGACCCGTAACACCTGGGTCAACATCTGTGGGAAAATATCTCTAGAAAAATCTGTCTCCGACAGCGTGTATCTCCTTTTTATTTGGAAATTTCCTAAATTGTCCGCTAGGGCCATGTAGGATTATAATTGGTCAGGCCCCTTCTCCGAGGGCGTAAACTGTAGCCCCCAGTGGTCAATTTAGGTTAGGGGTTAAAAAGGGGAATTCAAAATGACGCGGGAATTTTTAGCCTTTGATTTAAGTTTTGAAAACCTCTGAGAATTTTTCTTACATATATATTGGATAATGAAATGTACGACGGGGGGGATTGCAGTCATGGGGAGGTGGTTTGAGGTGAAAAAGTAACTGGAGACTCACTGGCTACAATTGTTATTTCCTTACTATCGGTTGGATAGGTTCCCATATCATTCTAAGAACGGGCGAACTATGATATCGTCTAACATTCATATTTGGCAAGCTTAGACTCTAACACAAATCTCTTGAAAAACCTGCTTCTGAACAGCGTGCTTCTTTTTGTTCTGACTTTACTAAATGGGTCACTATAAAGTTTTAATCGGTTAGACTCCTTGCGTGAAGACGTGAACTGAAGCCACAGTGGTCAGTTTAGAGTAGAAGTTAAAAGGGGGAAAAGCGTAGACACGGAGTTTTCGCCCTTGATCATAGATTTGAAAACCGCTGAGAATTTTCTCAGATCGAAGCTTTGGATAATAAATTTAGTTCGGTACTTTTGATTATTAGATTACAGGGTACATTCTGACAGTATATACTTAAAGGGGTGGTATGAAGGGTTTTAAACAAAATCAGTGCATTTGTTTATAGATTTAGTTTACTTTACACACACATATATGTATTTAAAAAATTCCTATAAGGTGATGGGCCTAATGGTAGAGCGTTGTTCTTCGGTACCGTAGTTCACAGTTTCGAATCCCGGTGCTGATAAGGACGTTCGTAACCGTTTGAAATCGGCTTTAAGCAGTAGCTCACCATCCCATTAGCTTTCGTGTAGCAAAACGGTAAACCATAGCTCTCCAAACCAAACTTGTAAAGTGATATAAAAGTAAAAATGGTACGTTTTGGCGAGAATACAGCAGCCCTTTGTATACTTGTGAACTCTCTTCTCAATGAAAATATGTTTGCCTTAAACATAAGCAATGCCACACAAATTTTTCATCTTTAACAAAATTATCTTAATTTTCACTACCATTGATAATAATGGAATTTTAGTATTAAAGGCAATCTTGGTAAAAAGGATTTAAATTTTTTTTTATTGTAAGGAAACTAGAAATAACTTTTCACTCATTGGATCTTGAACATGTGATTCGATATGTGGCAGATGGGATGTGGATCCTTTCTACAAAATGGCCGTTTGGTTAGTTTTCCGGCCTTCGGTACCGGAGTTCGTGGGTTCGAATCCCACAGTGGCATGGATGTTTGTAGCCGTTCGGAATCAGCTTTAAGCTGTAGGTCCCGGTCTCATTAGCCCTCGTGTTGCAAAAAGTAGACCGTAGCACTCCAAACCATCTTAAATCTACAAAATGAGTTTGGGAATGTAGGAACGGCTGCGAGACAGAGATTACGAAATTTAAAAAATAACTAAAAAAAGATTAACAATTTAATTTAAAATTTGTTTAGATTTTTGGGAAAGCGGCGTTTCCAATAACGCTTCACCTTTGGTATGAATAAGCACAGGCATTCAAGGAAGAAAATTAATAGGTAAATATTAAGAGACATATTGCTGGATCTATTTTAAAACTATTGGGAATATTTCTGCAACACTGTTAACAACACTAATTATTAACTTTGAACGCCTAAATTTCTACTCGGAGCATGATTCCCATTTTCTCAAGACCAAGGTAATTGGATTTAACGGAGTACCTAGAGAAGTGTTAGGTCTTCACTGTAACCTCCGAACGTAAGCAGATCAAAACATAAATTTAGGCCTCTAGACAAAAAGTAATCCAAACAAAAATTTAATACACTCCAGCTCACAAAGAAGCGAGGAGGTGAGAACGTTCTCATAAAAATTATGAGTAACCAACGCGTTGTCTAATTAGGGGATAATTAGACTGTAACCTTGACAATGACCATTCGGTATGGTTAACAGCAATACATAGATTCAACAACATTCTCATTTTATGTTGCATATTGCACTGCTTGCAACTTAAATGAAGTGCAACTAGGGGTCTAATTCATGTCAAGCGTGTATCTCTCGTATCTCCCCTTCAGTCCGCAAATTTAACCTACTGTAGTTCCTGAGTTCGAATCCCATCGTGGCATGAATATTCGTAGACGTTCGGAATCGGCTTTAATCAGTAGGTCCCGGTCTTATTAATCCTCGTCTTGCAAAAGTAGACCTTAGCGCTCCAAACGAAACCCAACCAAGCTTGAAACTTGCTTATCTCCACAAATTTGCGGACGGAAGGTAAGATACGCGTTTGACTTGAATTTGGGCCATGATCATCGCTCTTTCATCTTATTCGCACGTTGCCACAGAAATATCTATTATTACAGAATGAAGAGGAATAAAGCGAATACAGTCTCCTATGACGTCTAAAAGAGAGGTATGATATACAAGGCCTTCAGTTTGGCTATACGGTCATCTTAAAGTTGCTGATACCTTTCACATGGCCTAATACCACTGATAACAAGCGTGAAGGTCTTCGTAAAGAATGAAGTCATGTTTAAAATGACTTTGTAAGAGCGTTGGAGCTTGACTCGGTTCCGTGAAGCAATTAATTGTACTCATGTTCAAAATTTTTAAAAAAATGCACATTTTGTCGATTTTAATGAAAAGAACTGAACGAAATGTTAAACCACTGCTTTGAAACAGATGCAAATATTGTAGGTCTAATACGTGAGTATATACGTATGTAGAGCTGAGCTAGTAAAGGGTTTGACCTGCTATTTGCGTCCCTCTCACTTCTACAAGGAGAGTCTGTTTAATATGGTGCTGAGAGCATAAAGATTGGAGTTTAGATCAGTGTGCAGCCGTTCTCTTTTACTGACCAGTCCCGATTCAGCCCGACCACAAATTCCAGCTGTATAAACAGTGACCTGCTACCTGCCCTCCAATATCCGGGAAATCGAACGTTATAGAGCCAAAGGTTTTATGGTTTGGGCAGGCATCATGTTGGATGGCCGCTCACCACTCCATGTCTTTAACAGAGGCACTGTGCCTTCTGAGAAGAGGGATTAGAGGCCTCTTGTTCGCTTTTTCAGGGATGCAGTTTACCTTGAGGTCATTTTAATGGCCAATAATGTGAGGCCACAGAATTGGTCGACTAATTTCTAGAAACTGAGAGTATGCGCCTGATGAATCGGCCAAGCAGATCTTTAGACCTCAGCCCTATAAAGCATGTCTAGGACGTTCTGGGTAGGACAACTGAAACTTGCAACGTCCTTCTGAAAATCATCCGGGGACTGAAAACAGCGCTGCTGAACGAGTGGGACCATTTACCCCATCAATTCATAAACTACCCTATTTCAAGTATAAAATCAGTTAACTGTAAAAAGGGACCATACTCCCTATTAACCCTTCTTTGTTGTAGTCTGTAACCGCTATTTTTCTACCTTCTGAATCCATAGAGTGTTACGCACGATCATGTGTGTTATAAACCTTAAAAGGTTATTTGTTTTGCATTGTATGAATATATGTACATTTCAAACTTTATTAAAATCGGTTTAGGAGGTAATTGACCAAATCTGAAATTTCTCTTATAATTTTGATCAAATGTGTACCTTGAAAGTCAGATTTTAGGTGCACGTGATACAAGAAAATGTTTCGCCATTTTTTTCTTTTACACGACATGTTTCGAGTTGTATAAGTAAGTACGGTAC
>CM063504.1:126493588-126677736 GCA_032207245.1 Pardosa pseudoannulata
TGGCCTTGCAATAATTATGTAAAAAATATATTATTTATTTAACATATGAAAATTGCCTCTAATTATTAATATATCTTTTAACGTGGTTTCACTGAGATTACTTCTGTTGTCTCGGAGAATAAATTTCAAACCTGAAAACGCTCTTTCAACAAATATCAAAATAGGAAATCGAGAAGCAGTATACATGTAATGATAATTATAAAGTTGACGTTAAATTAGAAAATATTGATAAGTTTGTAACAGTTACAAAATGACTGAAAGATATATCAAACCGAAATAAACCGATATTTTTTTCGGTTCAGTTCCGGTTTTCGTTCCGACCAAAATAACGGTTTTTTCCGGTTTTCGGTTCAGTTCCGGTTCGAAGCCCTGGTTTAGATACTCTAATCTAGCTATGTACCAGTGGCGTGCGGTCCATATGCTAGGGTCCATATGCCTCATTTTGCTAGGGTGTGCACTGCGCACCCTAGTAAAATGAGAGACAATTTCCTGCCCCTATGTCTACCTATCTTTATATGATATATAATAAATATTATAATATATTCAAATATGTTGATTTGCTTGCTTGTATTCTAGCAGTGCTTGCGGTACTAGGTGCTGCAGCACGTAACGCGTTAAAAAAAAAAAAAAAAAACATAAGAAATTTTTATGTGTACGCACTGCGCACTAATAGAAAATCCCTCCTTATATGTATGGGATACCGGAGAAGCACAGCATACTATAGCACTGAGGCAAATGCAGCTATTTTTCCTGCACTTGGCATTCAGAATCATCCGAAGGTACGGTTTATTAAGCGTTGTATTAGAGCGGGGACTTACGTGTTGAAGCGATTTTCTTTTTTTAACTGATTACGATTTTGCAGACGGTTAATGTTTAAATTTATATATTGTAAGATTTTGTTTTCATGGAAATATGAAAGAAGTATTTCATCAATATAAAGTGAAATGTTTTAGTGTGGTAAATTAATTTCGGTGATATATATTATATTTATAGAAATAATTCGCTGAAATACAATTTTGTCTTGTTAGAAAAAAAAAAAGAAACGAATTCTAACAGAACAGTCCAAATTTTACCATTCATTGTGTGTTACAGACGGTATATAAGTTATATCTGTAACACTATATCCCTGGTTTTGTTTTTAAAAATTGTGAAGATGTATGAAGATTGTGATGAAGATTTCGCAGAATATATGATTTCCAAATGTTAAAAACTATTAATAAATATAATTTAATCCACTGACAAACGAGAAACAGTTCGTTCTATTGCACCAGCGTGCAGGGAAATCCTCTGCACGTGGACTAGACTTTCGGTTTGTCGGCACCAATGAGCATCCTGATGAGGCACCGCAGTGGCGGGCGCCGTGTGGTGCTACGTTTGCTGAAAATATATTTTTCGTGGAAATATAAACTTTTCGTTATTTTATTAGTAATACGGATAGACATACGGATTTTGTGTACAAATGAATAATAAGCGTTAAAGAAGTGTTTAATGTACATTTTTATGGTTTTATTATTATTGTTGTTGTTGCTCTCAGCACACCCTGCATGAACACCTACCGCACGCCACTGCTATATACAAATTTCAAAACATCATTAATACATGCAGAAAATTGTGATTATAAAATAAATGTATTGTATGTATTGCAATCTAATTTATAGATTTTCTTGAATAAAAAGTAATGTTTAGTTGTGTTAAACAAAAATTTGAACCTTTTTTTATTTGACACTAAAATCATGTCTTGCATGAATCATTTGGTTTAGAGTTAAAATAAATACAAAAATCTTATTAATTTATATTAATAAGATTATATTAACTCATTAATTTATATTAAAATGAAATTCACTTGAAAGCCTAAGATACATATTGATTAAATGGGGTATAAATTAGAGTTGACAGTCTAACGAAATTTTATTATCTCAGGAAAATATTTTTTTCTTTACTTACTTCCACCATTGCATTCTTTACCGTCCGGACATTGCTGTGATGCTACCCGAGAGATCGCTACGATCAATGTCAAAGCCGACAGGATGATGAAAACTTTCATTCTGAAAAAATAATTAAATAAAGTTGTCTTAAATGTCTTGTAACGTTTCATTTCGTTTAACTTTAAAATAAGTTGATTGCAGGGCATCAACATGGGTTCTAACGAACTCATGTTGATGCGAAGGAACATGTTACATGAAAAAAAGAGAGAAGTGCAATTGTTTTCCAAGTAAATTAATGGGATCTCAGCCCTTATTTTGGGTGTTCAGCCACCAGATAGGGAGTGGAGTCAAGGTCCTCCTAGACAGTTCTCTAGGAGGCTTTGGTGGAGTGGTATTGAGAGTAATGGATTGCGCTTGTGATTTGAAAACTTGCTTTCTAAATGAAGGATAAGGGGTGAAGTTGACTAATGCGGCCTAGCAAGGCTCAACTTTATTCTACTTTGACTCAGCCGCAGTCCTTCTGAAAGCTCAGTTTTTCCTCCACCTATCCTCTCCCTTTTGCTCATCAACACCTGCTAGAACTCAGTGTTTAAACATCGCAATCAGGGGTGATTCTGATCCGTAAATTTCCGAATTTTCCAAAAATTTGTGTGTTTGTTCCGAAAGTTATAATAAAAAATGGATGTTTTTCCCGAAAATTTGAAAAGAATTTTCTAAAAAAATCTGTTTTTGAAAATTAAAATGAGTTTTTTTAAACCATCTTTATCTTTAAATAAAAAATATATATAAATGAATTTTGAAGATAATCAGAAAGTTAATTCTTTTCTGCCGCGTCCACAAATCTTTTTTCTACCGAAGAACAGTAATAATATATTACGTGATTTTCTTTTTTAAAGCAATATGTTAAAATTTAAATTTATGTATTCAGATTAAGAAATTGAATTTTTGTTTCCTAGGTAATCAACACACACATTGATATGTGTGTTAGTATTTCTTTATACAGAACACACTTAGATTTATAACTCTATAATAAGATGATATATATTAGAACACATTAATATATTGATATTTGGTAAAAAAAATAAATCACAATATTAAAATTCAGATATTATTTAGCTCTATTTTTGACATCCAGAAATTAATCTTAACATAGTTCTTATTTTAAAGTAGTAGCGTATAATTTTTCATAAAATTTTGTAGGATGTTCAGAAATTTTTTTTTCTTACTTAGAATCACAAATGATCGCAATGCAACTGATTTCACTTCAGTCCGCATTCGGTTGATACTACCCATCTCAGCTCAGTTCAGCCGGAGGTGTTGGTTCAGCTGTGCTAAACTTCCCTACGCTCATGTGCATTCTGCTCCGTTTCTGGTGGACCGAATGCATAAGACTCAGCTCGTCTGGGCCAGAATTCATGGATTTGAATTCCACTGCTGGTATGGATGTTAGTCGAGGTTCGGAATCGGCTTTGAGCAGTGGGTTCCGGTTTTATTAGCTCTCATGTAACAAAACAATAGATCTTTGCACTCTCAGCTAAATCTCTTCTTGTGTTTGCATAGCATTAAGATTACTTGAATGCTTGGTCAAGCCATGAATTGTTGGGATGAGTTAATCTCCATTCTCTACTTATTTTTACTCGTACACCATAATATTTTAAAGAATACTAACAGCTCTGCGATCAGCCTTCAGTCTACTTATACACTGAAATATATTTTTGTTAAGGAACTGCTTAAAAGAAATCGCAGCTTTGGAAATGTAGCTATTACACCCAAATCATAGGTCACTATCCAATTTAGAGTTCAGTTTCTTCATCCTGGGTTTCGAGAAATTTTTGGAGGATTCTGTGGGAAATTAAGATTCAACTGTTAAATCCTAAACTGCGAAATCCTGTCCGTCTGTGCAGTAAGAAGTACGAGATAGTTAAGTAAATTTACCAAGCTATTCATTCCAATACTGAAGTGTCACCAGTGGCAGACCATCCGGAGTAATTGGCACTTGGCGACGTTCTAAGTTCTCAGCGAAAGTTTTGGATTGGATATACTATGGAAGCAAAGAAAAACGGTTGCTGTGAATTAGCGTCACCAAGCGGTGGGCATCATGGAATTTGATTTTTTTCTGTTAATTCTTTTGTTTTAAAATACTTAATAATAAATAGTGGTACACCTGTTTAGCAACAATAATTTTTTATTTTTACTTTCTGAAGAAAAAAATCCTCTAAAGAATACTAGTGACGAATCTACTATCTCAAATTGTAAGGGTTCTTTCAGAAATATTAAAAGTAAGATTCCAGAGGCAGTGGAAGATTGAACAGCTTTCCTTTAGAATATTTAGTTCCATAATATATAGATAATGCATAGATTGTAAAATCCAAGTTTAGAAGTGTGTTTTACGCTGATCCATCCAAAGACATACAGCAGCAACTATTGATGACCGTGAAGCGACAGTGACTCCATAATGGCTACCAAGCTACCGCTGACCTACGAGAGGCCCGTCATGGTCCGATTTTAATGTGGTCCAACCCGGTAAGGAGCAAACACTACAGAGGTAAGCCAACACCTCCTAAAAGAGCAAGCCGTAGTACGAGTTACCAACATGACGTATGACGTAGGTTACGTAGGCCAAAGAAAAGCTACCTAAGTTTTCCACATTTTAACATTTATCATGTGGCGCGAATTGGCGTGAATTTGGCTTCTTTGTAACTACATAATTTACTGCGGCAGACGATTGTATTTGGCGATGTTTTACTCGAAACATGCGAGATTTCTGTGTCGTACATTCTACGAGTACAAGTATTTTGCCATTCTATAATTATCTGATATAATCTTAGAATCTTCAATAAAATGGTATATAAATGCATCCTTTAGGAGGTGTTGGGTAAGCTCGAGACTACCAGGTAGAATGCTAGAAAAAAATCACTCAGGTACCCCGGGATCGTGAACCTCGTACACACCTAAAGGAGGTGTGCCCCTGGGGGCAATCCAAATTTAGAAGAAATTCTACTTTTAGCCTAATAATATCCAGTACTTGTAGCTGAATTTTAAGCGCATTGGGGAATAACCACTGTTAAATCTTGCACCATATAAATGGTTGATTGATTTAGAGCACTACGATATAAAGTTTTGCTGCACGACGACTAATGAAACCGGTACCTATTGTTCAAAGCCAATTCCTAAAGATTACAAACATCCATGCCAGAAGCGACATTTGAGCCCTCGAACTCATACGTAATTACATAGAAATAAATTTAAGATAAATAATGAAAGTAAAGAAAGCATAAACGCAATGAAAGAACAAAATGATTTATACAGAGAGAATTAGTATACCACTGTTTAAATTTAAAAAACTGAAAAAATTGATAAGTATAAAAGTAGAGTAGATACAAGTTTAAAAGTAGATAATTAAATGGCGTAAACTATGAAAACATTAAGTTTAGAAAAAAAAATTTTTAATAAGCATTTCACACTTTGCATTTTGACTAGAGACACTTACTTTATATGCTTTGACAAAACTTTTCCTTGTAATGTTGGTTTATTGCTTCATATTACATTTTATTTTATAGGTTCACTTATCTTATTATCTATTTATTTTAAATTAAGAAATAATTATCGAAACGTACGAAATAGATATGAACTGTTTTGGAATATAATATTAGCCATAGTAAAGGTTTTGATAAGGATATGATTTCCTTAAATAAGATGTTTTATGATTGTCAACGACCGTTAAATATCAGTTCAAACAAGAAATCGTTATGAAATATCCTGTACCGAGCGATATTAAAAATGAATTTAAATACTTTCCACGACTTTATAACTATTTTTAAAAAAGTAACAGAACTCGGAAGATATAAAATTTCAACTGTCACAATAAGCATTGTCGTTATCTAAAGCTCTCACCTTTGGTTGATGAAACATTTTGGTAGATGAGAAGGGGTTGCATGGGGCTCACGAAGTCAATTTTGAGGCCCGCGATTGCTTGTTAAAAAAAAGAAAAGTATCTATAATAGCTTTTGGCTAATAACTTTTTTATAAGTTGGCATCAGCTTATAACTCATCATATAAATTTATGGAATTATGGGGAAAAAACTTCAAATGTTTTAAAGAAACTTTTATATCTTCTTTAAAATTTGAGATGCGTTTTCAAAAATATTATGTAAAGATTACTAATAGAATGAGAAATGTAAATGTTGTTCAATAGTTACAAATTTTTTTTGAGTTATTCATGATACAGGTTGATCAAAAATATATTTATTTCTTTTCTAATGATCCTTTAGTTCCTTCATGTGAGTCCTTTAAATGCCCAAATCTCAAACTTCACTGGAAAATGTGAGTTTTAGAAAGCTTCTTATACTACCCTAATTAGTAAATGAATTGATACAGTTTTTTTCGAAATTTCTGAAAAAAAAAATGTCTAAACTTCAAAATGGCCGTACTGTTTGTGCTCTTCGGCAAAAATGCTTCAGGCTGTAAGATTTAACCATCTTATATGCAAAGCCAAAATTTCTTTGACTTTAATTTTTAAAGCAGTGAGAAATCTTCATTTGAGCATTAATTATTTGTTGCAACGTGTAGGGGATGCTTTAGAGCCCGGCAAACTGAACCCTTGTCCCCCAGCGACAAACTTTAGGAGCAGCATTTTGTTTTACATTTGTAGAAAACTTTCTTTATTGAAAATAGTAGCATGAAAATATTTTACAAAATTAATTATTCATAGCTTGAAAACATGTAACATAATTATTTTATTTTTTATTAGATTTAATTGCAATACCAGCCAGTGTGTATATATATATATATATATATATATATATATATATATATATGTATGTATGTATGTATGTATATCAGATCAGGTTTTTGTCTTATCTCAAAGTGAGTTCTTAGCTGTGGGATCAACCTGGAATCGAGCGAAAAACATCGCAAAAATAAAAGGTAATGGAATGTTTTGATCAAAATGACATAGCTCATTGGAGAGAGGCACCAACTCTCACGAACGAACTGTTCGCAAAACCTGTACATCGTAATTACATATCTGTTTGTGATAACCAATCAGAAATTACTTACACAAGTCACGTATGTGACGCCGATGACGTAAATTAAGCGTTAGGATCTATTTTTAGTAACTTGTGAATCAACAGGAGAAACAAAGACTTCGGTTCTGGAGTTCATGGGTTCGAATCCCACTATGGCATAGATGTTCGTAGCCGTTCGAAATCACCTTTAAGCAGTTGGTCCGGGTCTCACAAGCCCTCGTGTTATAAAATGGTAGACCGTATCGCTCCAAACCAAACCAAATCCGCATACTGTGGTATCAAAGAGCAACTCTTTACCATTCCACCATCGTCTGGCTTAAATAAGATCTATATAGAGAGAGCCGAGCGGAATATGATTAACCATCTAGTTTCTACTGGATGAAGATAATTATAATACTTTTTTATTGTTAGATAACTTTAAAATACAAAATAAGCTATAATTTAAAAATTTTATTGTTAAATAGTTTAAGTCCAAAACATGCTAATTTCAAAAGATTAATTTCTGAGTGCGTGTGAGGGGGGTATAATGAAGATCAGAACCTGGCTCCTCCGTTTTGGAAGGCTGCTGCCCTGCCATCTGTTGTAACAAGTATATAATGAAACTTAACCCTCTAAGCGGTTTGCACGTACAATTCCGCCAAACCGATGATGTCTTCAAAGCGGTTGTCACGTACAGTTTTCGACATCCAAAAGGTTCCTAAAATGGATGTAATGTACATTTCTGCCTGTGTTTTCCCCTATGGAGTTTTGAGGTAGGGGGGTCAGGTCGATTGTTTAGGAACTGCACATCTACTCTCTGGGGCACAAAGACGCTGATAGCTTTTCATGGCTTTGTAAATCTCTATTTCGAAGTATTTCGTTTGCGGTAACAGATGTGTCTCTAATTGCACCACTTAAATAGCTTGGATGACTTTCGTAAAAAAGATAGAAATCATTTTCTTAAAGAATATTACTATTTGTACTTTTAGAACCCATTATTTCTTATGGGATGATTTTCGAGACTTGACGAGCTTTATGTGCATTAAAAATTAACAATCTATAATGTCTATTTATATATCTATTTATAACCGGAAGTAAAGGGACAGTAACGAGGGTGGGTTTCCCGTATTCCAATCTAGTCGACAAAGGGTGAAGTAAAAAATCATAGAACACTTTGGTCACTGACACAATGAAACTTTAGCGTATTTTGGAGACTTTTTTTCCTCGGTGTGTACCACTCGGAGGGTTAAATAGATATGTTTGTTTTGACAATTATTCTCACTGGCCTATTATAAAAGGAAAAGCTGTACTTCTATTGTCTTATTTGTGCTATTACAGTCTGTATCGGTTATATGGTCAGCTCAGCGGTCCAGAAAAATCAGACCCTATAAGCGGGGTGACCATATATGCTGAACAATACAACCCTATTCTGCATATACAGTGCATTTTCAATCCATAACAAAAGAGCCTTATCCACATTCCCATAAGGGGACAAGAGCTGACGTTTTCTTTCTTGATCGCCGATATCAACACTTAAGGACCAAAGTTTGGCAGCTAAAATGTTGTTTAATGTCGTCCGGGTAATAGAATTTGCTTTGGCGAAAGTAACCTTCGAAAGATTAGATTTTTTTTTAATTTTAAATCTATTCATTTTTGGCAGCAAACGATAAATTCTTTCTTTTCGAAGCCATAATTAAAAAAAATGAACGTTCTTATTTTTGACATATGATCCAAATGCAACAAAATTTTCCTTTACTTAGGTTGATAGGTTGGTTGGGAGCACTACGGTCTACTTTTTGCTACACGAGGGCTAATGAGACCGGGACCTACTGTTTAAAGCCAATTCCGAACGGCTACGAACATCCATGCTTCAGTGGGACTCGAACCCACGAACTCCGGTTCCGAAGGTCAGTGCCCTAACCATTCGGCCATCGTTCGGCATTTCCTTTACTTAGAAATTAGGATTTCCTTACTTAGGAGAGATAACTTCAACCAATAAACACACAGATGTCCACCTCTTGTCAGGGGGCAAAAGAACTGAGAGAGGTGATGTCTACACAAACAAGAAAGGGGGAAAGAAAGGGAAATAAAGGTTTGAATTCAGGTCCTCTCCCATTTAACACTGACTTCTTTAATAATAATAATAATAAAAAAAAAACAGAAACTTGTTGAAAATATGAAACTGACCATATAACAGCTAACAAGAAAAAAAATGACTGTATAAGCGGTGCACTTAAACACGTGTTCCCTATTAAGTTAGACGGGACTTTAGAAAACTGACCATATAAGCGAGGTGACCTTATAAGCAAAGTTGAGGGTGAAGAGTACGTGCAAAAATGAGAGTTTCATTTAGACAATTCGGGGTTTTAAAAATAAATAATCAGCGCTGTGAAATTTTTGAGATGAGTAAAATAAATATAATTATTTTTACGCTTATTACACTATTTTGCAAAAATGTCCGACGAGGACGGCATTCTATAGCTTGTCCGGGGCAGCAAAACTGCTAGAGCCGTCCCTGCCGCTTAAGTTCTGGACCGTCGTATGGGAAGGGGAACCCCAACACTGCAACACTTCTCCATCGTTTACAATGCCTTATTCTCGATCGGAACATTGGGGCGATTGTTCGCTGTGTTTATGAGGACGGAAGCAGACGTACGTCTGTGTGCTCTCGTACTTCAATGAGAGAGCCGGTCATCGCGGATCAAGTGAGAGTCAATTGCCGACCAATGATCCTTATCCGCTTGCTCCGCTACACGTTAGATGCGCGTCTCTGTTTGGCTCGCGAATTCTTTCGCCAAGTAGATGGCTCGCTAAAGATGAAATTTGAAGTGTGCTTCTCACTCACAACCGGTGCCGAATTGTATGGTGTTAGGCTATAATCATGTTAAAATGCGATAAATTATATTGATTCTGTTAAAATGTTATCTATCTATGCATATAATCCTCTATATGTATGCTGGGCTCGACTTACAGAAATGGGGGCTCACGGCAAACCCATTCATCAGGGGCCCCCTCTCACTCTACTGTACACAGGTGGCGGTTACGGGGTGATTGTTATATGTAGTGATGCTTAAACTATGGCTCGTAGAGCCTTTAAAGTTGACTCACCCATGTAGTTAATAAAATAAGATTAGTTTAAAATAAAATTAAAAATTATGAAATAAATAAAATTATAAAAAAATGTTACAAAAAAATCCTGGAAGGTAAAGATTATATTAGAATTTTGTAAGTCCTTACCCGAGGAATTTTCCTTCTTAAAACAGAATGTAGCTGCGTGTTCTACATTTTCTGCCAGCACTTAAATTTGTGAACAAGCTTTCTAATCAAGGCCGTAGGCAGGGGGAGGGATTTGGGGGACTGGTCCCCCCCCCAAAAAAAATATTTTGAAAGACCATTTTGTAGATAGACAATATCCTACGTTTGTGTGTGTGTGCTATCTACCTAGCTGTTCAAGAACATAGACAGTTATTCTCTTACAAAAAACCTCAAGACCTTAAAAGTCTTCATGGGCCTCTGGCTGGAAGTACAGCACTGTATTCCGGAAATACAGTGCTTTCCCTTTCATCAATTAAGTATCATTCACAAATAAAGATAATCTTTCTCCCTTGGTACGCCTCCGAAAATAATTTCTGGCTACGGCTCTGTCTCTAATGATACTGAATAAGTCTAAAACTGAAAGAAGAAATTGTCTATAATTTAAAGTGAATTTTAGACATACGCATCATATTTTTAACTTGGAATGGCAGTTAATTTGGGGGCCCCGTTTTGACTGGGGGCCCGGGTGCTTGTCCCGTTTGCCCTGTCGGAAATCTGACCCTGTATGTATGTAATAAAGCAAAATTGTAGACACAAAATAGTGGAAAATATTGGAAAGATGATTCAAAATTGTGTATCTATTTTATAGATCCGTTAAATATGTAAATTCCAAGAGGTACAACAGTAATTACACTTCGGCAGTCGTAGCGAAATCACTTTTATTCTCCGGACAACAAAAGACAGCCAATTTAATTTTACCAGACACGATACTTGTGTCTGGTAAGCACAGCCATACACGGGTAAAAAACGGGCAATGCTCTCACCACCTTCAGGGCTTACTTGAGGGCTTACTATAAAGACTTCTAGAAAATGTAATGATTTGCCGGGGAAAAAAACTTTACGTTATGCATGTGCAATATTACAGGCCAAGTTTTGACGCGCAACATCTAACTTAGACTATGAATACATTTCTGCATTAGGATGAAAAATGCAGTTAAATTTAAAAATTAGAATTTAATAATTTATCGCTTTTTTTTTTTTTTTTTTTTTTTTTTTCATTGCAATTATGTATGTATGTTCGCTACACAATCCTAAATGACTGACCAATCTTTACAAAATTTTGCATGGTGAAATTTTTATGGTGATTCAGCAAACCCTGCGTAGTTCGCCGGTTCCACTCCCGATGTTAGCATAAATGCTTATAACCGTTCGGAGACGGCTTTCAGTAATCGGTATCGGTCTCATTATTTCTCCTGTAGCAAAATAATAGATTGTAACGCTACAAACCAACCAAGCCAGTAAACACTGGTAAGCTTTTGGGCAAGTCATGATGGAAATCAAACAGTTTTTATTAGCCCTACGTCGGGCCTGGCAGCGAAGTGTAAGGTGCCAATAGAAATATTTTTTTTTTCATAATGTACTAAATTTATTAAATCTTTCAAGTAAGCTAATTTTCTTACAGAGTATCATAAGATAATTTAAGTTTGGTGCTTCTTGAATAAATTTATTTCTCTCTTTTTAACTTAATTTTGCCATTTTTTTAATGATAAATCAAATTCGTTCCTCGTAGTAAGAAAGTAATTGTTTTCAAAATTAAAAGTATTTTACATGTTATAAATGTCACGTGCTAAGATCTGGTTTTACCATAGTCTGGTTTTTCGAACTGCACAACTCTAAATATTACTAATCGAGTTTAGTAAGATCACTGTAATGCACCCACTATACTAGCATGTGACCTGCCCGCCTACTTTACAGGAACAGGCGCGTTCGGTCGTCTCTAAGCATTAAATTACCTCCGAAACTTTAAGGACAACAAAATAAACATTGATGAAAACTTAAAGTATAAACAAAATAACATAGTTCTGAGTCTCGGAGCCTGTCTTAACCATATTAGATAACCGAGCATTCCATGTCAGAATAAAACCGACGTAGTGTTTCTCTCACATCAAACAGAGAGATGTCTCCAGGTCTCAGGCTCTATCTCGACTCCTCGAACTCCTCTGCCGTACTGCCAACAAATCTTCTCTCCCTTCTTCGGGGGGTCAGCCACTGGAAACTTGATACCTTCCGAAAAGGGGAATCCTCCTTTAAGATGCCCTGCCGTCCTGCAAGAAAAGCAAGCGACACATCCGAAAAAAACTTTATTAGCCCCCCTTAGCCGGCCGGCTCCTATTTCCCTAAGGAACACCGGATGGAAGGGGTCAATAGGGGAGATTTTGCAGATATCGTGAAGGGCCCACATACGCGAAACACGGGTCGTGGGTGCAAATTCCTTACAATCACACTTTAATATTTTTATTTTTAATTCCATATCTTGGTTTTCTTTAAATAAATTTGTAAAAACTTTAAAGTGCAGGGATAAATAGCTAAATATAATGCTTTTTCTTAGGTTTACATTAAAAAAAAACTATAACAAAATATGTATTCGAATTACGAAATCAAGTTGTTTTATTTGCGAAATTGTTTATATTACTAGTTCAATTTAAAATCTATTTTGACTTAAATATAAACTTCATTTTTATCTTCAATTATCCAGAACGGAGGCTATGTGCAAAGTGGCTAGTTCGGAATGTCTTAAGTAATTATAATTACCTATATTGGATTAAAGATTTTTATCTGTATCTAAATGTGTTGAATGGACTGCAGTTTATTTTTTAACAATAATTAAACATCCCTCGTTCTTTCTAAGCCTTCTTTATAAATAAAACCAAACTACGAACATTCTTACTGGAGTACTTTTATCGTACTTATATTAACGAACAATACAATTAACTATCATATATTGCGCATTCATTCAATGTAAAACTATGAGCGCCTATAATGCTTATTTATTTTAATCATTTCCTTTCCTTTTTTTGTGATTAATCATTTTTATTTATGCACCTGAAGCTTATTGTTCTATGATTCTGGCTCTGATCTACTTTTTGTCTAAAATTGTGGATCGTACAAGTACAGTTCTTTTGGCATTTCTGTGTACTCCAAGCGAGGAATCTAACTGTTCAGATTTTAGACGGTTTCGATGAAACACCATATATATATATATATATATATATATATATATATATATATATATATATATATATATATATATATATATATATATATATATATGTGTGTGTGTGTGTGTGTGTGTGTGTGTGTGTGTGTGTGTGTGTATCAGGATCCGTAATAAAGGCAACTAATCATAAGTCTCTTTTTCTTTTTAAAACATGCTTTATTAATGTCAGTCCTTTCGTTAACCCTTTCGTGGGCCGTGGAAAGATTTCTTCCCACCTACACGATCTTACAAAATACACCTGTGGGAAGTGCAAAACCCATTCTAATACATTGGTCTTGATATTGAAACGACGGGAAGACTAATTCCCGCTTCGGTTTTGCGCTGTCATCAATTGTTCGATCTATTGAATAAAATTAGCAGTTCAGTTTTGAAAGTTTGGAGACGTGGAGTGAGAAATAAATGGCCCACGAAAGGGTTAAGCTTTGGCTACGCCGCTAAATATACTCCTTTGTTCAATTACATCGTCCACTAGCGTGAAGGTATTGCCCAGGCCAGTTTCCGACCCAAAGTAAGCCAAATATTTGCTTGCATAAGCTTTATAGTCCTGATATTCCTTCGCAATTAACTTTTTTCGCTGTGTACTTAAAACCGAGGATGTGTCTCTCTCCTCTTACGTGATCTTTAAATAGTTTCACTTATCTTTAAACATAACTCCCTTAATTTTTAAAACCGTGATCTTTAAATAGTTTCACTTACTCCCTTAATTTTTAAAACCCCATTTTCAAACCTAATATATATATATATATATATATATATATATATATATATATATATATATATATATACACACACACATATACATATATATATATATATATATGTGTGTGTGTGTGTATGTATAGATTACTTTGATATAATCAACTTATGTTGCTAACAGAAAGAATTACTCTTTTATAAAGCAAAGTTTTGTTTTTATCAGAAAGATGTGGGCCAAAAAGCAAAGTCTGGAGATCATGCATTCTAGCATTCATTGAGTAAGTTATTTAAATGTATGCGCAAAATTATTTTCTTATCAATAGTAATTCCTAGATATTTTACTGAATTCTGAGAGGAAATTGGCTGATCAAGCAGATATAACAGATGGGGGGGGGGGCGTCTTATAAGTCTTAAAGTGTATTGCGTGCCATTTACTAGTATTAATTTTTATCTTCCATTTTTGAAACCATGATTCCAGAGCATCAAGATGGTATTGTAGGAAAGATGAAACGCTGTTAATATGAGGAACCGAAGTAAAAATAGCACTAACCTCCACATACAGAGCCAAAGAAGCAGGGTCAGATTTTGGAATGTCATTTATTTAAATACTGAAGAGTGTAGGTCCTAGAATATAGTCTTGTTGCACTCCCGCGGTGATTTATTGCTAGAAAAAGTGTTTTGTCTGCTGCCGCAAAAGAAACGATTGCAAAGGTATTGGTGTAATAATTGTATCATGGCTTCAGTAGAGTTGTGAGCAGTGGAAGAAACCCAGTTTAAACCCGAGAAAAATCCGGGTTTTTTGGGAAGGAAATTTTGAAATTTTCCAAAACATGAGAATTTTGAAGTATTTTGAAGTCGCCAATTCCAATGACACAATGAGAAACACCAGTCTGTCTTTGCTGTAAACCTCAAAAGTTGATATTTTCACAAAATTTAACTATTATATGCTATGAAAAAAATTTGAATAATTGGGATTAACTAACTATATTTGGCAAGGTATCATGTTTAGCATGAAAGTGTATATATATATATATATATATATATATATATATATATATATATATATATAGTGTGTGTGTGTGTGTGTAGGAATTGGACACAAAATGCAACAGTGTCATTTGATTACACCTTTAAATGATATATGCATTACAAAAAATAATAAACTGTTATTTTAAATTAAAACATATTTATTTTTATATAATAAAAGGAGGGTGAAAAGTTTAGCATAAAGCAATTTGCATAACAAATAATGATAAAAAATAATGTGTATAATTATTATATTACCAACTAAAATTGAAGCAACCAGTTATGTTTTTGATAAAACTAACAGGGTAATTAATTACATAAGTACTACTATAAAATCATTTAAATGATCATTGATATTATTTCTTGAATATATATATATATATATATATATATATATATATATATATATATATATATATATATATATACATAACCTATCAGAAATGAATTTAATGATAGGAAAAAATAATTTAGAGCAGGCAAAATTTGCTTGTATCAAGCAATGTGTAGATAATCGGCTCGAAAGTTTGAATCGCCGTCTTCAGATCCACATACAGAAAAACTGGCATGTGGTCTGAGTCTAAGAGATCCATCGTTACGATAGAAAAATTTGTAAAAAACATTTTTGAGTAGAGCGAGGTCTGAAATGGAGGGGTAACCAAAAGAGTAATGAGTTGGTGAATTGGGATGGTAAAGGGTAATATCAAGTCTGTTTTTGACAAAATTTAGAAGCTCTTTTCCGAATTTATTCTTAGTTTAACAGTTCCAAGCAATGTGGCATGCATTTAAATCACCAGCAGTAATGCAAGAGTCATTAAATGCAAAAAATGTTTTAAAATCATCATCAACAGGGAAGGAAAAACGGTGTCTAACATACGCCAAAGTGAAAAGGATTTTTGTATTACTATCAGGCAAAATCATAACAGAGAGAGACTCGAGACTATCCGTATTTAAATCAGTAATAAGATAGTGATTAATGCCATGTTTTATATATATCACTTTCAATTTGGCGACGTGGTAAAACGGGACGATCCTTCTTATAAAGGGAGTAATTGCTGATGTTATATCCATAATTTTCAATGAATTTATTTTCTTGGACCCTCACGATATTAATATCCGAAGACTCAAGATAAAAGCGAAGTTCCAAAATTTTATTCGGAAGGTCGTTTGCATTCCAATACAAAATATTAGGAGAATTTAATTTATAATTTTTTCTATTTATCATTTGAAGAATCAAAACATGGTTCAAAATGGCTTAAAAAGTCTTTGATTAAGATCTTTGTTATCTTTGATAATTTGTGAAATTTGATTTAATGAATTTAAAATATCTGCAATATTAAAATCTTTCATAATGGATTGTATGGCTTTTATTATCTCCGAAAAGAAGTTCGAATTCTGTTGAGTGTTATTTGAATTCTGTGATTTGTTATTAGAATGCTTATTTTGAGTTCTTTTAGTTTGCGTTTACTTCTAAGTCGAAGATTTAAATGAATTTTTTGGGGCAGCCTTCGTAGTTTTAGCTGAACTTGTTTCAGTTCGTGAATTATTAGGTGTCGGGGATATAATAAACAAATCAACTCCTCTTTCGAGAAAATCATAGACTAACACGTGTAGTCTGTAGAGAAAATCCTCCTTTGAATTGTGAATGTGTTGCCATTCTCTTATTTGAAAAACATTCATCTGATAGCAGATTCAATTAGCAATATGTTGCTTACATCTACTACAATAGATATATTCTGCATAAAAGTAAAGCTATCCAATTATAATCTTTAATAATGTTATCAGAGCGTTGCATGTTATTTTGTTTTATTTATTTATGTTTTATACTTTAACTACCGGCCATCACGGTAATTGCACATCCAGTGATGGCAGTTCAGATGTGTAGTGAAGTAAATTAGCCTCAGAGTAGAACCCACAACAAAATTTGTTGCAAAAATGAAAAACAGAAATGTTATGTTTTTTCAGCGTATACACAGTAGTTATTAATACTTACCCGTCATATTGTAAAGTACTTATATAAATAATCTAAAAATGGGACAGCAAATATTCCAAAACATCAGAATTATTTAATTTTCCATTTTTTATTCATACACACATCACTAAACATGACAGAAAACAGCTCAAGATATGCATTTGAAGTTTTGAATCTCCTTTGTGAATGGGAAGAGTGTTCTACAATTCTGACTCATATTGAAGATTTTATTATGCATATTATTCAAGACCATCTTGGTAAACTATGTGAAGGTAGCAAATGAATTTCTAGATTCTAATTTTTTTTCCATATTCAATGTAGAAAATTACTTACTTTTTCTCATTGTTAGATTATAGCATTCTGCATCCAAGTATTCCAAAAATAAAAATTGTACTTAAAATATCAATAAATGAACACAACTTTACATTAATGCTTATTCATTTAGTTTTGCACTCTTTCTTGTGTTTATGCTTAATACATTAGCATGTGAAAGCTACTATAACATTAAATGATCTAACATCAAGAAACTACAAACTGATGTTACTGTTTTTGCTATTGTATGACAAGAAACAATTATTAAAATCTAAGTTTGTGTGCAGCTTAACGTGCCATGTAATGTCACAGAAAGGGGAATAAAATGAAAGCTTTCCAAATTCATTATCATAAAACAAACAAATAGAAGAAAAATTATGACATTTATACAATGTTATACAATGTATATAAATGTTTTTCTTTTAATTTAATTATGTGGAATAGATAATTGATTACATATTTAGCAAATGAAGCAGGGGATTATATCCATAGCTGTATTGTTTTTAAAATTATACTATATAATGTTTCTTGTTAACCAAATATTTTTTTGCATGGGATTGTTCTTAGATTATTATACGGACCCAAATGTATGTTCTATAATAGATGAAAAATTCAAAATCATTGTCAGGTAATCTAAGGTACATTTGTAGCTATCTTATTACATCTGGAATATAATTTTATTTTCATAATTGTTCCCTGTCAAATCTTAGGAAAATGTTTTCTATATCTCCCTTTTATTAATCATAATAGAAAAAGATAATCTCGCCATTGAAACTTTCATAAATTTTATTAATCTTATTTGTTTATTTTATTGCACTAAACCTGAGGTTGGTAGATTTTTGAGAGAGAGGAGCAAAATTTTCAGTGAAACAGTATAGCATAGGTATCGGAGAGCAGATTTTATATATTAATTGCTATTGATTCAATACATAGAAGCTAAGGTGTGAAGAGCCACAAATATCTATGTAGAGGACACATGTACCTCACTTGCTGCTATTTGCTGGTACATTATGCCATGTACCAAACTACCATGTGCAAAATAATAATGATGTTTAAAATGTGATTGTAAATCAGTAAATTTATTATACTATTTCAGGAATTTTCTAAATTAGCAGCATTTAATTTCAGAGCATTTTATAGTGTTACCGTGTTAATTAACCTTCATATTAGCATATTATTATATATTAACAAATAAATTTATGTTTCAAATTTTCATCATTCTTCTAAAATATAATTGAAAAGTTTTTGTAGAGATATTTTTGTTACATAAATCAAAATTGCCATTTTTAGAAAATAAAAGTTAAAATTTTTTCTATTATTGAAAGTTTTATTTTACTTTTTGACTACACTTAAATTTTGTTATATTTCTGTAATACTGTTAATTTTTCTCTTTTTAGATGAGTTACATTGTCATTGGAAAGATTGTGAAGGTTTCACTGAAAATTTATCTGAACTAAGGAGGCATATTTTATTACATGCATTTCACACGAAGATAAAATGCCATGGTCGGAATCTTCAAAATTCAAAGAAAATTCCGGATTGCTCTCTTAGTATTCATAGTCGCAATATTATTCCTGAATTGCCTGAGCCTTTAGTCTGTTCATGGGATAATTGCTTGGTATGTTCTGTTTTAATATGAATATTTAAAAAGCTATTGTAATATTCAAAACTGTTAATTTTTAACATTATTCAAATTTCCTGATTTATCTGTATGTTTTGCTCAAGATATTTAAATTTTTTTTTCTGTATAACACACATGTGTAAAACAGCATTTGTACAGTGTTCTTATTAGTTTTTATTCCATTATAGATATTAATGTTAATCATATACCAGGATTTTATATTAAATATATTGTCAATAAAGAAATCTACAAGAAGTATGCTTTTCCAAGTAAAATACCTAAGTTAAAATTTTTCACCTGTTATGTATAGAGTAAGATATAGTATATTTTCTTAGGATGCTTTATATTTTACAAATGTAAGATAAAAATGATAAAAAAATATGATTTTTAATATTCTAAATGAATCAGAATGGTATAAGTTATCCTTATCATTAAGTCATCATTATTGAAATGTAACTAACACCTTATACAAACGTTGCAAAACATATCCAAAAATTTCACACATTCATCAAAAATATGTATTTGCAACATAGATAATACATTAAGTGCTATATGTATAATTATAATAATTTAAATAAATTGCAGGTTTTCATCTCTGTTTCTTAATTTTTTTTTTTTTTTTTTGTGTGTGTGTGTGTTACTGATAATTTAACCTTGTAAATATTTCCATCTATTTTATAACAAATATTTTTTATAAAGAGGCATAATCTAAAATATGTATATAAATGAAATCATAGCTTGTGAAAAATCACACTGGTATAAATTATCCTTATCATTAAGTTGTCATTATTGAAAGGTAACTAACACCTTATACTAACATTGCAAAACATGTTTGAAAATTTCAAACATTCATCAAAAATATATATTTGCAACATAGATAATGCATTAAGTGCTATATGGGCAGGGTTTATGTATAATTATAATAATTTAAATAAATTACAGGTTTTCATCTTTATTTCCTTTTTTTTTTTTTTTTTTTTTTTTTTTGTGTGTGTGTGTGTGTGTATGTCTGTGTATGTGTTACTGATAATTTAAGCTTGTAAATATTTCCATCTATTTTATAACAAATCTTTTATATAAAGAGGCATAACCTAAAATATGTAAATAAACGAAATCATAGCTTGTAAAAAAAAATACAAAGTTCATGAAGTTAAGGAAATTTAACGATAAATATATGGAACACTATTATGCTTGTGTAGAGTTATTCATTATGATTTGGACAGAGAATTCCTGCAGATTTGTTTCCCTTCGGTTCAGCACTGGTGTTTCCAAACTGGGCCTGATGTTTAATTTGCGAAGTGGACTCATAATAACTAATTCATATCAATTCGATGCAACTATATACCTGCTTTTGACCTCATTTCATAACTCTGGAGTCCATTTTCTCCTGATCTTCAATAGAACATTAATCTAACCAATATAAAAAATATGAGATATACCTGCCTGTATTATTTATGTGTATTATTTTTTAACAAGATTTTCAGTAGCACTGAGACTACACTTTGGGTTAAGGACATAAAACTATTAAGGCAAAATTATGTAACTTTTATTTAAAATATTTTTGAAAATGACGATAACGTATATTTTTATATGTCAAACATAAAAAATCCAAGAATCTAGAACAATAATAGATAATTATTAATACCGGGTTCCCATGGTCATGAAAAGTCATTGAAAAGTGCTTAAATTTTCTTTTTGTTTTTTAAGGCCTTAAAAGTTTTTGAATTTTCTTTGAGGTCATTGAATTAAATGTCTGGTGCTTGATTTTTCTTTTTCAAGTCCCTGCAAAATGTTAATTCATGTCTGCACCAGAAAATTGAGAAGGATCGTTATTGGCAATTGTGTGCGTGTCATGGGACTCATCTTTCATGCACTGCAAACTGCACTAGCTACTGTCCCTGGCTTGGAGGAAGAGGGAGACAAGCTTAGAGTTCAATGTCATCCCGAATTAGAAATGCTTGCCTTTCATTCGATGAAAGAGATTTTTTAAAGGCCCCTCCCACTGTGGTCCACTGCAAGCCATTACCACCGTCTGGAGGGGCTTTGGCTTATGGCCAATGGCAGCAGACGATAAAATAGTCTTGGCAGACGATGGCTCCCCAGGCAGTTTTTCTCCAAAGATCAAAGGCAGCCAGATGTGCAACTAAAGTGAGCAGTAAACCCTATGGACGAATCGATGTGTTTGGATCATTTAGTGGTCCAGCGTGTGGATGCAACCCGTGAACCATCATTCAAAGTCATCGTTAGGAAGTGGTGAACAATTGGCCATAGTGTTTAGGCTACATTAGTGTTGTTTTACTTTTTTTTTTGCCATTTTGTGTCTGGATACCTGAGTAGCGAAGCAAAGTTTGACTTATTTTCTTTGATTGCTTATTTCTGTATAGTTAGTGATGTCAAATATATATAAAAATAAAAAGTTTGGAATGCTTTAAAAAGAAACTGTATATTTTTAAACCAGTATTCGTGTGCTTATAGCCCTTCCTTTTATTATACCATTTCAAAAGCCTGATTTTTTTCTGGGAAAAGAGTGAACATTATATATATAGTTCTACTGTTTTGGGAAGTTATTTTAATTTTTTTCAATTATGAACAGTGTATCAAAGAGGTTCTTGAAAAAAATATCAGGTTTTGGAAAAGTCATTTAAAAGTGCTTGAAATTTTCAGAAGCAAAATAGTGGGAACCATGTAATAATATTAGAAGAGCATTATCAAATACTCAAAAAGACCTGGGCAGGCTGGGCTTACTTCAATCCTGATTAATACCAATATATTTTATTCATACTGTACATGCACATGAAAAATGATTATTTTTGCTGTCTTCAAAAGGCTTAAATATAATACAAAAAAGAAAATAGAGAAAAATTCACTAGAAAGAGAAAGTGTCATTTTGAAATATTTAGCAGTGTTTTTAACTAAGTCATTTTTATGGTAATAGAAATAAACACAGAACATGCATTTATATTATTAGTGTGAGGATAAATAAATATTATATCTACATGAAACTCATGTAATTTTAGGAAGAGTTTGAATGCCCTGAATATTTTTATCGTCATGTTGATTATCATTGTGAAAGTGAATCAAGGAAAGAAAATGTTTCCAGTGTTGTATGTTTATGGCAAGGTATGTAGTACTAATTTTTATCATTTAATTGCTAAACAACCAAGTTTTTTTATATGCATTTTTAAATATTAAATAAGAACTTGTATAAGATTTAAATTTATTTATTTATTTTTATTTATTTATTTTTTTTTTGTCAAATTTCAGAATGATGAACATAAGTTATACATATCGAATATTCATTCCAAGTATTCCTTAAAATATGCATTGAACTATAAATTTTAAAAACTATTAAACTTTAATTTTATTGTTTGTTAGAATTAGTTTATAGTTTCAGATAATGAATTTTATTAACAGAAATTAAAATTAGTTCTATTATTAAATTGTAGGATATGTGTAAAAATGTATATCTTTATTATACGTTTAATGGCATATGTTATCACAGAAATCACTTAAAGTTTTAATAAAATGTATTGGTTTTGTATTTTTGAATCTTTATTTATCCTTCCTTCTTACTCAAGTCTATAACTAAGAATTAAGTATTGTGTAAAATGCAAAAATTCCTTGTTAACCCTTTAACTACCAATTTTAAAATAAATTATTTTTTTAATTTACCTTGCTTACTTAAAAAAATAAATATGTCATAAATAAAACAGTTTTTATTTGAATTTTTTTTTTGTCAAAATTCAGAATGATGAACATTATAAATTATACATATTGAATATTCATTCCAAGTATCATAAATTTTAAAATATGCATTGAACTATAAATTTAAAAAAACTATTAAACTTTAATTTTATTGTTTGTTAGAATTAGTTTATAGTTTCAGATAATAAATTTTATTAACAGAAATTAAAATTAGTTCTATTAAATGGTAGGGTATGTGTAAAATGTATGCCTTTATTATACGTTTAATGACATATGTTATCACAGAAATCACTTATATTAAAGTTTCAATAAAATGTATTGGTTTAGTATTTTTGAATCATTATTTACCCTTCCTTCTTACCCAAGTCTGTAACTAAGAATTAAGTATTGTGTAAAAAGCAAAAATTCCTCGTTAACTCCTTGACTACCAATTTTAAATTAAATTATTTTTTTGATTTACCTTGTTTACTTTTAAAAGAAATAAATAAGTCATAAATAAAACAGTTTTTATTTGAAATTGTTTTGTAAAGTGGTATTAAATTGGAGCCTGGGACATATATGTTCCAGTCATAGTAAATGATGGGGCAAGTGTGTCCCATTTGTTCAAAATTTCTTTAAATAAATGAGTGAGAGTATTTTGGAGACTTTTTCCATATGATTTAAGTATATATATTATGGTAGAATATAAGCCATCTTTTGTATAACCCAATATTTATATTCCTCCTTCTAACTTTGCAAGTTACAAACAAAATGATATGATTAACCAAGTTATGGTGCATGATCCCCAAAAGGTATAAGGTTCTCTACAATCTAATAACTACAGCAAAGAATTCTGTGAATGTTGAAGAAAATTTTTAAAAGGTAATATTTGAAATTTCAGTAGACATATATGTCCCATGATTGTCAAAGAGTTAAAGTAGTAAAATAAAGCTAATGATCTATTAAGGTCTAAAAGTTTAATTTTGGCAATAAATGTTAAATTTTTAAATGTTTTATGTATATTTAGTATCTTTTATATGTCTCTTTTTCAAAGATGTTAATAAAGTATTGAAAATAGTTTCTTTGAAATAAAAATTTCATTTAAATTCACATTGATTTTTAGGCTGCAGCAGACGTTTTTCTGGTTCACATAAACTCAAAGAGCACCTTAGGTCCCATACTCAAGAAAAATTGATTGCATGCCCAACTTGTGGTGGAATGTTTGCTTCCCGGACTAAATTTTATGATCACATACAAAGACAGTTACCAGTTGATGGTAAACATTATTATTACTCAAAGGCAAAAAATGAACTTTTACTATTCACTGTTACATACAATGATATGTATAAAGCTAGTTAAGTGTTTTACAATCACCATATTATCATTATTAAAAGTATATCATCAAAAATTCAAAACTTTTTTTTATTGCACTACTTTATATCATTGCATTTTGATTCAATTTAATATTTTTTATTGTTATAAGTTAGTCAAATAAAGAAATATTTTTAATTTTAATAGAGTAAAAAGTTTTCTCAATTTATTTTTCCTGTTGTCATCCATATTAACTTCTTTTGTTTATTGTTTTATGACATATATCCAAATACAAGTATGTTTAGTGTTACAAAAAAAGTTTAATTATTTTGAAATTTTAATCTTATAGAAAATGATCCTGATAACACATTCATATGTGAATACTGTTCAAGAAAATTAAACTCTGAACGCCTACTTAGGGATCATATGAGACATCATGGTAAATATTGCTATTGTTCTTTTGTCACTAAATTCTTTATCTGTTACAGATTTTTTTTTTCAATGAAAAATTAACGGTTAGTTATAAAAAAAAAAATTATTTCTGTATGAGATCATTCAATTATCCTGTGTATGAAATTAATTTTCTTTTCTAAGGGAGTGTCACTATATGCCTGTTTATTAACTTTTCATCTGAGCTAATTACAAAATTTAAAAGAATTGGGTGTCATGTTGAAATGTTTTATATATTCGTCTTTAAAAAATGGTCCCCTATCTTTTATATCACTGACCTGTTGTGATTACCTCACAATGATACTCCCTCCTAATGATACTTCCAGATCTGGGAGCAAATATGTATAGACAGTATTTATTTGTATATAACAGACATCCTGTTTTTTACAAGAAAAAAAATGTAAAAACATATCTTGCATATATAATGCACATCTGAAATTTGACATTTAAGGTACTTTCAAAAATGCGACTTTTGCAGACCCAATGAATCAAGCTCTAGTGTTCTTTCAATAGCATTCTAAAGATGACTTCATTCTGAACGTTCTTCGCACTTGTTACTATTCATTATTCAGCAGTTTATGGCCATTGTGAGATTACTGTTGGGGCGAAATTCAAGACGTTCTACATCACCCCTTTTTTGACAGCATTGTTACAAAGGATTACTTCTGTAAGAAAACATTATTTTGTTATAACATGCAAGTAAGATGGAGAAGAAATCTAATTATACTGTATTTAATTTGAAAGTAGCACAATATGCAATAGAAAATGGGAACGGTACTTAGAGTAAAACATTCAGCATTCCAAGTTTATTAGTATTTAATAAACTTTGAATTATTAGTATTTAAAAACAAAGTATTATTACCTGGTTTGGTTTACGGTGCTACGGTCTACTTTTTGTAACACGAAGGCCAATGAGACTGGGACCTACTGCTTAAAGTGGATTCTGAATGGTTGGGATTCAAACCCACAAACTCCAGTTCCAAAGGCCAGCACCCTAACCATTCGGCCATCGTTTGGCTATTAGTATTGCTAACAGTGTTGTATAAATAAAATGCTATAATAATGAAATAGAGATACAGCAGTACTTCTTTTGATTAAGATTTAAATTTTTTCCCCTTAAATACCTGTCTTTTCTCATACATATGTTGGATGATTTCAGGAAACAGTAAAAATTATTTTGTGTATAACATGCTCCTTCAGTTTTTGCCCCACATTTTTGAAAGAAATAACTATGTTATACATAGCTAAATAAGGTTGTAATTTAATATATCCGTCATTAAGTACAATTATATTAAATATGACAAATTTTTGTCCCTGTTTATTTACAGTACTAGAAAATCATGCAATTGTTTCTTTTTAATGAAGTAGTCCTAATGTGACTAGTATGAGCATTAAAAACATTTACTGACTTTTTAATGACTCTATCCAATTTTATAAAAATTATAAAAGTATTAATTAAAATTGTAAAGTATTAAATTTTGTAAAAAGACAGGAAAATTTATCTTATGTATAGCATGCACCTAAAGTTTTATATGCAAGTGACTTTCCATATTGTAAACCAATTGGTTTGAGGACCAATTAAATCAACCTCTAACGCTTTTTTAATATAGTTCTTGAAACAACCTCATTTTTAATAAAATTCTTCATGCTTGTTATCATTTGTTTAAGGTCATTAAGGGTTTAGATACTTTGAGATGATTGTCAAGACTGAGATTGAAAACCCTGTGTCCTACCTCTTTTTTAATGGGTAATTTTATATCATACATAACCCCTTCAAAGGGGGTAGGATAAGGAGTATTGCTTTTTCTATATTCCTCTGTATTCAATCAGAGAAGAGTGTTTTGGGACATGTAAGCAAAATGTAAAAGATATCTAATTTTACTGTGGCATTTAAGTTGTAATTAGTTGAACATGTAAAAGAACATGAAAATAGTTCTTCAAGTCAGAAATTTAGCACTTAGAGTTAATAATAAGTGTTACTAGTCTTATCTTTTACTCCTATTGCAATAAAGGCAATAGGAGACAGCAATACTTCTAATAAGTAAGATTTTTCTTCTTTTTATTTTCATCTTTGAATACTGTCTTGATTCATATGTATATCATATTATTACAGGAATCAGTAAAATAGTATACTGTATGTTAATACTTACCTAAAATTTTACCTTTTTAAGTGTGCATTATAAATGTAAAAACAATAAATTTGTTTTCCTCATCAAATTGCAAAATGACTAATAAAATGTGTAAAAGGCAAAAATAAACAAATAAAAATAAAATAAAATAAACCCTGTAATTTATGGAAGTAAGAATTTGAATTTGTTTGTTTAAAAGGAACTAGAAAAAGAGGAGGAAAGAAACTCTTTGTGCATATTATTTATTTTAGTCTCTTATATTTAACAAACAAAAATTTACAAAATTATTCTGAAGTATTGATGTCTTACTGAGAAAAGAGAAAATTGCATTACATGAATCAAGAAACACAGATGCAAGCTTATGAAATGTCATCACAAATTTCCAACGCTTAAAACTGTGGACAGGAGAAAAATAAATTTAATTATTACAAATATTTTTGTTATAAAAGAATTGTCTTCTTGAGCTCTTAGTAAGGATTTTAAGTAATATTCTAAGCCCTTAGCTATTTTCTTTTTCTAAAACTCATTAACATTGTGAACATATTACCATTTTTTTATCATAATCAAATTATCAGCATTCATCATCAATTAAAAAGTTCTTTTATAAGTTTAATTACATATTAAATCATATATTTATGCTTAATTTTAAGATCAGATTATATAAAAACAGTTTTGTATTGCAGATTGGTTTGTTCTCCTGCAGAAAAGTCTCTTCATTTGTAAAATTAAAAAAAAAGGCCTGATAAAAATTAACTTATATCTTCACAATTTGATGATTATTAATTTTTGTTCATTTCTATTTTTGCAGTTAATCATTATAAATGCATGTACTGTGATATGACATGTACTACGCCATCTGCTTTACAACTTCATGTTGCTTATCGACATTCAGATAACAAGCCTCATGCTTGTCAGTATTGTGATTATAGGTTAGTTTGTTTAAACCTTCCTTAAATATTTTACTATATATTTTAATAAGAGTATCTGTATATAGTTTTTTTGTATTTATATTAATTTTGAAATGTATAAATTTCTACACAAAACTTGATCTAAGAAAGCTAAACATGATATAAATTTTTAAGAGTTTATCAAGAATACTTTTTACGTAGTCTAGTAATTTGTAGGATTCACCATAGAATTTTGATCATTTATAGATGTAAAACAGAAAGTGATCTCAGGAAACATCTAGAAACTCATAGTCAAGTTCCATCCTATAAATGCCCAGTTGAGGGATGTTTATATGCTACAAGATCTCAAACTTGCTATAGGGCTCACTATAGCAAAAAGCATGAGGTAAATAGCTTATATTTCCATTTTGACTCTTCTTATGTTCTTTAACCTTCATTCAGGAACTGTTGGTCTGATAGACCCAGCTGGAACTGTATTTGTCTTAACAGTATTTATACTAAACTTTGAATGATACAGTGAAGATTAGCCAGGTCCCTGTATATGGATGATAATGCACACTTTTTACACTAACCCAATTTAATGATTACTATTCCTCTAAAGGATGTGGTAAAAGGAGGAGAGATATCTAGCACTAGCTAGATCACTGTCAAGGGTAAACTCATTGGGGTCTAAGACTGTTTATTTAAATTTTATTTGCAAATATACATAACACAAATTCCTAAGCTGATTGGCCTAAACCATGCAGCCAAGTGCAGGTGTACATAAAAAATGCATGGTTACGTAGTTACATAATTTTGTATTTTGGGCCAAGTTTACATAGTTGCTTTGTTATATAATTATTATAGTTGACAATATTGTGCTGTGTGAATGTAGTACATTGTAAGTAGCATAGTTAGATAATTTTAAGTTCCATATATATTTTTTAAAAATGATGCATAGCTATATCCAGAGTCAGTATCCATAGTAATATAACATAGTTGACACAAAGATGATATTGGATACATAATTTAGAATTCCAGAAGACATTTAACATACATGTGTTTTTTATTTATATGATGCTTATTTATATGATGCCCTATTCAGTTGATCCTCTCATTTCATGGATTACAGTTATTGCAATATTGATCTCATAGGCTCATTGCCTCTGAATTCATCATATTTGTAAAAGCTTGGAAAATCTTATTTTTTTCTGAAAACAGTGTTTTACTCATTTCAAGACTGTATGCACAAAATTCTAAATTTTTCAGCCTGGCTTCCCATGTTTGTAGTGCCAGAGCATGTATTTTCGTTATTGTTTTCTCTCATAGGCTCCACTAAAATGGTCCAGAAATTCTAAGTCCTTTCTTAGCTATCATCTTAACAAAATAAGTATTTCTTTAAAATATTTTGAAAAGGAAACCTCAGTGAATACTTCGAAAAGAATGTCATTCATGCTCAATATGAAGGGAATTCAAAAATAGAGTAAGATAGTGAGGAGATAGTGGGAAAAAAGGATTTTTTCTTGTGTAACAAATTTTGTTTTTTTACCTTTAAACATTCCCACAAAGTCCATTTATTTCTTTTATAATACTGAAAGTAAAATTATTGGTTACTAAAGGATAATAACTATAATTGTTTTACTTGTATCTTTCATGCCTAATCTGTCTAAACTCATTGTTCTCAATATTGCACCTGGTAAAAGGAAAAAAAAAAATGTTATACAAGATCATTATTTTCTGTACGGTTTGAGAATATAAACAAACAATTTTGTTAACTAAATCTATCTCTTAATTTATTATAATTAATTGATCATGTTTGCATGGAAATTTCCTGAAAAATTTATTGTTTTGAAAGAATTATATTTCTCTCTGATTGATGTAATGTATGTTCTTATTGCTACCCATAAATTTAGATTATTGATTGAATGCATGTAAATTACTGTGTGCAAATTTGATATTTCTTTATTCTTCAATGATATTTATTTATTTATTTTTGAAAAGGGGAAACAGTCTGCTAAATATTCATGTCATCTGTGTGAAAAAGTATGCACCCGAGGAAATTATCTAACCAAGCATCTTATAAATCATCACAAATTCAGGTGGCCTTCTGGTCATTGTAGATTTCGGTATGAATCATTTATCTTTCACTTTTATTAAAATTTTAAAATCTCAATTTATAAGGCTATACTGTATTTATTAAGATATTATTGCTTCTCCCATTATCTTAAAAATTGTTGTGTAACTCAGTTGTTCAAGCATCTTGTTTGTTTCACATTTTAAACTTAAGATTGTCTGCTCTCTGTTTTTATTAACTTTAGAGAACATATTACTATTTCTAAATAAGTTTCTATTATAATACATTTTATTCAATCTCTAAATAATTTTTATAGCTTTAAATTTTAAACATTTATGTTGTTTAATATTTGAGTTCCCTTTATTGTCCCCGTTCCATCTTATTGTTTAGCAAAAATTTGCTTATCTGACAAATTATATATATATATATATATATATATATATGATTGACCTGGGGCTCCAGTAAATAATTTGTTTACAGTATACCATATGAAGTTGGCATAGAAGGTCTTAAATAATACTACTGAAGATGCTAAGTATCTATGATAACAAAATTGTAAATTAAGTGACGAGTGGCATCTATATAGAAACTCCTCAGTGAAATTTAACCCTTTGTCAATGAAACTCAAACTTTTGTTTAATATTTAGACGTAAACTTATTGCATTTGATGAGAGACTTAAAGCCTAGCTAAGAGGGAGTTCAGTGATTTATGAGTTTTATTTGGTAGTCATAGATTGCTTCAATAACTTAGTAATTTGTCTTTATTAATCTTTATATATAAAACCTATTGTATGTGTGTATGTTTGCTATGCATTGTGAAAAGGCTAATTGATGATTTTAGGATTTTGCATGGTAAATCAAGTTAACTCTCTAAAGTTTAAATTATTTGGATGTCAAAGGAGTATGAAGATAATTTTTTAAAATGTAAATTGCATATAACTTTGTTTTGGTGCTATTTATTATATTTTCCTTTTAATTATATTCTAAAATAATTAAAATCTTTAAAGTAATTCATCTGATAGTGTTTAAAATGTGTTTTCAAATAATATTTTATTTTGCTTATTTATTTTATTAGTTTTAATTTAGTATATTTCTTTCATTTTGAATTCAGTTGCACCATATTTTCATCCAATTTTGAAATCCTACTTTTATTCCATTGTTAATTGCATTAAGATTTGAGAAGATAACATTTGTTCTCTTTAAATGATATGGAAAAACATTCAGATAGTTTTTCTTTAGACTGTCCGAAGATAAATCATCAAGTATAATTTTTATTTCTTCAGACTATATTTGTTAAGTTCTTGGCGAAAATTAAATTTAAATGAATGGGTTATTTGTTTTATAGTAATAAGTTGTTTTATTTTCAGGATTGCTTACAATTTTAGGGTTATATAATCTAAAAGCAAATTTCAATTTTGAAATAAATATAACCTCCATTTTGGAACATTAATTACACAGGCTGAATGCAAATCAGCTAGCTGGTAATAAAATCAGAATATCTCTTTAAGCAAAGGAAGCAAAATTCACAGATCAAGGTATTCAACTCCAGTAAATCCTTTCTCCATTGTGCCGAACGATGGCCGATTGGTTAGGGTGCTGGCCTTCGGTACCGGAGTTCGTGGGTTCGAATCCCACTATGGTATGGATGTTCGTAGCCGTTTGGAATCGGCTTTAAGCTGTAGGTCCCGGTCTCATTAACCCTCGTGTTGCAAAAAGTAGACTGTAGCACTCCAAACCAAACCAAACCTTTCTCCATTGTAGACATTGATGGAAATGGATTAGCAGACAAACTCGTCAAGGAGAGTTCCCTCTACTGCCCTCACATATCTAAAATTTTATTCTATTAATGAATCACAAATTTCCAAATTAGGTAATCTGGTTGATACCCCACTCAACACTAGTATATAGGAAGTTAACCATGTTTCACACTCTCTCTCTAAGGTAGAAGATCTCAATCAGCATTATCACAAATTGCCAGTTATTTCATCAAATCACATCTCACATTGTGAGAGTAGGAAGTTCCTTGCTACCTATACTAAATATCATTGTCTTCAAGTGTCAATATTTGGTAATTGAGTTTACTCAGTTTTATTTTATTTTCCTTCTGTCAGCCAGCGAAATATGTATTTTTTCTATTTCTGTATTCTTAAATAAATAATTAAAATACACTATTTTCTCCTAAAATATATGCAAATTCTGTTAAAGCATAAAAATAGCTGTAGATCACAAAAACACTTTCATTAATAAACAAAAAAAAAAAAAAAAAAAAAGAAGGGAGGTACATTGAAGTTTTATACTTTCATAAAGATCCTGAGTCCAGCCAATCAAATTTCAGGCACAAGACCCAAATCAATCAAACACAAAAGGATCAACTCATGAAAACCTCAGGTGCCCAAGAAATCTTTAACTTGAATAATAACCAGCCAAATCGCCAAATAGGAATGCAATTACATATATTTCAACAAATTCAAAGTATGCATTTACTCTGTATTAAATAGATATATTAAAATTAACATTTTCTGTTAATCCAGTTAAATATTTTACAGTTAAGAAATTTTATAAAATTTTTGAAAATTAAAAATCTTTACAAGCAACCATTTATAAAAAAGTAAGTGCTTTTAACTGGTGAAATAGTTTTACACAAATTTTAATAAATAAGATGAATTTAAGAATTCTTATAGACTAAATTTTATAAACTGTACAATAATAACTACTCAATGGAATTTTCCTTTAAACTTTATACACTCAGTAATATTTTAAAACTGTGTCCAATTGTATCTCAGTTTCTGAAGATTTCTTTATTGACTCTAAATCTTTTCAACTTGTTCCCCTTGTCCTTAGTATTCAGGAATTGAGTTTTTTCTTCAAGGTTATTATCCCTTATACTTACTAGCCTTAAAGATAGAGATGTTAAAAACTAACTTCATAGCAATGAAAACTATTCATATAAAATGTATACTTATGCAGAACAAGTTTCAAACTAAACCACATATATTTTCATGATTTCTTAATATATATTTGGCTTTATAATTCCAATAACAAAACTGTCATTATTTCATTTCTCTCACTTGAAATTTTAAGGGGTTTATTTTATTTATTTATTTATTTTTATTGAAAAGTATTATATCTCTGGACTTTCCTTAATTTGGAAGAAACTCCATATTTTAAGGAATTATAAAGAGGAATTTACCTTTGTAAAGAAAACTTTTCATTAATATTCCAATGAAATTAAAACCTTTTTTTTTACCCAGACTTAACCTGTATGTTAGAGTGACAGGGAATTTTAAGTATCTGAAACATTAAAAAAAAATAAGCTAAATTTCAAGAGACTATACTTAGGTCTCTTTGACTGTGATAGATGTATTCTAAGTAATAATCATTTATTTGTGATTTTATGAAATAAAACTTGTAAACGTTAAATAACTTCCATGTTTTTATTAGTTATCCTAATTTTGAATCATAATTATCAGTTTAAATAGGAGATAAAAAAAATTTTATATAATTTGTTTTCTGTATTAATTTAAATAAAAAAATTAGGACAACCATCTTTTTTGACATTCTCCTTTCCTCACTGGCCAACTTTCAAAAACTGGCACCACTAAAACTTTTTGTGAAATATTGGTCAGTAAGTTAATTGGTTGATGTTTAATAACTAAAGTAATTGTAATTATTGCAAGTTCGTGAAAAGTTATATTTATAAAACTGTTATAACTTCTAGTCTAGTGATATCACTTTTCATTTTTAGTAAATTAATATATGAATTTAATATCTTTAAAACATATTAATAATCAAAAGTACAGTTGAATTTTTTATAAGATAATAGAATGCTATTTACAAATTCTCCTGAAAATCAGCAGCCTGATACTATATAAAAAATTTTATTCAAAATCAGCTGCATGCTTAGAAGTAGGAGCTGAATTTAAAGAAACAGTGGCAGCTTTTTAGGCCTTAATTAGAAATTCATGTTGAAATTTTTGCTCAGAGTTTAGAAACTCTTGTTTTTAGTGTGAACAAACTATCTAAAGTTACGTTTATTTTCTTAGTACCCCAAACTGTAAAAATTCTTGGCCTATCTATCCCAAAACCACAAATTTTATGCCTAATCCATAAAAGTTGTCAAGTATATTTTATTTGTGTTGAAAAATTTGCAATTCTTACTTTTTTAAATGTATAAACCTGGGGGCATTTCTGCAGTAACAGACATTGACTGAAATACATTATCCATATTTTAAATTTATGTCTGAGCAGCATACCCATGAACCACTATTATTCGGTTAGGTTCTAGATTTTAAAAAAATATGTTGTTTACTATCAAGAACCTAAGCAAATAAACATGTTTGTTACATTACTCATTCCAGATAATAAAAATAAAGCCTAGTTCATTTTGATTCTTTTTTAATTAATACATTTATATTGCATTTTTGCATGCAAGTGAGATATTTGTTAATGCTTAATAGATCTATATATAATATCTGCTCTTATCTTTCCCAGGTATAGAATGCATGAAGATGGTCTTTATAGGCTACAAACAGTAAGATATGAAAGTCTTGAACTTTCCCAAACAATGATGGGAGAATCTGGAGAAACAATGGATAATCCAAATGGTATAATGGAGGAAGCTGATGAAAGTAGTATTGATGAACCTAACCCAGTATGTACTGAACCATCTCTAAAGTCTGGTAATAATGTCATCATAGAAAATGATTCACCAGCTATTCCTGAACCATTGTTGTTATACTTAAAAGAAAAGAATGAAGTTCAGTTATTACAAAGCACTCCAGTTATCACTGAACCTTCTGGCATTAAATTTACTGAAAAATCTAATACTCATGAATCTGAGTCAGAACCTGTTCTTATCAATATCATTGATACGGAAGATGGACCATCAGAATCTGGAGGTTCAGTACTATTGATAAAAACTACTCGACCCATTTCAACAGATCAAAGAGCATCAGTTCAGTTAATTACTAAAGATTCTAGTGGTCGAATGTTATTAGAAACTGCTGAAATTATTACTCAGTATCAATATGATTCTATAGAATGATGATTTTTAATTGTATAGTTAATTTTAAAATGCCTCAAACTCTTTATTTATTCATGATATATCTAAAATATTTTCCTGTTTTAATTATGTACAAATGATTATTTTGTTAAATAGAGTTTATTTATACACAGTCTTTCATTTAAGACATACCACCTTTTGATATAAAACTTAAAATAAAGTAAAACATTAGAAACTGAGCCTTTCTTGTCTTTCATCTAATGTAATGGTTTTCAAACTTTTTATCACATGGAACCCTTTTTTTTTTCTTACCACGTACATAGCAACAGCACCCGTGAATAAATATTACTTATGGAGAAACTAAGGGTTTATTAATTCTCACTAATTAAACATAAACATAAAAACTAAACAATATAAAGCAGTTTGAAAATGTAGATAATTCTTACAAAAGGTGTTATTAGCAGCTTGTATAGGAGATTTTCAGTAAGATGTCTCAGGCTGATATTCCATAAAACAAACAATATAGCAAACACCGATATGTCTGTAAATTAATTCATCTGCAAAGCAAACCTGCAGGATTGCATATGATAAACTAGTAATTCTTTTACAGCTCCTGTAATTTTATTCACTCTTCAAGATACAGTATCATTCTATAGATTAATTTTTGCTATTTCTTTAGCTGTTTTTTCACTGAGCACAGACTTAACCATGTTAATAGCAAATGACTTAATAAGAGATTTGGCTATCATAAGGGCTTACCAAGACCTGGAGGTTGATCTGATTAAAAGCTGGATTAACAAGCCTCTGCAATAACTGCTATAATAATATTGCAGACATTGATAATGAAGAAATCTTTTTATCTCCCTCACTATGATCTGAGATACGATTCTCAGAGACCCAGGGCAACTGTGGTGATCGCTACTAACATACAGCCAGGAAGATAAAAACCATCCTTGTTAGGAGTATGTCCATATCCTGTTAATACATATATATATATATATGTGTGTGTGTGTGTGTGTATTACAAAAAAACCCTGCTAAACATATACTCTACCCTAGATTTTTATGAATTTGTTTATAGTATTATGTTTAATGTCTGCTCTTTTACCCCCTCTCTCATTTTCCCTATATTTATATCATAGTGTCAGCCATGTTAGTTTAAGGTTTCTTACATAACTATGTGTATAATTTGGATAATGGGCCTTCAGCTCAAGGTGTCCCAAAATTGACCATGCCAGTCCCAATGCATGCCTAAGATTCTCTTCTAAATAGCCTGTTGTAATGTACTTACAATATGAACACCAGTGTTCATTTATAAAGGGGAGACACAGTAAAAATATGATACCTTATATTTAGATTAAGACATTTATTCTGTACACTATTTACAAATTTTTCTCCTTGATAACCATATAACATAACCAGCAATTATTTATATTTTATATTCATATTTACACCATAATTAGTACAATTCTCTTTAGTTATGCATTATTCCTTAATCACAATATTGAATTACTAACAGAGGCCTAAATGACCATTAGGAATATGTTAAATCTGCTTACCTCCAATACAGGCACAGGGGAGCAGGCAAGGGCTTTCCTCATGTGGAGTGTCGGTCCGGGCACACGGGATGGCAGTGCAGGTAAACCAGGCTTGGGATTTCGATGTCCAGCTACTCTTGAATCCCGACTTCAACTCCTTTTCTTAACTCTCTTTTCCAACTCCTCACCTTGGTTTTAACGCCCCTTTTTCTTCTTTGCCAATCGCTTGTTTGGTGAAATTTTCCCACATCTGCACCCCCTTTGGGAGTGCAGGTGGGCTCATTAAAATAGTCCCTTTTTGTAAAAGCTGACATTATTTTTAGCCCCTGCTCCCATATCTCAAAGTTAAATCTCTGTGCGAGCTTGACCGTTATGCTTGTGCCATTCCATGATCTCTACCTTCTCTGCAGGGGTCCCTAAACTCTAAGTCAATAATCGGAGTCTTAAATTCTTCTAGGAAATTTCTCCTACAGCTGTGCATGCACGTGCAGACCATCATGGAAAAGTACCTTGGTACATATCTCCCCCATCCACGGAAAAAAAAAAAAAAATCTTGACCACGGTGACATCATAACAATGAATGTTGCAGAGGGCCGAAAGATAACTTGGGATAACCATCTTGATAAGGAATATGCATCACAATAAAACATCATCTGTACATACAATGCAAATTAACCAGAAAATATAATAATTAAAAAATTATAGTCCTTGTAATTATCAAACATCTTGGAAAGTCCATGTTTATTTGCTTAGCACTTGACAGTCGTCATCAGAATGCACTAAAATGTCTCTCGTCAATGCATAATGCTATCCGTAGACTGCAGTATGATGATGGGTTCATCTGATTAATCCACAAAAGTTTGTCAGTGACCACAGGATTTGTACGATATGGCACTGGCAGGGTGGAAACTGGAACTCTCTGTTAATGTTGACATCAAACTCTTGGATGGTCATCTTGGCTTGGCACTGGAAAGCACTGCACACCGATAACACAGCATAAACTGCATCAGAAGCATGACCTGTGAGATTGGACTCAACAATATTCACAACCAGTTACCTAGGCCTCGCACGCAATTAATAACACTATTTAAATATACGTCACTATTCACATAGACATTTTCTCTCTCTTTTATTTTCATTATCATTATTATTATTCTTTTATACTATATATTTTATCTTGCCTTGGCATTCTATCTTTTGACAGGTGTTTATATGCGAACCACAACTCAATAATTTTCTATATCTTACCTATTATTATTTATTTTTATTAAATATCAAGCATATCAATACAGGAACTGATAAATATTCAGACATTAACAATAAATCATATAGTATCATTGCAATACATGTTTTCTTTTTTTATGCATTTTTGAATGTAATTACTATCAAATTACATAGAATATGTCCGTGCAATATTGCACATCTGTACCCACTTGCATCCATTTAACCTTTTTCATTAGTGTGTTTCCCCTTCTCAGATAGGGGTACTGGTAACGCTCAAAGTACGTTCTTACACATGTTTCATTTCGCTCCACATCTGGTACTGGCGCATATCACATGGCCTGGCCTTGGCTAATTAGGCGGGTAATTCGAACATATACTGTATCTTTGATTGGAGTCCTTTATGGTATAGACCACAGACTAGTGTTAGTCTATGGGTATAGACATGTCGCCATATTCTTTTTTAAAAAAGTCTTTGGGCATCGACCTAGCAGTAACATTTTTATACAAAATATTTAAACAATACCTTATTAGGTCCCTAACGTTCCTAACCACAGTCTTATTTTATTTTATTTATATTTTCTTTTTAATTTATGAAAGTATGACTTTTGTATTCACCAAACTGGATTACCTAAATGAAATGCAAGTGGTTTTTTTTTATTAAGTTTTATTATTATTTATTTATTTAGTTACGTTCACTTTTCTTCTTTAAAATTCTTATAAATTGAGTTATACAATTATTTTATGATTTAACTTGTAAACTAGAAAATTATATCCATATTTGCATTAGTGTTGGCCAAACGTTGTTGCAAGCATGAACATATGTATTATATATACTTTTATTTTCACTAATTAAATTGATCAGATATAATCTGGAAAATAAAAGATGTTGACGAAATTTTGAAAAGTTTTACGGTATTCATGCATGATATTCATTAATGTATTATTATTATGACTATTATTAATATGTTTTAGGAGTTACATGATTATTTATTAATTATACTTAATCCATATTGTATCTGTAATCCATATTGTTCATTTTTATTACTCTCCATGTTTTTAGTGATTTATTTGTTTATCATTTATTTATCTATCTATCATTGTTATTTATTTATCCATTATTTATTCATTTATATTAAAGTTCTCTATTATTTATTTAATTTTTTTATTTATTATTACTATTATTTCTCATATTGTTATCACGAAAGTAATTATTGTTTAATTAAACTTAGCAAATGTTTTTATTTATGTATTAATTTAATTAAACCTATATTATTTATTTTTTTTTATTTTGGTCACTTAAACGTATTCTAAACTATCCGTACATATCCATACTTATTTGTATGTGACTGGTTTTCGGGTTCGAAGGTTATATTTACTATTTGTGAAAATTTTTGTATGTTTCCCTCTATCTGTCTGATTATTAGGACATGCATCGTTCATATTTTCAGGATTTGTTATTCCGTTGTAATCTGCTGCTTGTTCTGTAACAGGTTTGTCTCGGAAAAATTGTGAAGCGAATGCTAGCAAATCCATTTGTTCATTTTCTGCATTTGCTTTAAAATCTGCTGATTTTGTGTTAATTATTTGCGGTTTATTTTCATAATTTTCCAAGTTATCAGTAGTAGATGTTTGACTATGATTGTGGTCCCTCCTTTTGACTACAAGTGCTAATCTGTTAGTGTGCACTCGCTGAGTCTCAGAAATTTTGTGGATATTTTGGGTGACATAATTTGCATTACTAAAGATTTTAATTACCCTGTATGGGCCAAGAAATTTTTTGGTTTTACCTGGGAAGTTCTTTAGATATACTCTATATCAGTTTTAATTGTTTATCTTTCACATTCTTTAGTTGCGTAATTTTTTCTTGAGCTATCGTCAAATTACTGTAGACTTTTTGCACGGTTTCCTGCATAATTTTCATTTTGTGTGCAATTGTTGGAGGTAAAATTTCTTCATTAGGGTTTTCTATACTTAATCTTAAGTCCCGTCCAAAATGCACAAAATTTGGGGATTTCTGAATGGAATGTTCTGTTATATATATTAGCATGTAGATACATAATTTGGTCCCAATCAGGTGTTGTATCTCTAAGACACCGTAAAGAGTTCTTAAGCTCTGGTGTATTCGTTCTACCTGACTGTTTGTATTTGGATGTGCAGGGCTAATGTTTTTTGTATATATGTGGAGTTTTTTAGTATATATTTTGAAGACTTCAGCCATAAATTGCATTCCTTTATCAGATAATATAGTGGTTGACCGAATGTGCTAGCATATAGAAATATTTGTCTGCTACTGTTTCAGCAATTATATTCGTAATGGGGTATAGTTCCACAAATTTTGAAAATACATCCACTGTTGTCAAAATATACTTGTAACCGTGTGATCTTGTTGCTCGAAATGGGCCAATTAAATCTATGCTTATATGCTGTCCTGGCGCTGTCGGTATCGGGTTTCTGTGTAATGGAACAGGTTTAATTGTTGTTTTATTTTTTACACATACATCGCAGGATAAAACATAATTCCTGACATCCACAAATGCTCCTACCCAAAACCACTTTCTTGTTAACAAATCGTAAGTTTCATCTACGCCCAAATGTATTTTATGCTCTAATTTTAATACGATTCTTTGTAATGATCGCGGTACAACTATCCGTCGTATGTAAGTCCGTGCCCGAGCTCGATTTTTAATTGGCGCAATTTGCATAATAAGATTTGATTCGTCGTCTATATAATATGGGTCATATGATTTATTTTGTGTACATTCGCCATTTAAATGATTCCTTATTTTTTATTATCGCTGGGTCTTTTAATCGTTCGCGTAGCAAATTTTCAATAGTTATTTCCTCTGTATTATTTGCATTTCCTGTCGATCCGTACTGAATGTTATTAATCTCATAACTATCATTCTCTTTATAATTCTCAAAAGTTTCGAACGACAGGAAATTGGCTAATACATTATTTTTTCCTTCTACGTATTGTATTTCAAAATTCTGACAATTCGTATATCCATTGGCTGATTACCGAAGAATGTTTTTGAATTTTTAATTCATGTGTTAATGGTTTATGATCTGTTAATACTATAAACCTTTGGCCATATAAGTAGTCTTTAAAATGTATGACAGACTTATAAATGGCAAACAATTCGGCCTTATAAGCCGGATATTTATTTTGCGCGCCGCGGAGTGCTAGGCTGTAATATGCGACAGGCAAGATTTTATTGTCATACTTTTGACCCAAAAATGCGGCGACATTTTGTCCACTGCCATCTGTGCATAAAAAAATTCTTTGTCTAAGTTAGATTGTTTGAGAATAGGTGTCTTAAAGAAGCTACTTTGTAATTTATGAAAAGCATTTTCCTGTTCGCTAGACAACTGAAATTTATTATTTTTGCGCGTTAATTTATTCAGAGGTTCCGTTAAATCCGCATATCTTGAAATGAGTGAGCGGTAGAAATTACATAACCCAAATCTTATTACAGTATTCGGTGTGGGGAAATTAGAAATTTTTTGTATATTTTGGTCAGCTGGGCTATATCTCTCTTTTTGAATTTTAAACCCCAAATATGTGATTTCCTTGCTAGCAATTTCACATTTGTCGGGTAATAGAGTTAAATTATAATCTTTTAGCCGTTGAAACACTTGTTTGATGGTGCTTAACATACTCTCAAACGTTTTGGTAGCTATGATAATGTCGTCAATATATATGTGTACTCCTGGTATATCTTTTAAAATATAATCCAATGTGCTCTGAAAGGTTGCCGCAGAATTTATATACCCGAAAGGTAACCTGGTGAATTCATATTTGTCTTTTAGAATTGTAAACGCAAACAGTTTACTAACATGTTCAGGTAACATTATTTGATGAAACGCGTGCTTGAAGTCTAATTTTGTAAAATATGTAACTCCTGCAAGTTCATGTGACAATTCTTTGATTATTGGTAGTTGATAATCAAATTGTACTGAATGTTTATTTAATTCCCTTAAATCCAAGCATATTCTGTGTTTTCCGGAGTGTTTCTTTATCATTACTACAGGAGTGGAAAAATTACTTTTAGATCTTTTAATTATTCCGGCCTCCAATAACTCGTTTATTTGTTCTTGAAGGGTCTTGAAGGCCAATTCAAAAGGAATCAGGTACTGTTTCACACGAGTCGGTACATTAGTAGTAATATCAAATTCGGGCATTTCCGCATTAATCGCTCCAATAGTTTTTAACGATTGCAAAAATACGGTTTTGAAATTAGTTAATAAATTTTGTACACTACTTAATTGTTTTTTTGTCTAAGTTTTGCAACTTAAAGTGGTTAAGATTAAATTCTTTGATTCGTAAATCGTCTATCATCTCCTGTTTCATTTTTCTTTGTATGTATTCACATGTCTAGTGTTTCCAATTAATTTACCTATCTTCGTGTTTTTGTGCAATTTAATTGAATGTTGTGAATAATTTCCGTGTACATATCATTTTGATTTTCCTCTTGATCTAAAATGGGATTAATTTCGATTTTCGCCTTGAAATTATTTGGCTCAAAGATTACATTTTCTGTTTGTGTATCATTCTTCGATTCGATACTTTCACTGGCACCACCTTGACTTCATTTGGTTGTAGAATCATTTAATGTTGTAATCTCACATGTGATAGGTTTTGAATATTTTTATCCACATCGTAAACGGCATTAAATTTAATTTCTCTATCGTAAATGTTAACTGTGGATCTATTATAATTTATGATCGCATTAGTTGTTTTTAAAAAATCAAATCCGCAGATACCTTGATATTCTGGTGGAAAACTTATGTCTGATATATAGAATTCATGTGTGCACATTTTATCCGTAATATAGAATTTTAACGTCGTTTTGAATAGGTAATTTTAGGTTTTCCGTTCTCCAAACCATGGATTCCAGTAAATCAGTTTTCGATCACATGTTCTTACCCCCTTTACGAACAAAATTTGAATAACTGCATTTAATGAACGAGACTGTTTAAACAAGGAGCTTCGAAGGAATTGTACTTCAACAAACATTGAAATAACAATTTTACGTTGTCTGGACGTGGAAACCACACTTTAAATCTTATCGAAGTATATTCTGTAGAATCTTGATAAGAAGCAATTATTAATATTTTTGTACAGTCCAGAAAATTGTTAATTAGTGGTCAGGTGCTATTCCCAAGGGAAAAAAAAAGAAGGTTTAAAAGATATTTAGCAGGATGCATGATATATCAAAAGCTAAACAGTAACACACGAAGCCGTGGAACGAGTAACTCTAAATTTAAATCTTTTCTACTTGTCTCGAATGAAATCAATTTATTAAGACTTTCCGTTGATTCACAAACGCAAATTCTTGCTTTAAAATAATACTTCTCAAAAACTAAATGCGTTCTCAAGTTTACAGTTTGCTTGTTATGCTAATGTTATTACATCAAATGAAGATCATTATTGAATCTCGTAATGGAACACTGGATGCAGAAAGAAATAATATTGAGAACCTAATTAAAGATAGAGTAATTTAAGAAATAATGGTAGTTTAATAAATGTTTTAAAAATTGCAACAAGAATGAAATTACTCCAGAATTTGAAATAAACCATCGATAAAAGATAAAAAACTTTAATATTTTCGATTAAACGTTTTTAATAAAACGATCAATTTAATAAATATGTGGAGTTACGTATTTACGTGTCGATTTCAAGCAGTTTTTTTTAATTTGCTTTAAGTTTTGGCAAAATTTAACTAAATAACGATAATAATATAGTTTCAAAATTATTGTTAGAGAAAATATAAAAATGAAATAAATGGCACAATTGAAGAAGTAATATTGCTGAAGTGTGAATCAAATTTATTTTGAACGAAGCCCGGAACTAGTAGAATTACTATAGAAAATCATCGATACGGCATTCGTAAACATATTTCCCAATATATGTGTATTGTGATTCGATTTTTATTTTAACCTTACTCGCCGGGAGAACGTAAAGGATAAATTTGAGGAGTGGGTCGGGACAGCTCTTCTACAAAAATTGAAGGAAAGGGAAAAATTACTTTGTTCCTGGCAACTATTGACTACTAAAAATATATACTAAAACTATTCGAGTAATCGTCTGTGGGCAGTGTAATAGTCGCGTCAGTCTCTGTCGGTGGTTGGGCGAACTTTTATTTTTTTGGTTCATTGTAAGGTGCCGAACAATTGGAAAACGGCAATAATGGCCCTTTTGACACACGGACGGTTAGAAGTGTCAAATCTGCCGTTTTGTCAACGCACCGACAGAAAGAAGAAATTGTTCTTTGTGTGACCGCGTCGGCTACTCCAAGGACGATGGTCAACTGGGGGGTGGTGGTGTCGATCTCCCCTAAAACCGAGGTTTCCTGTTTGAAAAAGGAAAAACGGGAGAGGACTCCCCGCGGAACTTTCAGATGAGTAGGTTGCCTAGAATGATCGACTTTACATATATTTTTCTTTAAATATTTTTTTTGTTGTTGTTGTTGTAATAAAACAACGTTGTTAAGTTTGAAATCATCTACGGCTGATTATTTCGTCTCCATACTTGCTTCCTATACGAGACCCATGCGAAGTCACACCCAAATGACATATAGTCGGAAATAGAAACATCGCAGACCGCTCGGCGAGTTTACAGGCAGTTTTTGCATAATTTCTAATATTTTATTTATGTTTTTGATAATTAAATTTTTTTGTTTTATGTTACTTCAATTGTGAAAATTTTAATTATCTTTGTTAATTTTTTTCATTTTAAGTTTTTAAAATTAATTTTTGCCATTATAGACTTTCTTTATACCTCACGCTGTCCATAATAAGCAGTAAACACCCTGATTTTTAAGGACAAAAAATTATTCCAGGAAAATGTCCTTAAATATAACAACTTAGGAACTTACTTAATATCAAAGAGTTTTTATAATCTTAAATTTTACTATATTCCTCATAAGTATCATCATCAGCATTGGCACGACAGCCCTTTGTGGGCCTGGGCCTTCCTTAGAAGCTTTTCCCAATCTACCCTTCTCCCAGCAATTGATCTCCAGTTCTTTACCTTTAAGATGGCAAAATCTTCATCCACACAGTCTTTCCACCGTTTCTTAGGCCTTCCTTTTGGTCTTTTATTGGAAGGGAGTGCATTAAAAACCCTCAAAGTTGTTCGTTCTGGGCTCATTCTCATTACATGTCCTGCCCATCTCATTCTATTCAAGCTTTATAGATTTGATAACATCATCACTATTAAAGATCTTATATAATTCAAAATTATATCTTTTTCTTCAATTGTTATTTTCAAAGGCAGCACCAAAGATGGTTCGATCTTCCTTTCGAAGGTTGCCAACATCCTCTCTTCTTTTCTTGTTAGGGTCCAAGTCTCCGACGCATAAGTCAAAACTGACTTGATCGATACCTTATACAGTAATATCTTTGTGTTTCTTTTTATCAAGTAGGATTTCAGTAGTGATCTTAAACCAAAAAAACAGCGATTGGCTGCAGTAATTTTTTTTCTAATTTCAGGAAATATGTCATTTTGGCAGTTTATTTCTGATCCTAGGTAGGTAAAATTTTTTACAGATTCAAATTTAAAAGAATCTATTTCAAAGAATTTGGGGATGGTTTCTATCTTACCACAATACATATATTTTGTTTTCTCCACATTCACTCTAAGATTCACTGGAGATCTGATCTCTCCAGTGCCAAGAAACTTTCACCCAGTGCTGTCTTAGATCTCGCCATAATGTCCAAGTCATCGGCATATGCCAAAATATGTACTGATTTACTAAATATAGTTCCTGAAGTATCTAAGTTAGCATCTCTAATTACTTTTTCCAGAGCTATGTTAAACAGAAGACATGCCAAAGCATCTCCCTGTCTAACTCCATAAAAATTTTTGAAAGATTTAGATAGTTCCCCTTGAATTCGCACCATTGAAATGGTTTCAGTAAGGGTGAGCTTTACAAGTTTGATTAGTTTTGAAGGAACATTAAAATCAGAAAGGGCCTTTGAAAGCTCAGTCCTATTAATACTATCATATGCTGCCCTGAAATCTACAAACAGATGATGGGTCTCTATTCCAAATTCTTTGCATTTCTCCAGAGTTTGTCTCGAGGCAAAGATTAGGTCAACAGTTGACCTTCCCCTTCGGAATCCACACTGATAATCCCCAATGACACAATCTACAATCGGGGATAGACGATCAAAGAGGATGTTTGAGAAGATCTCACAGGCAACGCACAAGAGACTTATTCCTCTATAATTTTGACAGTTCAGTACGTCACCTTTTTTGTGTATTGGACATAAAATACTCACTCCATTCCATAGGCAATATCTCTTTTTCCCAGATAAATAGAATAATTTGCCAGATGTTGTTTGCAATAGCATTTCCACCACATTTTAATAGTTCGGCTGGGATATTATCTGATCCTGCTGCTTTACTACGTTTCAGTTTGTTGATAGCAAGTTGAACTTCTTCCAGAGTTGGAATGTCAACTTGTATATAGTTTTCATAACTGTCTATCATAAAATTCAAATCAATTGATTCCTTAAAGTTAAGTAGATGGTTAAAAGTGTTCAACCCATTTATCCAAGATTCTATTTCTTTTATTAACAATAGTTCCATTTTCATCTTTACAGAGAGAAATCCTAGGTTTAAAGTCTTTTCTTCCCTCATCCTCATAAGTATACAGCAATATTAAATCATTATTTCCCTTTTTATATATTTAATATAATTTTGAAATTCAATTTTTTTTATCAGCTTAGAAAATACATCGACACAAAATTCTTTTAACTGCTTTTAATGAAAAGTAAAACTTGAAATAGAATATTTATCCTTAAATGCAATCTACTTCTAATTCTAATTCTTAGTTTGTGAAGTGAAATAATTATTTAATATTTTTCAATACTTTTGGTAGGTATAGAAAAATTTAAGATTGTGAATATTCTATGATAGAAAAATATAAGCTTCTGAATCAGTGTTTCCTAACGTGGGGCCCAAGTCCTACTGGGGGGCAATTTGAAAATGGACTCGACACAAGTTTGACCCAGTTGCTCCGATACGTATTTACATGCAAATTAAGATTTCTTTGGCAAAATAAAACGAAACAAGCAAATTATTAACTAATTGCGGCCAACGAAATGTTTAAATTTGTTTGAAGAAACCAAAATATCAACTAGATTCTTGGTAAACCAAGAATCTAGTTGATATTTTGGTCAAGTAAACCTTTCTGAAACAGAAGGCAGGCTTCGGGTGAACCCTGCACGCTTTAACCCATTAGCGCCCAGTGTCCTCATATGATGACGCTGTAAAAAACCGCATTTCCCTTTAACTGAAAAAATATTCTTTTATTTACCAATAGTTCTGATAGCTGTAAGCACTATATAGTATCAGATATGATATTTCTTTGGAATCAAGTAAAAAAGTGCGGGAAAGATGCAGTAGAATTTCCCATTTGTTTGATAATCACACCACACATTTTGTATAGTGCGGTTTGGCAAATAATTTATGAGGTAAGTTCTTTCAATTTGGTATAAATGTAATCTAGATAGTCTATTTACTGCCATTAGAATATTTATTAGGGTTGTTAATGTGTCAATAGTAATCAGGAAAAGGTGTCTGTCATTGTTTAAAGACGCTGGGCGTTTGGCTATAATTCGTAGTCAGTATTCAGAATTTTTTGTCAAGTGTTTTTTTACATTTTTTTGCAGATAATCTATGTAGAAAAAGTAAAAAATGAGTAGAAATAAAATATTTAAAACCTTAGAAGATGCAGCTGCTCATTTTTTCTGAAGAAAAAAGGGAGACATTATAGCAATGCCTCCTGATGTCGATAATCTATCAGATGAAGAACAGTTTAATGATACTGTTGTATCAAACGTTGCATGTACATTAGAAATTACAATACCAGATAATAATTATGTCCCATATAATACTAGAATACCTCATAATATTTTGGATAAAATAAAGGAAAAATAATTCCCGTAAACGTAAAAGAGAAAAGTCAGTTGTATGGACGAATGTAACTTTTGCCTTATTACCAGGATGATAAATATGGCTGTTGTAAATGGCTATGTCATTTATAAAAAGATCCATGGTTCTAAGTCGATGCCAATCAGATTTTAGAAGATATATTGCAGTAACCTATTTGAAAAAGGGAGCCGATTCAAAAGCAATGCCAGGAATACCAACAACAAAGGCAGTAACATCCAGATCTCATGTGCTTCCTGACGTAAAATTCGACAACATTCAGCATGTTATTGGCAAGAAGTAGAAACAAAGACGTTGTCAATATTATAACTGTTCTTCAAAACCTAGAACATATTGTATGAAACGTTTGCAACATTATGTATCCAATGTTTTCCTCTTTTTCATACAAAAATTCAAACTTAAAGATGCTAAATAGAAAGTTTTCTTGTATGTATAAAATAAATTTTAATTTTTAACGTTATTTTGCCTATTACTTGATCTATACATTAAAACTGTATAATTTTATGTGTAAAAAATCATTTTATAATGTTTACATTTTTACATACAAACGCCCGGCGTTATCAAATGAGGATGGCTTGAAAAACATCGTTACATTTAAAAAAATTCCAAAATGCTTTTAAAATACTCTTAATGCATTTCTACCCATATCTATAAATTTCAAGGAAAAATTCAAAAAATTGTTAATTTGGGCGTTAAAGGATTAAATATACTTAAAAAGGTATTCTTCGAATCATAATGGCTTGTCACAACCTACCTGATGTTTCGCAACATTCAGTTGTGTTAATTTACAATAAGCGTCAGTACAAATTGTTGCAAAAGTCTAAATAATTTCAAATACATATATTGTATAAATATAATTGGTAAGTATTTGATTTTTATTTTAAAGCATTTTTTTTTTTTAATTTGTCGAATGCAAACAATGTTATTTTGCGCAGGCGGTGTAAAAATGTGCTTAATACATTATAAGCTTTTTTAGGTATACATTTTTAACACACATTTTAGTTTTTATGATTAAATATTTTTTTCGGCCCATGGTAAAATGAGTGACGCAAGAAAGAAAAAAAATTCGTCAATATTCGGAGAATATTTAAAATTCGGGATCATACCGCTGTCCACGATGAGCGTTTACCTTTTTGTCTTTTACATCAGCAATGTTTAACCAACGAATCAATGAAACGAGGTCGTCTTCAGACACATTTGATAGCGAAACATAATGTTCATATCAATTCGGATTTAATTTACTTTCAAACAATAAAGAGAAATTTTGAAAATGGGACAACAATAAAGTCTATTTGCCTCTCACACCTCACCTCATAATCGTCTTCTTGAGGCTAATTTTCAAATATCCTTATTTATCACCAAATCTGGAAAAAAAATCATACTATAGGAGAGAATTTAATAAAACCGCCAATATCAGCATTTCTAACGGTTCTTGAAAAGGATGACAAAAATGTAAAAGCAATGCCACTAAGTAACAATACTGTTATCAGAACAATAGACGAAATGAGTGAAGACATTAAAGAACAACTTGTCGAAAAGCTGAAATCAAGAGGTTGGTTGGTTGGTTGGAGTTTTAAGGCGCAAGGTCCTGTTTAGGACATAAGCGCCAAGCACAAGGTGTATTTATAAAAACAAGACCAACTGATAAAAGAGCCCTAGCCTAATAACAAGGTAAAACCGTACCAGTTTAATAAAGTTATAAAACCGTCTGCAAAGTAAAAACTCAATTTCACCAGATAGGTATGTAAAAGGTAAAAAGATGAAACATTAAAAAGCTAAAATCACAATAAATTTTAATTAAAAGATGTAAAAAATACTAAAACACTTAATAGAAAAAAGTTAAATAGACCAAAATAAGCCTATAAAACGTAAAAAAGACAAAAGACAGGGATGCGGGGGTTCACCTAGTAACTCCGTTAAGGTAGGATGCCTAATACTAAAAAATAAGACATACGCAGGCTGTAACTGACTACAAGATGTAAGTAAATGTAAAATTGTTAGTGGGGCCTGACAGAAAGAACATTGGGGTTTGGGGTCATTAGAAAGATAGTAATTATGTGTGAGGCGAGTGTGCCCAATACGCAAACGAGTTATTAAAACGTCGTGCTTACGACTAACATTAACCGGGAAAGATCGAATGTCCTCAGTAATGTTGTGTAGCTTATTGCGGACACACAAGTCCCACTCGTTCTTCCACACAATATGCAGCTGGTGTTTAATTTCACACTTCAAGTCAGAAAGGGGTATTTTCGATGACATTAAAGTACTGGCATTCTTCACTGCATCATCCGCAAGCTCGTTCCCGAGGATCCCCGCATGCGCTGGAACCCAGCAGAATAAGACTAAAGCCCCGTTTATATAGCGAGGTATACAACTTCTGTATTTCATTGATAACAGGGTGCAGCGTCTCATCCGAGTTCAGAGAATCTAGTACACTGATTGAGTCTATGCATATTATAAAGTGCCGGTTCTTCCTGTGCGAAATGTGCTTTAGAGCTTGGTACACCGCTTTACATTCAGCTGTAAAATTAGAGCATTGTTGAGGTAATCTCCAACACCTCCTAACAGAGTTATATACAAAGCTGCAGCCAACATATTCGTCAGTCCTAGAACCATCGGTAAAAACAAGATCATGCCCAGAATATTTAGGTATGTGGGCATAAAAGAGCCGTTGATAAACGATATCACTAGTCTCACTTTTTAAGTAGCCTGGACAAGGATGGGTATATGATATCCGATAATTTTCCCAGGGAGGACAATTGAAGAGTTGTTGGGTTTCCACTGTTAAATCTGCAAGACTACTCCGCTGTAGCAAACGACGAGTCCGCAGGCCAAACGGAGGTATGCATGATGGACGATGTTTATACCAATTTTCCAATGTAGTATTCAAAAGGTGACTTCTGAGCGGATGGTCTGAAATCAAGAGGATTCTCAGAACAAATGGATGAATCAACTTTTGAAGACAGTAATGCATTATTGATAACTTACGTAAGGTATATTGATAATGGACACTTTTCTGAAGAAATGCTGTTCTGTAAAAGATTAAAAAGCACCACTACCTCAAAAGATATATTTAATAAGCTAAAGAACTACTTAGATGTCAAAAGTATACCAATGAAAAATATAACATCTTGTGCTGCAGCTGGTGCTCCTAATATGTTGGGCAAGAAAAGTGCCGACTAAAATTCATGAAAGATGAGAATTCGGAAATGATTCTTGTGCATTCACAGGGAAAACTTGGTAGCTAAAAACATCTCGCCTGTTCTACATGAAGAACTACATTCAGTAATAAAGTGTATTAAATCTGGTTGATGCAAAAGCAAAGATAATTGGGTTTATTTACCTAATTGAGTTATAACAGAAATCTCTTATTGTCAAAAATTTTGAACATTTTTATTGGCTCCAAAAAATGTGAAGTAAACGATACCGCTTTACTTATTGTCGATCATCTGAAAATTATGTCGGTTGATTTAAAAGAAAGATTTTCTGATATACAACGAATTGATTTTCCAACATGGATGATGCAGCCAATGTTAGTAAATTTGTTCGACATAACAAATATGTAGTATCAAGAAGAACTCTCAGAAATGCAAAATGATAAATCAGTTAAAATTTTTATTTAACATAAAAGGAGAGATGGCGTGGCTTTATGAGGAAACAGAAATCAAATATTCCAATGTAACAAAATGTGCAATAAAACTATTGTTGCCGTTTCCATCTTCATATTTAGCTGAATGTGGATTTAGTGCTATAAATGATTTACTGGTAAAGAAAAAGAAATCGTCTGGATATAACACTACGGGGAGACTTAAGACTGAAGCTAACCTAATTGGAACCCGACATAAAATGTTTATACAGCAAGCACCAAGCTCAAGGACCTCACTAAAATAAAATATTTAATTAATACAGAAAAATTCTTGTTGATTATTTCGAGCTTCTATTTTCGCCTCAACTATTACTTATAAAATCTGAATTCAAGTGATTCGTTAACAAATTCTTGATGACTTAATTTTTGAACCTATAATTTAAGTCTCTTAAGTGAACAATTCAAATTATTAAAATTAAACATTATGCTATATCAGGGAGTAATTAGGATTTAAAAAAGTCTAAAATTGGTCATGGCACAAAAAAGGTTGGGAAACAGTTCTAAATTATTACATTCAATGGGAGTAATTGTTTTCATACACTATTACTTGAATAGTTTTAGTTTATATATTAGTCAATAGATGGCGATAGTAAATCAAGTAATTTTCCCCTGAAACCTTTGTCGAATAGAGGCTGTCTCGAACCATTAGTTAAGTTTGTGAGTCTGGATGTCTTATCGCTGGAAGGTGGAAGAGACGTAAAACATCAGGTACAAAAATCCCTCTTGTTGAGGCTGATTAAAATTGAAGAGATTCTCTGGCATGGTGTCAAAAGTACATCCATTAAGGTAGGCGGCCCATTATGATGTATCAAATCGTTGTCCGTGATTGTAGAAGGTGAAGAACATTAAGTTATCTGAAAAGAACCATAGACTATCTACTATCAATAATGTATGCGTAGCGATTAAATAAACTAGCAACACAACATTTATTGCGAGATAGCACGAATTTTAGACTATTCTGAAACAATCTGTGGATTTGCTAATAGTAAATCACGCAAGGCTTCGCTAAAACATCCAAGTTTGATAATCCAAAAAATATTAAATACAATGTGTTTTACTTTTTTCTCCACATATTGTATTTTAAATTTTGAATAGCCTGTAATGGGTGTTTCTAACCCACTGTAAAGTTAGAAGGGTATTCATGCGGTGTAGTCTTGAGACCTCTGAGACGGCGCAATGGGGCTAAGCAGCAAACGTCCCACTCGTGTGCCTTTGCTGACCAAGCGTCATCTCCAACTGCGCTTACGCTGAGCCCGGGAACATCGCCACTTGTCCATGGATCAGTGGGAGAGAGTTGCGTGGTCAGATGAATCACGTTTGTCATTCATGACGCCGATGGCCGTGTCAGGATACGCCGTCTTCCAGGCGAACAGTTGCTCCCTCAATGTACAGTAGGTCATACACAGGCCGGTGGTGGCGGTATTATGATTTGGGGGACGTTCTCTTGGGCGTCTCTGGGTCCTGTGGTTGTGGTAGAGCAGACCATAAATGCTACAGGGTATCTGAACATTATTGCTGACCAATTGCAGGCCTCTGTTTTTCCAGCTGGAAATGGAATGTACCAGCAGGACAACGTCCCGTGTCACAAGGCTAAAATTGTGTTGGAGTGGTTCCAGGAACATGATGTTAAATTCCGCATAACTCACCGGATCTCAGTCCAATAGAACACATTTGGGATGTCATGGGACGGCAGTTCAAAGACCACCAATTCGCAATATCTCGGATTTGCGTAACCGTTGCTTAAACATCTGGTATAATCTGTCTCCGGCCATCTATTGAGGACTTGTGGCATCCATTCCAAGGCGGGCTGAAGCTGTGTTGCGCGCCAAAGATTGGTCAACTCGTTATTGACAAGTTGTCATGTTTTGGCTTTTGAATGTATATATTAATAGTTATCTTTGCTGTCAACTACTTTAGCAAAATGAGTGATGAATGTGCACAAACTTTAATCATTACCTCCGTTTAAAATGACCTATATTAAAACCCTAATTTTCTTATACAGAATATAGGAAAAAAATGAGAATGATCTAAAGAGGGGGGGGGGTGCAGCAGAGAGAAGAAGGCTCGAGTTTATATAAACGTACGTATGAGTGTGTAATATATTAAAAATTATTCTCGCAAGTGACTAAAGACAATTCGGTGCTACATTCGGATGAAAAAAATAGCCTCAGTCCAGAGAACGGAGTAACAAAATTATGCATTTCTTTCCATATTTTAATATGGTTCTGCGAACTCATAAAGACTTTTAACGCTGTGGGGACCACTTTTTCCACTTATCAGGTATTTCTTAGAACCCAGAAACGCTAAGCTATAATTTCCCGAGAAGAGTCGCGACTCTCGCTCTTGATGACAAAGTTAGCGGCACTTTGGTGGTATAAAGATGTACGGCAATGTCTCTAGACATTTATGATTATTGGAATAGTAAAATTTTTCTGTACGGACTTTTGGTTACGAATAACTGCTTTTAAGTTTAGGATGCGAGTTTAATGAATGCATGAAACTAAATTAAATTGCCGATTTAACTCAGCATACCAAACACGGACTGTTTTCTTTCTTGTGCCTTCAACTACACGTCTAAATTTTAGGCATGTAAAATATATATAGATATTACACACACATATACCTCATGCTTTAAAAACCAAACAAGAAAAATTCTAGTCAGTTAATTATAAGTCTAACATTATAACCTAATTCTGAATTCAAACACTGATTTTGGAGCAAAATATTGCATAGCTGGGAAACAAAAAACAAACAACAACAAATTATTCTAGATTTTTAGGATCTGGGGCCCCCGGAACCCAGTTCAGTGGGGACGCCAAGAGTAGGAGATATCGCCAAAATCTAGAACCCTATTTTCTGGCAAACCTTGCTCTTCTTTTCGGACTCTTCCACCCACCCCTAAAAAAGGTGGGGGTGTCAGTCAATCGGCTCCTTTATTTTAGGGTATTGGGGGAAATGACACGTGATTTGAATATCTGACCCTTATTGGTTCCTGTAACAAACATTATTCCAAGACCGCTGAATTTGGATTTTCTAGCGTCCATTTCAAGTCTTTGTCCATTTCGGCTGTGCTCTGGAAGTTTGTCAATTTTGGCTGAGCTCTTGTGGTATTTTTTTTTTCGTTTTTTAAATTTAATACTGGAGCTCACACCAATGCAATCGAGGGCTTGTGGAGTTCAATTAAGAGATCCCTCCGCACAGTTCGCAAGTGTGAAAATCAATTTGATTCGTACCTTTGTGAATTTATGTGGAGGAAAATGAAAGGAAATCCGCAAGAGGCTTTTCAGGATTTTTTAAATCAGATCAAACGTGTATATACACCAACAACTCAGGATACTTAAATTAGGTTAGCGCTTTATTTATTTTATATTTTATGCTTAATTTTCGCAGAGTAACAAGTGATGTTATATTTCACATTTATATTGTTTTATTTACTGCTTTTTGAACTTTTCAAAATTGTGTCTTAATTTAATACAAAATGAAAAAGAAATATTTTTAAACTATATTATTTTATAGTGTATTACATTGTTAAAAGTGATACGCTAAGTAATAAAAATAATTTTATTTCAACCATCTACCGTTATTGTTACGGAAGATTAAGGGGAGCTTCACCTCACTTAAATAAGAAAAATCATTTCACTCCCTTACTTTCTTCAGAAATTTAAGCTAAAAATTTTTTATTTAAAACATTTACTCCGTTATATTTCCATTTTAAGCTAATAATTTCTAAAAGTAATTTGTACCGTACTTTAATACTTTTTAACATTTTGATAGTTTTAAAATAATTTCATTAAATAGCAACCGTATTTTATAAATATAATTAAATATTTTATAAGCATAATTGCCTAAATATAACCAACTAATGCTTACATTTTGCTTTATTTGCACTTATTGCAAAAATTCAGCACTGTTTAGTTCAATAAACAGTACAAAAGCGCCTTTAAATAAAATAAAAAACTCAAATTTAAATTTGTATTCATCTTAACAAAATTTTAAACCTTTTTTTGTTCAAAGTATGCTTTGAAATTGGGTATAAACTTAATACACAAATTGGTAATGTAAATATCACTTAGCGACAATTTGGCGATCAATTGTACAAAAATAGAGCCAAAAACATGGCGGCAGGGCCCCCGGAACTTTGAATTTACCATATTCCAATTAAATGTAAATTTCAGTTACAGTCACTTTAAATTTCCTCTACAGGATATAAAATACTGGTGAGAATATAGACAATTACTAACGAAAGCTTTTAAAACACATAACACAGGAGGAGTTTTAATAAAATTTTTGTTGAATTATTATTTGTAATGAGTTTATGGAAATAATCCTACAAAGTTTAAAATCTTCAGTGAAGCACAGTCAGTTAAAGTAAAAGTTGTACATCTTTTTTTTGTTCAATTTCAGATTTAAAATATTAAATACACTGATCCTTTAGCACCTGTGGCAAAAATAACTGATCTGCGCCCCCGTCATCATTTATAGTGACAAAATATGTAAACATGATTTTTTTCTATCATACATTCAGAATAAACTAGCCAAATTCTGTTAATTCTTAAAATGTTCCTAATACATTAATTTATTATTCTTCTATTTTACCTTATTAATACTTAAAAATATTTTTAAACACTTTGTAGGTATTATTTTGCTAATAAACTGAATAGTTTTTTTTTGGGGGGGGGGATATTTTTTATTTGAACGTTTAAAATTTTATAGAAAATTGGTGAATTTCTAAATTTAAATTCAGTTTTAATAACTTTAAAAAATTTAAAATTAATACCCGGATTTGTATTAAGGCATAATAGGAGTGTTTGGTAAATATTTTGTAAGAATATATAACAAGTTTAGTCTCTAGAAGCATTTTAAAAAATAAGGAAATTCATAAAAAAAAATCATTTTTAAACACATTCGATTTTATAATAAGCTATTTTTCAACTTTTCCTTTTTTTCTACTCGAGGCGAATTGTTCTCTTTCGGAACCATTTTATTCATGGTTCAGCACCCCTAAGACTGATGTGCCCGTGGCAAATGCCACCTTTGGCACGGCGCTAGTTACAGCTCTGCACACACACACAAAAAAAAAAGTTGGGGGAGATAAATATCTTATAAAGAACTAATGTGAAAATATCATGCTTCTAAAGTTGAGAATTTTGTATAGTATTATACAAGTTTTACTTTGATCCTGTTCATTCCATATTCATCTATATAAGTTCTACATTGTTTAAATGTTGTGTAAAGTTCTTTGTGTAAAAATTTGACCTTTTAAATAATCAAATTGAACACGAAAAGTTTAGGAGCTTTGCTTTAACTGTTAATTCACATCAATTTTTAAATGACAGATTACGTAAAATGATTTTTACTTAGATTATTTTAAAAGTAGAGTTTTTTTTCTACTATACAAAACAATTAAAAAAAAAGTGCAACAATATCTGAAAATTTTAATATTAAATTTTCTCAAATGCAGAATAAATAAACTTCTACACAATGTTTATATTGATAATGTACCACTACTTGTTTTGATATTTGGGTCCTTATCTTCTTTAGCAGCCTAAATTTTAATGTGAAAATTAAATAAATTTAAAGAAATGAAGTTAAATAAATTTAAAAATAAATAAAATTAAATAAATTTAAAAATAAATAAAATTAAATAAATTTAAAAATAAATAAAATTAAATAAATTTAAAAATAAATAAAATTAAATAAATTTAAAAATAAAATAAAATGCTTAAACGTAATATTTTAAACTTTTTATAGAGAAATTTTCTTTAAAGGAATATTTTTTTTTTCTTAACATTATTAAGATATAGTTTGGGACCTATTTATGCCTTTTAACATGAATTTAAAAAAAAGGTACAATTAAAATGGTAACAAAACAGTACCTAGAGTTTCTTTAAAAGCAAACATTAATTATATCAATTTTGATGGTACACCTTTGTAGAGATTTTACATTAATGAATGAACATAAGGTATATAATGATGGTTTTATAGTCTTCAGTCTCCGATACAAATTTTAACTTTCATAAAAAAAAAAAATTAAATATAACTAAATAAAACACTTTAATTGTGAGTTCTTATAAATATATATATAACAGATTTTCTAATTAATTCAAAGTAATAATTTGTATATAGAGAGACTGTTAGGAAGTTCAAATTAATTTATACCTTCAAGTTCTTCGAAGATAATTGAGCAACAGATTATTGGACCAAGCTTACAAATCCTAAAACTTTAAACAGTAAGCAAAAAATGTCAATAAGTATGAAAAAATTAATAGCTTAAAGGTTGAAAGGTATAGATAAATATGGATTCATGAGTTCAAAACACAACATTAAAGTAGAGAGGAGAAAGTTTAAGGATAGATAAATATGATTTTTAATTTGGGAGAGACACTTGTGCTTTGAATTTATTCTTTGAATTCAAGAATTCATTTCTTGACTTCATTAAAATAATATTTTTTGGTGCAAAATATTCTTGTATTTAGCATATTTTCATTTATTTGCATTACAAGGAAACCAATTTTATTTATAAAAAATCTTTAGTGCTGATAAAATTATTCATTTAAATTTAGATATGTGTTGTATTCTCATGGTAATCCAACAAGTTGTTAAAGGTATACTATGCTAAACATTCATAGGAGGCACAAAATGAATCTGCTTTTTAAATATATGTCATTTTTATACAAAGATTTCATACTTTATCTTAGAATGATTTTAATATATAAATCCAAATACTATGTTTCCTTTTAAAGATGAATAAATTATCTCCCTAAAGCTTATATAGTTAAGTTTATACACTTAAGAGTAATTTTTTATATTCAACTTAATTATGAAGACATGGCTTTGTTACGATTTATTGCCATTCATATCAAACTTTGATTTACACAGTATATTAAAATAATAAGAAAACAAATCTTTAAAACTTACAAATTTTCAGGTTCAAATTACTTTGACTATTATTACACAATTATAACCAAAATTATATAGTTCCAAACGATTTTTGCTTTTTTAAATTTGTACAGTAAATTTTGTACTTTACAAATAATAATGAAAGGAGTAGTTTTAATAATTTTTAAACTTATATTTCCATAGTTTTTTCTTATAAGGTGCTGCTTCATCTGTGAGTTTCTTTTTGATATTTTAACATTAAGTTCAACATTGATTTTAAAAAAACTTCTAGCACTGTTTTTAATTATTGCATTTATCGAAAACTTCTCTAAATATATAATGAATTTACCATTTTTCTTACTATACACTGACCTGTAACTCAGCTATGATTGTATGATTACAATAAAATCTTTAGAATAAAAAAGAAATTTTCATGGATCCAATGGAAGTGTATTTTAAATTAACTTGATGGGAAAAATTAGTTTTATAGTAGGAATTAAAAAAACTAAATATATGACAATAAAACTTCGTTTTTTAATTAATAAACATTTTTCCAATAATGCAAAATGATTATTGGCTGGTTTATGGGAAAGAGTAAATAATAGAACTTTCAATGCAGACGCATTGAAGGCTAAGAAAGAAAATTATGCATGAAATTACTATACATCGAATTTAATTTTTCTCAAATTATTACTAGAGAACAAGAAATTAAAGCATCAAATCAAATGAATTCAAAAGATACACAAGAAAAGCTACCAGATATAATACTTTAGAGTACTCTTTCTTGCAAACAATACAAACATGTGTTGTGAAAACATTTTTCTTCTTAAGTATATACATATTTAGTTTCTGTCTATATACAGTTATTAAGCCATGACAAAAATATTCTTTAAGTGTATTTCCCATCAATGTTTATGAGAATCCCAATAATCAGGTCACGAGTAGCGCCATCTTTCGTTGGCAAATGAAATCTCACATCACCATGCATTTTAACGGGTGAAGGTGTACACTATTAGGTGGGATAACCTAATTTCTCCATGTTATGTAAAACATAATTTACAAGTTTTTAGCATTTAGATTGTTCCCTTAAGCAAGGTATGTCTCTCTTAACACATATTTATTAAGATTATAAGTATATTTTATCTTAAAAATCAGTGTTGTTGTAGCTGTAATATCACCACTCGTCTCTCTTTTCTTTCTTCCCCACCCTCATTTTCCTTTTGTCCTTTTGGTACAGTCCTTTTCGTGTTAGGCCGGTTCTTTGGCCTATTAACCCCTCCAGTACTGGAGGGTTATTCGCCCTTTCGAATGTCCATTCGATTATATTTAAGAATCATTACCATGTATTACATATTTTCTAATTTATATCTTTAGAATTGTTGTCATTCCTGATGACAAGACTACGTCAGACATCTTACTAATGGCGTCCAAGTTCAGAGAGAGAAATAGTGTATACATATAAAATGTACAGTTATTTACAATTAGGCAAATGTAAACAAATTTTTTGAAAAATAAAAACATTTTGCTCATATTACTTGATGTTACAGTTACACATTTTAAACTCTTGACTTGCATTTGGGAGGGATTATACTTTTAAGCTGATGTAAAAAAAAAAATAATTCATTTATACTTTCATTAATGACTAACATTTGTTTTCTTTGAAAGCATTGATGAGTACGATACATATTCAGTAAAATTATTTCATTATGGTTAAATCATTTTTACTAATTACTTTTGATTTACGTAAGTGTATTATCTGAAGATTTATTTCCCTTCACAAACTAATTATATTAATAATTGAAATTTTGCGTTTAGTTTTTTTTTTAAATTATGCAAGCTGATATCATTTACGTAACAATTATACTGAGTTTAATTTTGATTCTGATTCATTTTCGAAAGATAATGGATATTTATCGAGTATTATAAACAGAATAATAAATATAATCCAAAATTAGTAAATATTTTCAATAAGTAACATTAAGTTACTTATTACGAAATTTTTAAATATTATAAAGGGGTATTGATTTACAATATAATTGTCTTCTAACATCAAACATATAATTTTTGCTTTAAAACTAATCTCATCGTACAGATCATGGTTGAGTAATCGTATTGACGTGAAAAACGACAGTGAAATTATCAATGAATCTAATGGTAGATAAGTTTATAAACCTGAATATTAAAATACGAGGTACGATACCGTATATCATAATGTTGATCGCACAATGTATCCTAATTATTTTATAAAGGAATTTTCCTGTGCGTTTATAAAACTGACTATATTAGATGTCAGTTCGGCACCATCAGTTTTTATTTGTTTACACTTTGATAACCAAAAATATGAACCTAATTTTTTATACGAAACGAATGTCTTAATCATATTTATTACTACAAATTAATTTTTGAAGTTTTATTTGATACTGTTTATGACACTTTTATTACTTTCAAATATAAAATATATATGAAAAAAAAATCAAAGAAACAAAAATGTCTTACAAAAAGCTTATGCTTTGTCAAACTCAAATGTTTTGCTAACCTAATTCTAAAATGTTAATCTAAAATGAATTGCAGTAGGCTCTCACTACTCTATTAAGTAAAAAAGCAAAATATCAGTGAAATTATTTATTGTATTTACTGAAGGGGAACTGATTTCAAACTTTTGACTGTTACACTATTATTTTTTTTGCACAATATAACTTAAAATACTATAAATACTAATATTATTAGTTCTTATTAAACATTTCATTTTATGCAAGTATAGTTGAATTGTAAATTGTTGGGTAAGCACAGTAATAAATATTTAGATTTACTTATCTATATTACACATGTATTAGCATTTTTGAAAGGATGATCACAAAATTCCAAATGAAACCAATTTTTATAAGCTTCCTAGTTATAGGCATTATATGCATCAATTAAAATTTTATTCCTATGTATTAAAAAATGCTATGTATCACTGAGTGAGTAAAATTCATTGTGTTATAAAATGTTTGACAGATTTTTTTAAAACCTTTTATTTATAATCTTTTAGCTTATGGTGTCACAGTCTAATATACGTTTAGATGGCTTCCAACTCACCTGAGCCATCCTCATCTACAGAAACAAATCATCAGCATGTGGCTGAAGAACTACTCTCAAGTGAAGTGCGATCCTTTTGTGAAGTTGGTTCCTTATTATATTTCTCATTGTATCCTTACTTTATTATAGCAGGGTTTTATTATTATATATACAAAGTAAAAACATTAAGTTTGTTTTGCTATAAGGATATAAAGTGTAACTGACATATGTTTAATTGAAAATTTTATATAATATTTTAGGTGCATTAAGTTAGAGTATTTCTGAAGTTTAATTTTGTTGTATGAAAATAATAAAACTGCATGAGGAATAACTTTATTCCATTGATGAAAATGTGCTAAAAATTGTCCAAAGTGCGACCAAACCTCTGTCTCAGTGATTTTCAAGTTAAGTGCAACAGATCCCTAGGGTTTAGTGACAAAAAAAAGTTTTACTTCATTAGTGGTATATTTAAATGTCCCAAGATGTATAAGGAACAGCTATGGCCTTATAAGTAGTTCTTTAATATATCAAGCCTTTAATTTTATAAAATTGAGCTGTTTGAACATGCTTATGTAATTTTTTAACAAACAAAATCAATTCAAATTATCAGCAATAAATTTATTTATAGCTTCTAGCTAATGTTCCTCTTATTTCTGCTGTTATTTCACATAAATAACTTCTTTTTAAGTTTAATTTGTTTACTTCTGGTATTGAATGAATCTAAATGGTATATTGAAATTATAGTTCAAGAAAAGAACAATTCCTTCCTATTTATACATTCAATAAAATAGGAAAAACTCATGCTTATGTGATCCAAATTACTGTTTTTTTTTCCCCAAAAATAAATTTAAATTCCCAGTCATAGCTAAAATATAAGGTAAACAAATTAGGATAATATTTAAATAAGAAAAGTATAAAGTGATTTGTTGTAAAAATGTAAGTTACTAAGCTTTAAAAAATAGAAAATCTGTAAGATCTAAATATACATTTCAAAGTTCATTTAAAAGAAATTTAAATCCACTTTCAATATGGAGGATAGAATTAATTATAGTCATATACTAGGATTTCGTCACTTAAATTTTATCTTAGATTTTAGGGATCTGTATATCTAGACTGTCTGGATTAGGACTGGCAAACCCAAGGTACTTTACAGGTCACATTGGAGATGTATTTTATCTCAATAGGCTGTATTATAAATGTATATAGAGGTGGAAAATTAAAAACCATATATTTTTATTGATAAATTAACTCTAGAACAGTTAATTTATAAATAAACATAAATATTTATAATAATTAATCAGTTGAATAATTTTGTGATAACTATAATAAATTTAGTATATGTTTAAGTTATGAATTTGAGTTCTGCTTTCGGTTATAAATTTTTACTGGTGAGTTGTAACCCCCCCCCCATTGTCTAGATCAAAAGTTGAGAACATCGCATGGGAGCTTGTTGTCTGACCTTCCTGGGCCAGGCCCTCTAGGTCAGAATTTCTGTCAAGCATGCATGGTAATGAGATAACAGATGAAATTGAGGACTGTAATTACTATATGGAATTAGTTAAGATGGTAGAGAATTAAAATTAAGAGATTATGATAGCAGTACGAAGGTACACGAGTTCAGTGAAGGGGGACACATAACAGAAAGTATAAAAATGAGTTACGATTAAGTTCAATGGACACTGTTAGGTTATAACACAATACATTTAAAAAAAAAAAAAAGTTGATTAAAAGAACGACGACTCCGATAGCACGGATTCAGACTACTTCTAGGAGAAAAGTTGAGAACTTTTTTACCATTAGAAGCCACATTTAAAATAGGCAGTAATAAAGAAGGTGACAGTTGATATACCTATAAATGTGACTTTAGGGAAAGTTTCATAGTTTTTGTAAAGTTGAATCCATTTATTATTATATAGAAATAAATAATAAAATGACTTTTATTATTAACATAAAAGTTTGTAATAATATATTTTTATTTACATGATGGTAATTACTTATTGTTGCTGTAATCTTTATTTTTTTTATAGTAACATCTACATGTACTTCCTTCAAAACTAAGCATTTATAAATTAATTATATTACAATAGAAAAATATTAAGTTATAAAAAACTAACACAGCAACAGTACAATTCTATTAATTTTTTAATTGTCATAATCTATATAATTAAATAAAATTTAATACAAGAGCTAGTTTTTATAAAGGCTGCATATTCTTTACCTGTGGTTTAGGTAATATTTTTAGTTAAACTCTCTGGGAAATAAAAAGGATAATTTAAAATGAGTATTTCAAATAATATGAAGACTTTTTTTAAACATTTAGTTAAAATATGTTCTTTGCAGGTAACCTATGGGGATGAAAATGGAATTGAATTTCAAGGGGAAAATTTTGTGAATCATTTCAAGGCAGAAGGTGGCCTAGCTCCTGTTGCAAGTTATGGACAGTTTAATATTGATCCTTGTAGCTCCTCAGGAACTTATGCTCAGGTATGATATAAATTTCTTTTAAGTAATGAAGAATTATATGCTAAAATTGATGCCGATTTTATTTAAAAAAAAAAAAATTACCAAAGAGTGTATAGAAAGTAGATAAAACAGGTGCGAGATATTTATTTTTTGCAATATAGATCTGAATTAAAAAATATTGCATTTTTTTCATATTCATGTGTATGCTTAAACAATTTATCATATGTAAAAAGAAAGATAACTCAGCTTTATGTTGTGTTTACCACATTTTGTCACGTATAGAATTAGTGCCATTAAATTCCAATCAACTAACTACTGTATATTTTTGTGTATAAGCCGAGTCTTTTTGGGGCTTTTTAACCTTTTCATGATGGGTTTTCATGTTTAATACTTTGGATAATTTCCACTGAGAACGAAGTGGAAGTGAAAGGTATACTACAGGATTGGGGGAGGGGGGGGGTTGCTACACTAGGCTAAGTTTAGAAAAAAAAAAAACATCTCAAATAATGAAGTCTAAGTCCTACTGCCATAATTTTTGGTAGCATTTTAGATTATTATGTACGTAATCTGTCTTATAACATTAAAACTAGACTTAATGTTTTTCCTTCTATTTATATGAAAATATATAAAAAAGTTTACTTACCTTCAGAAATAATATTTGAAACTGCTATTCCAGTCATTACAATATTTTAATTGACAAAACATTTATATACTTTCAAATTAATAAAAAAATATACAAGAAGAAATGACAAAATTTAAATGAAGACCAAGTGTTTAAAATCTCGAAGCACAGAGAAATGGGAAGTCCTACATTTCATGATTTGCAAGCATAAAATGTTTTGTGTTTTTCTTTCTTTCTGCATGGTTTGTGAACAAGTAAACCATGCACTTTCTATGGCTTTTTTCTCCCTTTTTGTTCAGATAAAAGGTAGGAAAATGCCTACTAGATAATTGGATAGCTGCTGTTGCAGATCTTACTGTTAACTGCTTTTCATCTCTATAAATTTCATAGTTCTCCAAAATTTGCTTTATCATACAAGTCTATTCATCCTGCTGATACCCAAGTATGTCTTAACAGTATGAAAGATTACATTAAAAAAAATAACAATTTATTAATAAAAGATCTTGACAAAAATTCTCAGTAGCTTCAGTTGATACAAAATATAAAAGTCATACTCACATAGTCTTCTTGTAAAGTTAAACAACACAAAATATTTACCATTTGTTAAACTCAAAGTAGTAGCTCTACTTAATAAATAACGCAAACATCTACTATTCTTCATTTAAAATACCCACACTCTGAACAAATACTTGTGAGTTTAACTACATTTGGTTTACTCCAGGCATACTTGCTTGCTACTGTCATCCACCAGTATTTGGTGTCACTCTGGCCATCAGAGAAAAACAAGAGAGTATGCATATCCAATAACATAATATTTATACTTAATTTTAAACAGTTAATCAAACAGTCAACATCAGTTAATTACATGCAAAAATAAATAAACATGGTGTGACATAACTCAATTGGTTGAAGCAATTTAAAATTTTAGCTACATTTCTGCCAGTGCAGGTATATAACACAAATAAAATTGAAAACTTCAAAAAGAGAAAATTAGCACAAATGAAGCAATGTATAAATATGATAAACAAATATTATTTATCTTAAAACTTTAACTGTTAACTTTATGCAATCAATCTACATTAAAAGTTTTGGGTTTGGAGTGCTACGGTCTACTTTTTACAACACGAGGGCTAATGAGACTGGGACCTACATAAAAGTTTTGGGAAATCAATAGTTTTGAAATAACACTTCCTCTGATGAATAGTGCTTTCTCACCATAATAATCTGGATTCAAGGCTTTCTAAAATAACAAGAGAAGTGTGCAAAATATATTCGAAAGCAATGCAAACTGTAACAAAACTGACACTAAAACCCTAAAAGATCCCACATAGTAGCAAAAACAAAACAAAACAAAAGTGTTTGGAGAGCTATCAGAAGCAAGAATGCTTATATCACATGGAAAGTTAAAGAGCCGAGTTGTGTTTGTTTACATTATGCTTTCCCTCCCCAGTCACAGCTGATGAGGAAAATACCAAAAAAAAGCCAGAATATGAACAATCTGAAGGTCAGAATACTGAAGCTATGTTGAGTTTAAATGTAATGGACACAGAGAGCCATCTAGTGGATATTGAAAATTGTTTCAGCTTAAAATGCATATATACAATGGCCGTTCACAAGGTAGTTCTGCAGGAATGTACGGGTTAACTGCCCGGGACTCACATTTGTCTGTATGAAATGCATATATGATTTGCCTGTGGTGAAGAGGTTAAAGACCTAAAGTGTGGGGGGGGGGTCGGCTTTTATACGGATCCATAGAACAGATATAATACATGTGTGTTTTTGACGCCGTCTACAAAAAGTCGCCAAAGCAGCAAAAATTACTGAAATGGTTTTAAAAAAAAGTAAAGAACAAAAAAGAAAATGCATAACAGCAAAAAGTAAATAAAGTTTGTAAAAATTTTGAAATGAAAAAACATAATTGAAAAATAAATTTAAAATGACTTATCTGTATTATAATTGCTCCAAGACAACATAACTATAATGTAGCATATAGGTTAATCTTCTAATAAACACAATTCCACGTTACCCAGAAGCAAACAATTAATTGTTAAACATAGCATTTTTGTTTTTAAAGCTCATATTGCTTTTTAAGAAAAAGTTATCTTTATATAGAGTTACCAGAATTGAAACTTGTAGTTAGCATCCAATTAAAAATATAATTGGTCACATGTTCTAGCACTGTGATTATCAAACTTACTCTGTGGCAGTAAATTGGATAAGTTAGTGTAATTTGTGAAATTAACTAAGACACATGAAGTTAATTAACATTTAAAATGTAAGTTGTTTTTCCTTGCCACTTTCAAACCATGTTAGGGATGCCCTTGTTTTTATCTCAAAGTGCAAACAATCCTCTGCCTCTGTGGTATTTAAATTGGATGCTGTGGAGAAAAGGTTTGAGAAGCATTGGTCTAGCATTTTAATTTAAAGCAAATTGATTGGAAAATATTTCCTCGCTTTACCTGATTGGCGACATATTTGAATGTTCTAGAAATTGTTTTTTTTTTTTTTTACTTCAGCTTATATACAGGTTTTGAACTTTGGGTGAATTTTCGAAGGAAAATCATACCCTCGGCTTATATTCTGAAATATATGGTAGTAACTGTATAATAGGAGTGAAGAAATAAGCCATCTTTTCTAGAGAAAGTACTTTCAATTTTGTCTGGATAAAACTTTAATTATCTATTATAACACAAACGTGTATCACTTTAAAGAGTCATTGCATTTGTTGTACATGAAAGTGATATGAAGCAACATAGCAACTTATATGTGGAAAGATATCTTACCTCCAAAAGTCTGTATAAGAACAACCAATCTTCTGTGTTAATGCAACTATCTCTAAATGAGATCTTCCTTAATCAATATAACTTTTTATTGATTCCTCCAACATAATTAATTGGAATGGCACAAGAAACAATCCCTTGATAATTACATATAATAGTATAAAAATTCATGATTTAATAAAATGGCAAAAAGAGTGCATCAAAGTCTGCATAAGCTTACAAAAATGTTTAAGTTCATTGTATCTAAAAGTTAATATCTTTTAGGGAGTTTTCTTCTTTTTATAAGCTCTCTCATCTTATTTGTCATGGATTCAAATACCTTATTTGTCCCTGGTTATTTAGTTTCATCCCTGTACTTTGGCAAATGAGAATTTGTATAGAAATTTCATGCTCCCTGATTCTTTGCTAAGAAAATCACACAAATACTCTGTTGGGTTGAGATCTAGGAACAGGATTATTGATGTTGGTATATGGATCTGGTTTTAGAAAGTTTGCTTTAATTTTGAAATTACCTTTTCCCAAAAATCATGATTCTTATTTAGGTATGTTTTGACAAAGGCTGTCTATTAGCTCTGTTGAGTGCAGACACAAATGGCATCTTCCATGCTACCTGGGCATAAAATTCATACATTTCTTAAGTTACATATATTTGTATTTTATTTATTTATTTATATTTGCAATGATCAGGTGATTATTTTTAGTAAAATTTCAATTTAAAGTGGCTGAACAATGGCCGAATGGTTAGGGTGCTGTCCTTCGGAACCGGAGTTCGTGGGTTCGAATTCCACAATGGCATGGATGTTCGTAGCCGTTCGGAATCGGCTTTAAGCAGTAGGTCCCGGTCACATTAGCCCTCGAGTTGCAAAAAGTAGACCGTAGCGCTGCAAACCAAACCAAACCAATCAATTTAAAGTGTTTAAGGAATGAATAAAAGTTGTAATAGTTGTATTTTTTCAGAAAGATGTCTTTTACTTAGTTAGCATCGTGTAAATATGAAACATTAGTTGTCTGTACATAAACTTTTGAAGTGTATATATTAATATGCAAGCAACATTGTGTTATATTTTATAGAAAATTTTCTAATTGATTTAAGGAATTTTTTCTTATTATCTTTCCCTAAACACAGTATAAACTTAATACTTTTGCTAGTTTTTCCTCTAATTTCAATCAAAATTTTATGATTACTTTTCGAACATCTCGTCTGTTTCATAATATGCAATGTATTGTGAAAGAAAATTTAAACTCAAATTTGAATTTCATAATTCTTAGTCTTATTTCTTATGGGTTAAAAAACAGAAACTAAGTAAAAAAAAGTTACTTTAAAAGTGAAATTTACATTCTAAAAGTTAGTTTCAGTTTACTTCTTCTATCAGAATTAACCGTTTTAAAATTGTTTATATAAGCTAATTATAATTATTTTTTCTCTTTTTTTTTGTGAAAAGGTTTCATTACCATCATACTCATCTGTAAGCCATGTTTCTACCAGCAGTCAGAATGATTTTCAGGAGGCTGCTGATCCTGAATCATCACATGATCATGAATCATTTCTAGCTCATCATGAAAGCAAGAGGGCAACCTTGCAGCCCATATCAGCATCGGAGGTAGTTATTAGTTAATGTCCACTTCTTTTTTGTTTGATCTTAACAAATCTTACCTAATATTTTACTTGTAAACAAAGCTCATAACTAAAATATTTGCTGTGTCATATTCTGAACAATGGCCAAATGGGTAGAGTATTGATCTTCAGCACTGGAGTTTGTAAGTTCAAATCCTACTGTGGCATGGTTGTTCGTGAATTGGCTTTAAGCGGTAGGTGAGTTCAAATTTTACTGTGGCATGGTTGTTCATAGCTGTTTGGTATCGGCTTTAAGCAGTAGGTCCCACTGTCATTAGCCCTTGTGTTTCAAAATAGTAGACTGTAGCACTCCAGACCTAAATTTTAACCCACCACAAATGTTAAAAGGGGATTCATTTTGAATTGGGTGCAGTTGAGTGACCAGAAAAAGAAAGCTAAAAAATTAGGTAGTAAAAATGTGAGTGTATTTAAACTTACCATCTTCAGGGCTTCTGAAGTGAATGATATGTACATGGCATTATATAAGTATATGATTCAGGCAGTCAGCATTTTAATTGTTAGTTGTGATAATGCAGAGAGAAGAAAAACTTAATTGTAGAAAGAGTTTTATAATGAGCGCTGAGGTAAGCACGAATTAATTTTGGTGATGCAAAGGTGTCAGTTTTCTAGAATGAAATAAAAAGAATAAAAGATTTTCACTAAAATTTGCAATTAAAGGTTTGAATCGCCTAAAATTTATTTTAAAATACAATTATAATTAAGTTGGTTAGTTTAATATTAAAATATCATTACATATGTGCATATAAGTTTGTGTGTATTTATATGTATATATATAAGCTGGTGTCATTAAGATTATATGCACATATACAGAGCCAGAGCTTGTAGGTGTGCGGTGTGTGCATGCACACAAGTGGCTAAATATCTAGGTTGGTTTATGATATTAACCTGGCATACGTATTGATAGGAGGCAGCCAAATACTATCTTACATGCAGGAATAGGGATGACCAAACACTGCCTTGCAAGCTAACAACCCAGAACCAGCTCAGCACACACATGCATACATACATATATATATATATATATATATATATATATATATATATATATATAGTCATGCTTTAAAAATCAAAAGAAAGGGATGAATGAGCTAAAAAAGTAAATTATAAGTTAGCTTTTTTTTTTTTTTTCATTTGATTTCACATTTTTGTTGTGTATTCTGGAACAAAATTACCATTGCCAAAACCAGTGGTAATTATTCTATATGAAGACATATGTTGTTGACAGGGTTGGAAAAAAATCATGATTTAAAAAAAATAAATAAAAAAAAAATCAGATTTATTTGATTTAAATCAGATTTATTTGATTTTTTTCTGAATTCTAATTTTAATTATTGTTGTGTTTTTATATTTTTTGCAATATACATAGAATAGTTTGTTATAAGTAACAACTTATCTATCTAGTATATTCTACATGCTGATTACCTAAAATTAAATGCATAAATTTTAATCTAAATACATTTCATTATTTTGTAATTAGATGGTGCAAACTAAGTAAGATGTAAATTTAAAGAACAAATTAAATATTCATTTAATGCAAACTATTTATTAAAAAACAAAAAATTTACAATTATTTCAATACTTTTTAAGCAACGAATTATGGATTTAACTGTTTCAATAAAAACACTAGTTTCGATGTTGTATCCACTCCTAATTGATTATGAAGGTTAGAGTGAACAATACCAAAAGAAGAAAACTGCCTTTCCATTCTAGCAGATAATGTGACAGCTGTTGTTATTTGGTTGACAAACTGGATTTTGAGTTCTGTAATACTCTCTTTACTCCCCAATTACATAAAATGAATTCCATTAGTCATAACTAGTCGTACCTACCTCTACTACATACTTTCTGATAACAACCCCTAAATTCTTAGAAAACATGCTATCTATTTACACTTATTTACTTATTGGTATTTCTGTGCTGACTGATTCCCAATTCTCCTGTCTTTCGAATGTAAGTTTTAAGAGAAGTGAAAAAAAAATGATTTAAATCATTGATTTTTTTTTAAAAAAATCAACTGATTTAAATCATGATTTAAATCAACTGATTTAAATCATGCCAACCCTGGTTGTTGAATATATAATTTTAAGATATTCTAGAAGTTTGTTAAAGATGTCTTTGCATACAAATGGAGAAAGTGTCACTAAGAATTGTAAGAATGAAATTATATAGTTTTTTTTAAATGAAAATATGTTGCACTACAGTTTTGGTAAAAAGTGGCAAGTTTAATAAGCTAAAGCACACACACACACGTGTATATAGATATATATATATATATATATATATATATATGCTTTAGCTTTTCCAGTTTTATAATAATTTTAAGTTTTGTTTTAATTAGATTCAAAAGAGTATTTAGGAATTCAAAATTTTAAATGCTATTGAAAAGCATTTAAAAGTGAGAATATGTAAATATTCAAGTAAAAATTTTTTAAAGTTAAGTTTTACCTCAAGTTCTTTCAATTTGAATTGTATAAAATATGTTTACTGAATTGTATTTTTATTTCTAATTTCACTACCTTTTAAAACTGTTCTATTATATATTTGTGTATAACATAATGTCTTTCTTTCATTATAAAATATTATGTTAAGCTCTCTGTTTTCTAAAGTAATTAAAAATATAAATCATGTTATTAATATATATATATATATATGTTATTAAAAATATATATCATGTTTGTTTATGCCTATCAATTCTATAAAAGATTGCAACAAAACATAAATTAATACAAAGAATGTATGAAAATTAATAATAATTTGAATTGTGTTATTTAATTCCTGTGACTAGCAAAACTGGTTTAATAGACTAAATTTATTATTTTTAATATATGTCTTAAAATTAGTTTTCAAGTACTGAATCAATATTTTAGATGTATTACTTTTATAGTATTGTAAAAATTCACTTTAAAATGAACATGTTTTGATCTATACTGAATCACTAAAGTTTGCTACAACTAACAATTTTTAGCTAAAAGGTACAGTACTTCCTTAAAATTTAATTTTTTAATGGCTTAACCTTTTCTCTGTAGTTTCAAAATCAGATAACTTCATATTCCCAAGTAAGCAGCAGAATTATTTACAAATTCCTTCTCCCACCCCCCAATACTGAAAGTTGCTTGTTTACTCCTCTTGTTGGAAACATATTTCTACTGTCCTTGTTACATTTTTAACATTCCCAAAGGAAAATAAAACAAAGAGAAGTAAATTCAACTATGGTTGTTTTGAGACTCATTATAGGTCATCTTAGGTTATTATAAAATTGAAAAGTTAATATAAAAACTTAAATTCTTCTGTAATAATTATCATTTAAAAAACTGTAGATTATAAGAAAAAATATTTTCATGATTGATATATGTCTTTCAGATTCTGCATTCACATCCATCAGATACTATTCCTTCATCAGTTGCATCTCCAACTCCAGGAAATATCTTGCTTCATGAAGACTCAGTTGATTCACATCATTCTCAAGTACCCGAAGCTGAAGATGATTTGGGGCGTGTTTCTTTGTCTGTTGACCACTTAAATCTTCAACATGTGTCCATTGTTCACCCAAGTCTTTCTAATTTAGGTTCACTTCCTATACTGTTAGATAGAAATAGTCTTGCAGCTCTGATTGCTACTTCTCGTCCTGATGCCCCATTTACCCTTGATGTTTCAAACCTCCCTCGTTCATTGTTACCTAGTCAAGGCATTGCTCAACGTCCTGAGCCAGCTCAATTCCTTACATCTGATGCCTCCATCCCTAGCATATCTCCTAATATGCTGCCTCCTATGTTATCTCAGAAAGACATCCTTACTTCTATGATAGCTAGCTCTTCTACCTCGACATCATCCAGTTCTGTAGGAACATCCTTTCCCATAAATCATAAGCAAATGCTAGCTCAAAAGTATGCTGCTGAAATGTTAGGCCCAACAACATCTGCAAGTTTAATCAGTGACCTCAGAGATCAGCAAATCATTGAAAGTATGAGTGATCGAACATCTTCCCCATACGTGGTTGCATCGAGTGCAAATTCACTTATAGATTCTAGTAGTATTGCTGTGTATGAGGATCATAGTGTATCATTAGCCCCAACATCTGTTAGTCAGTGTCTCCCTTTAGATGTCTATGCTATTGATAGAGGAGTTGCACTAGTTACCAGTTCAAGAGATAGTCCAGAAAGTGTAATCAATGTAAGTAATTATTAATTTCATTTAGGCTATAAGTGTAATATTTGACTAAGCATTAATCATTCTATAAAATTGCTTTCGTTTTTGCTGAAATTTTTTTAGAAATTGAATATTTTTTTAGAAAATGAATGAAATTATAACTAATTATTCTCTAGAAATAACCTAAACAATTAATTGTCTTAATGGTATTGGATCATTCTATAGATAATAGGCCTATATACTCACAGGGAAAAAAATTACTTTTCTATTAAATAGAATGTTTTTTTAATCTTGCAGATTGGATATCCTTAGCTTAATATTAAATTTTTCTATATTACATTAATATTAATGTCATTAATTTTGTAATTTTGTATTACTTTTGTATAAATGTCATTGATTTAAGAGTTGAAAGAGGTCTAAATATTTCAGAAAATTTTCTATAATTTTATTAAATCTTTAAAAATTTAGACACATGTTGAACATGCACCAAGGCTCCTTTTAGAAGCTTATTATCTTCTAAAATAAATGTAACTTTTTAGTAGTTGTGACACCCTTTTAAGAAGTCTTATACCTAAAAAAGAGTCTAAAGGAATAGTAAGCACTTAGACATATACATAGGTGAAAGAACCTCCCCTCCTCCTGAACATAAACTATCTGCATAATGTATTAATTCTTAATCACTTTCTAATAATTTAATAATATATATATATATATATATATATATATATATATATATATATATATATATAATGTAATATATCAAAATTATCTCTCCTAAAATAGATAGCTATAAAATTCTAAGTTTTCCCCTTCTAATTTTTTAATACCTAATTTCTCAGCCATAAAATATCATATAAAAGAGTGTTCTCCAACACTTAAATTCATTTTACCCATTTCTAAAAACTAATGCTGGATTAAATACTCATTTTCTGTTTAATGTCCACATTTTTTATCTCTTCCATTAAAATTGTATTGCTTCTGCAATAACAAAAGGGCTACTAGGATTTTTCAGCTAGCTTAAATGATGAATGTTCACTCTTGCCTTCCAAAAAATTGCTGAAAAATCTTAAGTCTCATTGGAACGAAATCACACCATTCTCTCGCTCTGGAACAGACAAAGTGTATTATTCTTGTGGAATTTTATGCACTGTAGTGGTGAACAGTTAACTGGTGCATTTTAAAACCCCTACAAATAAAGTTTTATAATGCTGGACTTGTTTTTCTGATGGATTAATGATTGCAACTTGATAAAAAATACTTTTTGTCCAAGAAGCCTGAGCAAAATTAAATAATGGGAGCTAATTTCCTGTGTAATTGTAGGTTATTAGTTTCACTGGTTATGCACACACACACACACTATTTATATATATATATATATATATATTTATATATATACATATATATATATACATACATACATACATACTAGCTGCTTCACACCCAACCTTCAGTCTGGGATATACATGTTTCTCGAAAGAAGGTTTAGAACCACTATTAAAGATTAATGTATTAATAAAAATGTTGAATAAATCTCAAATGCTGCAGATTATTGATGAATAAGATAGCTTATTAACATCACACAAACCCTGATATACATATGTACATTCGTTGTATTGTTTGGGAACAAAAGCGTAAGGGAACTAAATTCTAAGTTCTAAGTTAGGATCAAAATTATTACACATAAAATATTTAAAATTCTTTTCCCTTTCTCGTTCTTCCATATTTAATTTCCTAGACACAAAATCTCATTTAAAGGTGTGTTTGCCGACTTAAATTCTTTTTACCTCTTTTCCAGACCTAACTCTGGAATAAATGCTAATTTTCTGTCTACTGGCCACATTTTCAAGTTAATTCAAATGATCAAACTTCATTTCTGATTTATGATAATGCTAACTAAGCTGTTAGTCTCATGGAAAAGAATTTGTGTGATTGCTTATTGTTGGTCAAAATTTGTAATAGAAGTGTGTTTTCGTCGTCATTCAAATCTGAGGTCTCATCTTGTAAAGTCATACATTTTTTAATTTCAAATAAAATAAAGTTACACCATGTACTTTACTATGGTTTTAATGAATCAACTGCAATTTACTTAGGTAATTTCCTAACCCAGTTAACCAGGGTAATTCAAAATGATAGGCACTAAAAATTTCCTTGTAACTATTAGATTAATTTTACTATGCTACATATATATATATATATATATATATATATATATATATATATATATTCATCTATAACATAATTAATATCTAATCTTTGTGTTACGTAGTGCTAATAAAATCAGGGAGTGATAATTTTGATTGATTATTCAAAGGTTCTTAAGAAAGATTTAAGATATTTTAATAAAGAGAAGGATCATTCTCTGGATTTAATTGAATTGAATTGAATCTTAAAAATGTATTTTAAGCTAATTTTTTTTTTCTTTTTTTTTTTGGACATTATTATCAATGCTATGTTTTGTGTACTTAATTATTTAATCTAGAGAATTTTGAAACTTTTACTTTTTCTTACAGGGAAATGTAGAATTTGAAACTGTTGCAAATCATACATCATCTCATCATTCAGTTCAGAACTTTGTGTCCTCTAGCGTTGATCTTGTCCATTCTCATTCCTTAGAACATGGAATGCACTGTGCTGTAGATTCAACTGTTGGTCCTAAATTACATCAAAATGATGAAGTAAGTGTTTTAGTTATTTTTATAATACTATCAACTGAATATATTTTACTATACTATTGAAAAAAACTTTACTATTTTTATGTTGCATAGAGTTATTATTTCTTTTTTAATTAAATAAAAAAATGATTCATCAATGATCAATATTTTAGAATTAAAGTTTTGACCAAATTATCTATATAATCGTTGCTTTCAGAATGAAGGATTAAATATTCTCTCAGTTAAGTGAGATGGATAAATATTTTACTTTTACCACAAGAATAAGCAATCAAATATTATTGACTAGGGAATAAGAGAATATAATAGAAAAAAGATAAAGCAAACAGTTTGTGTTAAAATTCAAACTCTAAGTGTGACATTGAAATATCCGATTCAGATTAATGCTTAAAGGAAATCTATAAATTCTTAAAGAATTATGTACAATTCTGTGATTGTTTGTTTTACTTTAATTTCCATTATGATCTTTTGAACCATTTTTAAAAGAAACTTAACATTTGTAAACAAATCAGTTGATACATTATTACTCATTTTTTTAAAAATTGTAATTAAAAAGAGATATTTTATAGGAAGTATCTTATGTAAAATTCATGATGTATTGCATTTTTTGTCTGATTGCATTTAAAAAATTTTATAATTAAAAATCAGTTATTTTATATATGAATAAAGTCAATTTGAAAGAAATAACCATTTTGAGTAACTACATGGGTATTTATCTTTAAAGATAAGTACCTAGGTGTTTTATATGACTAGTTGTATCATAATGAACCATTTATAAAAATTTGCGGGACTAGATTTTTTATTTTAGTAAATGAAACTACACTAGTATTGTTGTGATTAAACTTATTCTATACTTTTTAAACCAGATTATTTCTATGTAAGTCAAATTCTCATAGAATATCCTTGGAACTGCATAAAATACTTAATAAGAATGTCATAATTTTCTACTCATTTTTTAAAGTAGAATTTTAATAAAAAATTTTGGAAAGTTGATAATAGAAATCCCATATGATTTTTTTTAATGAATCTGATAAAATGAAATGAAAAAAATCTTTTATATTTATCTAGCCTTCCTCAAAAAGCATGTTCATAAAAATTTCTTGCTTTCTTTAAAAATAATTTTCAAATGTATTCTTAAATTCACCAAAGAGGTTATAATAGATTATTCTAATAAATTATCTAATCCTTTCTCTCCCATGAAAAAATTAACAAAAACTTTTTTAACTGTGCATTTTGATTCTTAAAATTGTATGTTCATACCACAAAATGTATCAGTTGATTCCTGCAACACATGCTTCAAAGTCAAAAATCCATTTTATACACTTAAAGTGAATTTTAGGAATGAAGTAGAATGATCCTTTCTTTCAGTCATTCACTAAGTTTTTTTTTTTTTTTTTTTTTTTTTATAAAATTCTTGTTTAACTGTTAAAACAGATTTAAATATATGTTTCTAGATTTAAAAATAAATTGCATGAAATTAATAACATCTTGTCCACCCAATCAAGGAAAGAAAATGTTTTTTGTATTGGACAAATAATCCTTAAACTATCTTGATCATCAGTATCTGATTACAGATTAATTCAGTATTTAAACAGTAAACAAGAACTAAAGACAAAATTATTTTTACATTTGTCTTCATTTTTTGTCATTCTAATAGACAATTGCTCAGTTGTTTGGTTTTAGTCAATATTTAAGATAATATTTTTTAAATCTTATGTATGTAATCTTATATAAGATAATATGTAATATTATGTAAATCTTATGCAAGTTATAATTTTGCGAGATATAACATCTTACTTAAAGGTTCGGGTACAATAAACTATATGGTTCCTCAAAGTTTAATATAATAAAGTTAAACTGTTTTGGTGAATTTATTTATTTTTTTAATTGAACACATTGAAGAAGCATCTGATTTGAATCTGTTTTAAATATTTTTTACTAGGAAACTTGAGTACTTGTTCATATTGATAAAAAATTATTTAGATTCTTCCATATTTCATATTTAGGCACTTGTTTTTGCATTAAGTAAATCAGAAAGTTAATTTTTAATAATTATTTAACTTCCTCTTTTTTCCTTCTTTTTTCCCCAAATTTTGACTTTTGTGTATGAGTTATATTTAGTATATATTTTAATTTAAAATTCAAGGTTAGTTTTATCAGATGAGCTTTTAGTAGTATTTTTTTTTTTAATATTTTAACAAAATTTGGAATAGTAGATAATAACATGCTAAACATGTTTAATATCAAATGACGGCATAATTTGGAGGGGGTATTAGGAAAGTTTTTACTGAGAAATCACAGTAAGTTTATTGTAGGCATGTAGATAATTGATGTTATCTACTGATTTTTTAAAGTATCACAGTTAAAATTTACTTATTTGAAACTTCCATTGCTAATTAAATTAAAAATATGTTGTTAATAATGTTTCCTATTAATATCTAGAATTGTGGTTCCAATTATGAAGTAATTATCTGTATCTGATGGATTAATATTTCTTTTTTTAAATTTATTTCAGAATATCGTTGATAGTTCTGATGGATATAATCAGTCGCTAGAAAGTTCTGATAATGTATTACATACAACTACAGGTGATCTTTTCACTTTTATCTCATACTTTGCCATTACCCATCTTTTAAAATTTGTAAAATTAAGCAAACATGCTTGAAGAGAAAACAAACTGTTATTTCTGACATATTGAGCTTTTTAAAATTAATTTATTAATATTTCATTTTCAGGGCATAAAATTTGAATTCTCATTTAATAGATAAACTTCCCATAGATAGATACCTTCAGAATTTTTTGGTGTTTTTTATTAGGGGAAGTTATTGCTAGTTTTTTTTAAATTTGTAAAATTTGCTAATTTAGATTTTTTTTTTTTTTTTTTTTTTTTTTTTTTTTGTGTGTGTGTTATTTAACTGGTTTTTAAGATTTCCACATCGAAACTTTTTACTCAAAACTATTTTCAATTAAATTTTGCTGTATTTTCTTTTTTCATTTTAGTCCCAGTTTCAGTTTTATTTAACAAGTGAATTAATGCTGAAAGTTAAAATTTTTTCACCCCTTTTTCATCAAAAAATTTTTTGTTTCATAGTAGGAAAAAGAGAAAAGTTGTTTTAATATTATTGATATTCATTTCCCTGAATTAATGTTTTAGAAAGGAGTTTCTAGTGATGAAAATATAAAAAGCTACTTATTTATATAAGTTTGAATTAGCTTATGCTTTCAGTCAGATATTTGTGTATTTTACAACAAATGTTTAATTCTTTTTGAATTAGCTTCACAAATTATGCATATGTACTGTTATATATACATATATATTCATAATTTATTAGCTGAATGATGGTCGAATGATTAGGTTGTTTTAATCTTCGGTACTGGAGTTTGTGAATTTGAATCCCACTGTAGCATGGATGCTCAAAGCCATTCAGAGTCGGCTTTAAGCTGTAGGTTCCTGCCTCATTAGCCCTTGTGTTGAAAAAAGTAGATTGTAATGCTCCAAACCAAATCATAAGTTGTTATTTTTATCTTGAGTTTAAAGAATTTTATTTTCTTTTTAAAGACATTTTAAACATAACATTTTAAGGAATATTATTTTCTTGTAAACAAAGTCATTTTCTATTCTCACTTTAAGGGTATGAAATCTTATTAATATTAAATAAGTATGTTAAATTATTTGGATATTTTTCATCCCAGTTCAAATTTAAACAAAAATTTCATCATATGTATATGAGCTGTTTTCTTTGAAAGCAGTCTAAGTTCATTTTGACAAAATATTAGTTATGATAAAAATGAATACAATTTATTAGGAGCTTTATGTAAAATAAGTTTTATACAAAACTGTAAAACAAGTGTAATAACATGTATCCATATTTTTCAATTTATTCAAGTGCAAAACCTTAAATATCTCCATATAAAATAAATTAAACTTACACCACTTTCAAAGAAAACGGTTCATATGTCGATTTATATTTAGGTTAGAAATGACAACTGCACAAGAAAAATAGATATGACTTTGATTTATGGTATTTTGACTACTCCAGTCAAAAGAGTTTCAAAATAAATAGGTGTGTTTTGATGAAAGAATTGTGCCAACTTATATCTAAAATTATACTCATATATTACAAAAAGTTATGAAAACTTTTCCTTTAGAGATTTAGCTTCTAGAAATTTTGTGCTTATGCAGTATGTCAGATAATTTGAGAAAAATGATCAGGGTACTCTTCCCTGTATTAAGTGTCCACCATATGATGTGAAACCAAATTATCTTTTTAAAGTCTTTACATAGTTTGAATGTATTACATTATTTTAAAGCATTAGATATTATTCACAAACTTTTTAAATTTATCTTTATATATAGTTATGGTAAAAACTTTTATATTTAGGTTTAGAATTTGAATTATGTGTAAAGCATTTAATTTTTTGTTACAACTAGGAGACTATTGCCATATATCAGATATGAATTCCTGTGATGATAGCACCACAAATGAAGCGGTAACATCTGTCCTCAGTACAAGTACTAGTCTTGAAGCCAATGAAGCATTGAGTTCTACAAATCATGGTTTTTCATCACACAATCAATGTAAGTTTGTTTTGCGTATGTAAGGTAGTGATTTTCCATGCTATATGCATTTTTAAATGTAATAATTTTGATAATTTAAATATGCATTTTAAAATTTAATTGGAGCATTATATGTAATTCATATAATTTCTTTATGAATTATTAATAAAGAGAAATTCAAATAATGTATATGTCTTATTTATGGTTGTGTATATACATATTGCTAAAATAATAAAAATAATAAAATTTTGTGCATACCTGGAATATTATGAAAGTATTCAATTTTTCATAATCAAACATGCTAGATGTTCAGAGTCATAGAAGTTTAGTTGAATAGTAGTTTTAAATTAAAAAAAAATGGTAGATGGATATGTAATGATTCTTTTATTTTCTTTATTCATAAAAATTTATTTTTTAATTTTTAATATGAGCTTAAAGAGAAAAAGTACAATAGTATTTGCTCTCTGTATAATTTTTTACTGTGGATCTATTCACAGTTTTATGACAACTGATATTAATGCAAAACGTGTAGTTCTTAATTTTTAATGTGGATCCTTAAAAATTTTATGTGATTACAATTTAAATCGTATTTCAATATTTTAAATTTGGAACTTTTATGTTAATGTTTATTCTCAGCATGATTTCATTTATGTACATATGATCTCATTTTTTAATCATTACAGTAGACAAAACAGTATTTTTTTCAGTCCTGTTCTAAATTATGAAGGTCACATGTTATGAACTAGAGACTCAAAAATGCTCATAGTTTGCTGAAAATATCTTTACATTTTATGTGGTACAAAATTCCATAAAAATCCATGAATCCAGTTATTTTATCTCTTCAAGTTTATTGAACAGTTGGAAGTCAAAAGCTATCAAATTTCCTTCTGGGTGTAGTTTTTTATATATATTGACTCCATATGAGTATTGTGAAAGTAATCTACTGGATTTTAAACAGACATCTAAAAACATTAAAAAAAAAAAAAAAAAAAATTGATTTAAACAAAAAAATCTAATTAATCTCTCTCTTTTTTTTTAAAAAATAAAGATGATTTTTTACTTACTTGGCTTTTTATATTACAAACTGGTTTTGTATCAAGTTGTAAATGTGTACCTCTTAAAATATATTGTATATATTTTTTCTTTTTCATTTTGTTCACATTTGGTGATTCAAATTTTTTCTGTAGTTTCAGCAGATATTCATAATTCTGTGGAGGAATTACATAGTTGTGCTACTGTTAGCAGTGCTACTCATCCAGATTCTACAAGAAGTCCTGGAGAAATATCTGAAAACTCATCAAGTTATTCTCTACCATCAACATCTATTACAGACTCTCCAGATATTGTACAATCTGAGTATTCCAGACCAAGAAGAGATCTAAGGAGCAGTCGTCGTTGTAAGTGATGCATCTTAGTTCTTATTGAATATTTTTCATAATGCAGTCAGTGTAGCAACTTATATTATTTATTTATTTTCTTAGTATTAACTGTATTTAAAGTAATTTCATATAATTGTATTCAATTAGTAATTTTATTTTACTAAAGTCATATTGTATTGCATATCTAATGTGAGATTTTGTTGTTGACAATGAGGAATTTTCATGTTTTCTAATTTTGATTTTAAACGATAGAAGACAAAAAAGTAAGCAGGACAGGAGCTATTTTTCTTTCATTTGGGGGCCTAATGAGTGATTTCTAATGGGTTTTATAGCGGACTCTTTAACATCTCTCAAAAACGCTACTTTATCTCCGCCGAGTTTGTGACGTCATCGTTCATGTAAACACCGAGCTCCTATGCTGTTTACATGTTAAAAGGCGACTTTTAAATTTGTTGTTTGTGTAAAGTATCGCATATAATAGCATTTTTTTCTTATGTCTGGCATTAAAAAATCATACTCTAAATATTGTATTGTGCCACTCTGTAAAAATACAACAACTAATTGCAATGAGAAGATATTTTTCAGCGTCCCAAAAGACCCACATACACGTAAAATCTGGACAACTGAGATGAAAAGGGATGAGAAATTAAACCTCAAATTATCATATAAATCATCTCTATGGGTTTGTGAAGACCATTTTTTCGGCAAAATTTTTAACCTTTTTTGTATTTGACGCTAAAATCATGTCCTGAATGAATCATTTGATTTAGAGTTAAAATAAATGGAAAAATCTTGATAATAGCATCTGTAATCAGGAGGAGAAAAAAATCGCTTTTTTTTTTTCAATGTTTAATCACATTTTAGTCACTTATTCTGTATTATTTGTCACTTTTCTCACCTTTTATAAAGCACCTCAGCAGTTGCAAGCCTGTAAATATGATTATCTTATCTTTATATATAAAATTCTTCTGTCCATGTGTTTGTAATAGAACTCCTCCTAAGCAGCTGGACTGATTTTGATGAAATTTTGTGTATGCAATTAAGTTGATTCGAGAACGGTTTAGATTCACAATTTGACCCAATAGAAAATGTTTTTTTATTAAAAATCTAGAATTGCATGCTTATTGAGATTATTATAATGCTGCTTGAAACCCTTCACTGCCAATGTATTCGTGGCTTAGTGGTCAGCACAATGGGTTTCAGTACGAGAAGTCCCAGGATCGAATCCCTGTACATGTGATGTGGTAATTTTAATTTAATCTAATTACATTTGTGATGCCTGTACACGTGGTGGCATCAAGTATTTTAAAAATAATATTTTTTCCTTAATTTTCCATTAAAACAATCCAATTTATAATTTATTTAAAATTATTTGCAATTTTTGGATTTACAGCATTAAAGCAGGACAACACTTATTGGGTTGTCTTGTTTCTGATTAAAAGATATTTACCAAGTCAAATGTATTCTTCAACAGTTTGTTAATTTACTAAATGATATAAAAGGAGAATTAACTGATAATTATAATAATTCTACCATAGTTGCTACTTTTTAAAACAATAAAGTCCTGTCAGATCCTCTCCAGTTGTTGACAGATGTTGCATTATAATGAGTATGAGAGAATTTGCCAACTTTCTGTAAATCAGTGTCTCCCAACATTTTAAACTTGCAGATTTATGCAGACTTGCAAAAATAGGAAATACATTTCACAGACTGGCATCAAGTAATTTATTTATTAAATATAATTTTTAGTTAGTGTGACATTTGTTGCTGCTTATTAAATAAATAAATTTGATATGGCTGGAGGTCTCTTTCTATTCCCAAACTCATTTGGGGTATCAGAACATAGTGTGATTCATTGAAAGAATTGTTAAATCAAGAACATGTGTAATTTTTAATTATTTCAAATATATTCTGTTTGATGCGTGCATGTTTATGTATTTAGGTTTAAATTTGTGGAAAGTAGTTGAAAACTTTTTAAAAATGTAAAATTTATTTATTTATTTTTAGCTGGTGTCAGTCTGTGTGGGAAATACTGCTTTAAATACTAGGGACTTCATTTTCATACTCCATTACTTAAAGTCTAGTTATGCATGTTATTTTTGTGGGTGGTTATATAATACAAATTAATGTGTACTATTTATAATTTAATGTTTGAATAATTTCCACTTGCACAGGGTGTGAAGACTGTGGTGCATTTTATGAAAAAGGGTGTACACAACACAGAATACAGTTGATTTATGATAAGCCAGTATTGAGTCGTGCTTGGGCCAGTTTACCTGGTTCATATCTTTATGTGAACAAAATAGCAATAAATGAAGAAGGAGAGCAAGGTACTAATTTTTTTTTTAAATTTTATCCAATAATTATGTGTTACAATACAATTTTTTAAGAATATGCTTGTCAACAATTTATTTTAAATTCTAATGATTCTCATTGAATAGACATTTTGCTAAATTTTTACAATAATCTTGTAACCAGTTGTAATTTAAATGTTTAAAAATTTCATGCCATTATAATTTAACTTATATTTCACTTTATGAAATATTTTTAAGGATTTTACACCACAAATACTTTTTACAGATTATATTTTGTTTCGTAGTGTTCAATAATTTTATATTTGATATTTACTTACAGTGTGATTAGTTTTTGTTTTTTTAATATGTTATAGTCAAATGGTTTTTAACAATTATTTTTAAAACTCTGCTTTATTTTTATGAAGTTTATGGAGTTTTTGCAAAGAAAACCATTCCTAAGCGCACTCAGTTTGGACCAATTGAAGGCATACTGGTGAAACGGGAAGATCCACCAAGTGATAACTTTATTTTATTGGTAATAGTTTTATTTTTTAACATCATTTACTATGTGTTAAATTATAGTGTTAATTTTGTATAATTTATACATAATGAAGAAATATTTTTCATAATTTAAAAAGAAAAAGGTTTTTTCACTGGTGAATTATTTTATTTTGATTTTGTCTTGCCCAATAATTTTATATATCAAACTGAGACTTGTTAAGCCCAAAGTTTTGTTTGTAATGCTCATATTTAGGCATTTTATGTTCATATAGATTAAGTGAGATATTCTTCAGATAAGTGGTTAATAGTTTTACTGGTATATTATTCATAGTTATAGAATTCGTCATAGGGAAAAAAACTCCAATTATAAAGGTGTCAGTAAGTATTAGGTGAAATGTGGAGTATAAAAATAAACTCTAATAAAAAAATGATTATAGTTTTACTTGATTTCATGTAGTATGTAATACTAATTGAACTTACATAGGAGATATCAGGCATAGTGTTAAATACATTTGCTATTTTCAGTGCATTTGTACTGTGTGCTGTATCCCCTACTGAATTGCATTGCATCACTTTTTTTGTAGAATGTGTTGTTCTCTTTAGACCTCTGTAAATGCATGTATCACTTATATGTTTATAATGTTATTTTAAATATGTGAAGTTTATGAGAGAAGTAATATATATTTACCTTTTAATAAGTAATAAACAGGGACAATCAATGATCTTGAGAAAGACACTTTTAAGGTTTGATTATAATATTATAAAATATAATAATGTTAATGTTTAAAACTTAATCTTTTGATTATTAACTTTTAGCATCATATATTTGTTACTTATATTTATCAAGAATATTCAGAGTGCATATGCGTTGCATATTTCAGCTATTTTTATTAGTCATTCATTTTATTTATATAGGCTGGATTTTGAAAGTGGAAAAGAACTTTAAAAATTTCATTGTGATAATGTTCAGTTAAAACTTTAGGTAATTTTGAGTTCTACAAAGTTTATGCTTGTTACACCTAATTTATAGCCAAATAAAGATAAAATAAATCTTTTTGGAAGTTTATTGCAAAGAATAATTCAGTATTAAATTCTAAGATATTCATCTACATCTTATGTTTTTTACAGTTAAATGTCAATAGCTCGGAAATTTTTACTTTTTATTTCTTTCTATTTTCCTTTTACTTATGTTCACAAAATAACTATACCTATAATTTAAATATGTTGTGTCTAAGTTCAAAATGCAAAACTTGATAGATGAATAATAACAGTTATTAAGATTAAGAAATTTGATTTACTGAACTGACATTACATTTAAAATTTTTTCAATGAGAGTTGAACAACAAAAATTATACTCATCTTATTTTCAATAAATATTAAATTATATTATTTTGAATTTTCTTAATGCTGTGAATATATAAAGTTTTATATGAATTGTAGGTGGAACATGATGGTGTGCCTCTATATATGGATACATCTGATGAAGCAATGAGTAATTGGATGCGCTTTGTTAGACCAGCTGATACGCACAAAGAACAAAATCTTATTCTAGTCCAACAAGGTCAATCTCTGTACTTCAATACTACACGTTCAATTAATCCCAAAACTGAGTTGAGAGTTTGGTATTCCCCTGCATATGCAGAGAAGTATGGTTTACCCATATTGGAGCCCAATGAGGAGGAGAAAAAAGGTTGGTTATGATAATTTTTCCTTATAATAGCAAAAAAATTAAAATTAATAATTGATTTTTTGTATAATTAAGTGCTAAATATGTTTTTCCTTTTTAATTAAAATTATTATTATTATTTTAAAGTTCTGATTTTGTATCTGTGATCTGGGCAGGCATTGTTTCTACGATTTAAAAAAATGATTAGAAGTTTAGCTTATTTTTAAATGAACTATAACTAGGCTTGGATGTAAATCCAATGCTAAGTAAGGTACAAATAGAAATTTTCTATAATTTTTTTAATTTGTGCCTTATTTATGTTAGCTTCACATTTAATAGTATATTCTTACGCAAAGGAATCTTATATACAAATAGGCTGTTAAATTATATCTCTTTAAAAGACAAGTGTCATCACAAATTTTTATTTTGTATATTGAGAAATTTTTCTTGTCCTTCAAATTATTTATAGCAAAAGCTTCACCTAAAAATGTAGAATAGGTAGAAGGAAAATTCATTATCTGTAATTTCAAAATGAGATAATATTTCATGCAGTTATTAAATTATTGTTTTTTAAATAGCCATGGAAGAACAAGAAAATGCTTGGCCTTGCTTTGAATGTAATCAACGATTTTCAACATCAGAAGATTTGCAGAAGCATTTAAACCAACATGATGAAGAAAATGCTGGGAATAATCCAAAGCCCAGAAATAAAACCAGAACTAGAGCTAAAGTTTCTAAGAAAGGGCAGTTTACTAAGTTAAGAGTAAGTTTATCCTGATAGTATTGACTAATTTATTTTTCCAAGGTTTAAAGCATTAATATGAAATGGAGATAAGATATACCCTAAAAATGTATGGAGGAAAGGGAGAGTAGGTAAACTGTTTGAAATTGGAGATAATAGCTATATGATAAAAAGTATTATGCTGTTTATAAGGGATACAATTTTAATCTATATTATAGGAAGTATATTTATTTACTTTAAGAAGTTGATGTGTATTTTCTATGGCAGTTAAGATATATTTCAGATCATTTAAAGCATTTTTTTAATTATAAGTGGTTAAGAAAACTATGAATTAAAACATTATTATAACTTCTTCTTCTTCTTTAATAAAGACCGTTATAAATTTCTACTTTTTAATTTGAAAGTAATTTTCTTTTAGAGTTAGTTTTTTAAGTACAAATAATATTAATTATTTATTTCATTTATGCATTATCTGGGTTAAATTCTAGAAGTAGTTTATCAGTTTTTTCCTATGAAAGAAAATTTGAAATGACCTTTTATAGATCAAATCTGGTGATTTGGTTATTGTATTATATTTTCATTTTATGACTAATATATATTTATAAAGTTATGAAGGAATAAAGAAATATATATACATTTTGTCTTACCTTATTTCTTCATAGCTTTACTGCATTGTTTTTCATTTAATATTCAGGAATTAGATTTTGTGTACAACAAAATCACTGTGTTTCTTCTTTGTTGATATGTAACATCTTATATAGAGTATCTTTTACATTATAGCTGTATTTTGATTTTATTTTTTAATTGAGGAAATTTATTATATTAAGATTTATATTATATTATTATACACCAGAAATTAGTAAATTAAGTAATTACATTTAATACTATTTTATCAAGCAAATTTTGGAAAGTTAAGAGTTAATACTTGTAGTGCTTTTATTTTGATTTAATTTCTTTAAAAAAAAAAAAAAAAAAAAAAAAAAATCTTGAAATAGTTTCAGTAAAATCTGTCACTTGTAATGAATAATAAATATGTATTAAGGATGTACAATAATCGGTTTTTAACATAGTTATTATATGTTGGCAATTTTATGTTATGTGTGAGTTTTAACCAAATCATTAGGTAAGTAAATGTGAATGGCAAGTTTTTAAGTTGTAGCTAAAATGTAACACTAGATTTATATTTTGCATTGCTGCTAGGCTTATAGCTTCTAAAAATAAATATTTAAGTGGTAAATATAACATTGTTTTGCAGAGTGGGGAAAATCTTCCAGAAGGATCTGAAGGTATTTTTATTAGAAAAGCAAGAGGACGACCCCCCAAAAAATACAAAGTATGTGATTTAAAAAATGCATTCTGACATTTTTAACAATTAAAGAATATAAAGTGTTTAACCTTTTTGATGTGTTTATTAAACCTTTGTAGTGTTTATTTAAATGTTTTAATGGTGTCTCTCTGCTAAAAATAACCATTTGAGTGGAATAATACTCCTCCCCCTTCAGTTTTTATCTGAAAAAACTTATTTTCCAAAATATTTCCAGATAATTTTAATAGTAGAAGTTCAGATTGTCTATTTCTGAGTAATTTGAGAAAATGGTCCTTTTTATTAATTTTTTAACTATGATTTTGAATTCTTCCTCATTTATCAAACATATTTTTGTTGATTCCCATTCACTGTACTATCTATATTATACAAATGTGAGTGCTTGTTTGTGTGTATTTATTCTTTATACAAATTCACGTGATTTTTCATTGAGCAATGGCCGAATGATTAGGATGCTGATCTTTGGTACTGGAGTTCATGGGTTCACATCCCATTGTGGCCTGTATGTTAATGGCCATTTGGAATCAACTTTAAGCAGTAGGTCCATGTCTCATAAGCCCTCATGTTATAAAAAAGTAGACTTTAGCGTTCCAAACCAAATCAAACCACAGGATTTTACCTGTATGTATCAAATTTTGCATATTAATTTTTTGAAGTGTGAAAAAAGTACTGCCACTATTTGTGGTGCTTGTTCTTTGAAAAAACACTGGAAATCTGGGGATTTTGCACTAATCATTTCTGGAAAAATTTCATTATGAATTGCTTCCTTTTACTTTTTTTGGATTTATAAAATATTCTAGCCCATCCCCCATATTAAAATATCCATTAATCTGATCATATAATTTCACTCTTTGCCAGGTGATAATGAGGGGAGCTTATTGTTACCAGTATTGAGACGAACAACTCAATACTAGTACTGAGCAGAGTAGAGTTCTGGCAGTGATTCCCATGAGTACTATAAAGTTATAACTGCAAATGAAAAGTCACTGAAGTTCTGTATATTGCATATAAAAATGACAAGCTATTTTAAAAGAACAAAAAAAGTAAATTTATTTTTAAATCTTAAAATAATAACATATGTCTGCCTACGTGCCGGGAAAAATGCGCAAATTCAAAGAACAATCCACAGTGCCTCTTATATATCCAGGAGCAGACATCGCATACAATTTAATATAAATCATGCAGCTTCCTCCCCCACTCAGCCAATCACAAAATTACCCAAACCATAGTTGCCGAGTGAGAGTTGAAGTCACTTTTGTGTTTGCCGTGCAGACGTCATGATGAAACATACAGTGAAAGCTTCCTTAATGAAAATGCTCAAAATGGCGATTAAGATGGGAGTGAAATCTCCTTCCTCGGTTAACTTAAGAACAAACAAACTAATAAACAAATTGCCAGGATTCACCAGAAGTTACGGAAGGTGCCGATTCGGCTGCAACTTCTAACACTTATGAGTATTATTTAAACACTAGCATATGCCTTTCAACAAAAATAATCGATTAAAATTATCACATATGTACTTAATCTATTATTTAAGTCAAATACAAAAGAAAATTATTTACGTAATATCTAAGTTAAGTGATAAAATGTATGAAAACAATGCAGAAAATATTTAAATAATTTAAAATAAGAAATGGTTAAATGAGATGGTTAAAGCAATGAAGTCCTAATGCTAGAAAAAATTGTTATTTTTACCTATTTATTATGTGATAAATTGATAAATTTAATCGCTTGCTCTTAAAATGGGGCTTGATATAATGGCATTAAACGCTCGAAAATGGGACAGGGTGGATTTCGAACGTTTTAAAGAGGATAGTATTTTTCACTGTGATATGAAGCTTATTCATACCAATTTACTTCAGAATCGGATCTATAGTTTAGGAAAAGATAAACTTTACTCGTTTTGAATTTTGCAAAACCCAACTCATTAAAAATCCAATATGGATGCTCTATCCATTCCAGGTCCAACAGCTTCATAACTTCGAGGACAGACGGGCAAATAACTTAGGCTATTATTACATTATGAGAAGAAAGTTTAAGGATACACAACATGAAATGTTTATGTGGCCATAGACATCCTTAAAGCAATACGGAAATTTAATAAAATAAAAATTATGAAAAGGTGAAAAAATACTAAAAATTTATTTTAAAAATAATAAAACAACTTTCGGAAGAATTTAAAAGAAAAAGCAGAAAATATTAAATTTATTAGACATTAAAAAAAATGGGCAGCATCGGGGATAGAACCGTCAACCCGAGAAGTATGACGATCAAGTGGGCGGACATTATACCAAACGTACAACGGCTGCACATTGTGAGTAAACTAATTAGAGTATATGAAGGTCCAAGTAGAAAGAGTCCAGAAATTTAAATATTACTCTCCGTCTTTGCCCGTCAAGAATGAATCTTATCAATAATGAATTTCGTATAGAATAAGAAGGATAAGGCTTGAAATAATAGCATTAAACGCTCGAAAAAGGGGATGGGGTGGATTTCGGTCTCGCTTTCAATTTTGCTAACCCTAACTCATGAAAAATCCAATATGGATGCCTGTATCCATTCCATATACAACCGCTTCAGAAATTCGCGGACAGACAACTTAGGCTATTATTATATAGGGGATTTAATGTGATATACATGTGTAAGTTTGAAATCTATTCTTTATTGCTCTTAATTTCGACATTTTGAAAAATTTATTGGTTTGGTACTAGCTGTACTATATGTATAGTTGTACACAGCAGGAATTTCTCCCTCCCTCCCTCTAATTTTTCCATTTCAATGGGATATAGTTTCCAATTAAAGCTTTTTTAAATAATGTATAGGCTGCCATTTTGCTGCCTAAGCTACCACAGCTCTTACAGATGAAAATAATGGAATGAATGCAGTTACACCTGAGCACACTTAAATGTAACCTGCTTGGAAATCCCTTCAAAACCCCTTTGAATAAAACAATGGATTGATTATATTATAAGAATAAAATAAATATAGCTTTCTATTTCATACAAAAACTATAAATGCTTGTATGAAACTTAGTCAATTTTCTAAAGTTTAGTTAGTTTTCTATATAAAGTAAGCTGACAAACTACAAAGGCGGCTTTAAACTATCTTGGACACACCTGACTGTTTAATTCTTGTAAATGCTAAGGAGTTCCCCTGAAATTGCATATTCATGATAAGAATAAACTCCTTTTGTTGAAAGATCTAGACTTGTCTTAGAAATAATCAAAAACTTATACAACTTATTCTTTTAAGAATTAGGTGTATTATGTATTTCTGAAGGTTGGATTTTTTGTGTAAAGATATTATGCAAAGTTCTTTAGAATAATAAAATGTTGATCCATATGTCAAAATTTTAAATAATAGTAGGTATGGTTTGGTTTGGAGCGCTATGGTCTACTTTTTGCAACACGAGGGCTAATGAGACCGGGACCTACAGCTTAAAGCTGATTCCAAACGGCTACGAACATCCATGCTACTGTGGGATTCGAACTCCGGTACTGAGGGCCAGCACCCTAACCAATCGGCCATCATTTGGCTTAAATAACAGTAGATTCAGTAGATTGTTTATTGTATTACCCTATAAGTGGTATGTGGAAAAAAATGTATCTAATAAATAAATAGCTAAACAATGTAAAGAAATCTAAACCTTCTAAATCTCAGACGCAGTATTCTCAGAAACTATTTATCCTAGTTTCTATTTTAATGTTTTACATGCCATTTATTTATGTTTCAGTTTTAAAATTAACTCACTGAATTGATATAATGCTAACTTATAAATCAGTATATACTTATATATAAATAAATATACATATTCTTATTATCTGGCACTACAGCCTTTTACACGCTTGAGCCTCCGACAAATATACCTATAATTTTTTAAATAAAACTTCCTTTAAAATCAAACTTAAACATAATGCTAATTTTAGATTTGTAAATTAGTATATTGTAATAGGAACAGTATCATCGTATTTTCACCAAATTTCGAAACAGAACCCTTGTTACAAGAACCAGAATTAATTTTAGTTTCACAAAAGAGGTAGTTATTTCACAAAGACATCACCCTGTCTGAATAGTTTCCTGTTTTCTTTCTTCAATATCATTTTGATTAATATGTATATCATGTGGTTACCTGAAATAGGAAAAATTATTCCATGTATAATGCACATCTAGATTTTTTGCCTAAATATTTGCAAAAAAGTACATGTACTTAATAAAATAAAATATTAACATTTTAAATTGCATTAATTACAGTAAAACTATTTAAATGTAAAACATTGCTTTTTTATGTTATTGATACATACTACAATTAATTTTTTTCTAGTTACCTTGCAAGCAGGAAGATTATAAATGTGATATATGTTATAAAAGCTTCCCTCGCAACTACAGTTTACAAAGGCATTCTATAATGCATACTGGTGAAAAGAAGTTTAAATGTCCTATTTGTGACTTACGCTTTAGTCATGTATATAATCGCAACAGGTGAGTTCAACTTAATCGTTTAGGAATTCAAATTAAATTTGCTGGAATGTATTTTAAAATCATGATAATCATTATTATTGTCTCAAAACCAATAACTCAAACTTTCTGCTTTAAATTGCTAATTGATTTATTCGTTCATGCCTGAGTAATTTCTGTGTATAGTTTTGAATATAATTTAATCAATATCTTGAATCTAAAATATAATAGTCTATGCAAAGTTTTAAAAAGGACTTAATTTAAATGATTTTTATTAGTATTCCTATATCTTCATTAGTCATTAGCTGTCATTTATAAAAATTTAAAAAAACTTTGATAACACATGTAGTTGCTATCCCATTTAAACACAGTCTGTAAAGTGCAAGTTTATAATAAAGCTATTTTTCATGATTTCAGTTACTTTGCAAAAAAGTAAATATATTTATACTTGGTAACATAAAATGTTGATCCAAATGTCATAATTCATAACAGATTCATAACAGAAAATTTTGTAGGTTTTTTATTGGATCGCCCCCTCCCCCTACCTTTGCTAAAAAGGAAAACTTTCATGAAAGCAAAAATTCTATAAGTTGTTCTGTTCAGCTGTCCCTAAAAAGGAACACTAGGTATTAATAGGTTTAACATGTCAAAATATTGCAAAAGATTCTGCAGCATTAAATTTACTATAAGTAATGAGTGTGTTTTAAAAATTTTAATTTAAGTTTAGACTCCTCAAAAAATGCAGTTTATCCTTTAAATAGTTAGTTTAACTGCTACAAAAACAGTATATCCTGCTCCAAATTAACATTTTGGCTGCTATGAAAAGGTTTTCTCCTACAAATTTTAAGTTTTGCTGCTCAGAAAATTGCTCTAAAATGCTTGAAGGAGAGCAACATCCCTGCTCATATATTAGGAACAAACTAGGCTAAAATAAAAAAATGAAAATAAACTGAACTGCTATGATAAAATTGTAAAACATTTGTTTTGAAAGATATTTTACAGTTTGGGGTATTTTGAAGTCTCATTTTCATTTTGGAGGGGGGTTAAGTTGCCTCAAAAATTTGACAGGTTATCCCAAATCATTGAATAAACCTATCACTGAAAATCACACTTTTATAGTCATCTGTAATCCAATATTTATATTATTTCATCAATAATTTTTTTTTTTTTTGCTTCTTCTTTTTAAAAGTTGTTTTCGTCTGTAACTTAGATAACAGATAGGCAGTAGTGAGTCAACATTATGCAATTGTCAAACCTTAATTTTAAAAAAACCAATAAATATTTCTATGCAGTGTATTTTGTTGTGTCCGTAATACTATTTCATAATATAATAGAAGCATATGTAAATTACAGAAATGCTCTTTTTAAGGATTATATAATGGAAAGCACATTTGCTAATATTTTCAAGTCAAAGGAAAAAATAAAAAACAATGTATTTTCTGGAATTTTTTTATAGGACAATAAAATCAAATCTTGTAAAAAGAATTAAGCATGTTTAAAAATTTATCAGAATTTAGTAAATATCTTATCATAATACAAGTGATTACAATGCAAATTTTTGACTAAAATTATTAGAGAAATAGTTTTTTTTATAATATATATATATATATATAATTGATATTTACAATGTAGTTTCTTTTTTAATTTTCTAGGCATGTACGTAAACACAAAAGAGATGAAGATGATCCTCAAGGAACAAAACCTGTGAAGTCTCTTTTTAAGAAGAAACAGGGTACTGAATGGATATGTACACACTGTGGTCTCACATTTGACAACTCCAGTGTTTTAAATCTCCATACACTAACACATGCAGCTGAAGATGTTGCTTTCAGTGAAGAACATCCCTTTTTAGATAGTACAGTTGGAAATGATGATGGCTTTGATGGTAGTGATGAAAGCAAGTTAGGAGAAGAAATGCATAAGTGTCCTGAATGCACTCAGGTATTATTTCAAAAAGACTTTTGGTTATGTTTGATTGTGCCGATAAAATTTTGTCTAAAAATGTGAACTGACCCATACTAGTTTGTTTTGCTTATTAATGTTGTAGAACTGTGTAAGATTGTAAAAACTTGTAAAGTACTTTGAATTTTATTTAGAAATCAGCTTTAAGCTGATCTAAATTAGTATAAAAATGTTCTAGAATTTTTTTCTTAATAGATCAAAGCAGTTATATATGTGTGTGTGGGGGGGGGTGTCATCTGTCTGTGCCCATATGCAAGGGCTTTTTGAGAAATTTTCCTTATAGGAGGCTTTTTTCCCTTCAGCTCATATCTCAAAATTAATACAGCAATCTTTACATATATAATATTTGGGTACAGATGCATTACAGATACAGTGTTTTTTTTTTTCGCCAAATTTGGCGATTTTTGGCGGTTATTTCTGACTTTAGAACCAGACACTATTCTAGAAATTTCAGGCTATTCTTGGTGTCGCCTAGGTCAGATTGTATTTTTTTGTTCTTATCATTTTCTGGGATTTAGAAATTTAGTTGTGGCGAGTTTAATTATTTTGTTTTTTTTTATTTGGCGATTTTTCAAAGCACGCGTTTTTCTGTTGGTCGCCAAAAAAAAAACATGGCAGACAGGGCCGGCATCTATAATGCATCTGTTCCAATATTTGTACACAGTAGTTCTTATAGAGTTGAGGGTTGCGATCTCCTTTTTCCACTCCATTGTATATGTCTATAAAGTATTTGCATGCTGTGACTAATTATATATAAATGAAGAAACATTTATAAAAGCTGTTTTTATATAAACTCTAAATTGTTTTAAATAACTACGAAGCTATCAGTTTTATAGCTATATTACACACAGACAAGAAAGGGGGACAAATTTACATAATTTTTTTATTAAAGAATAAGCACTACTTAAAATAGAATGTCTTTACCATGTGTATCAAATTTAGTTATATACCATAGCAATCTATCTATCTATGTGTTAGTGCAAAAGCATTTTATTTTTAGTTCCCAGTAGGCAGCATGTTTTCACTAAAAATTGAATGCATTTAAAAATGACTTCACTCTTTCTTACTTTTTTTTTTATACCAAGTTAATGTTTAAAAAGTACTCTAAAGGTAGAAAAGAAATTATATGTGAAGTTTTATATTAAATTGCATGTAACTGTACTCCATGAAGAGTGAGGTTTGACTGAATAGGGGGATTTGAAACATTATGCAAATAAAGTAGACAACTAGGAGGGTCAAACTCTTAGTTTTCTTAGGAGTGCATCTGTGAAAACAATCATTCCAGCTGGGCTATCAAATTCATTGTGTGTTGATTGGTGAAAGGAGGAAGTTTCTGATGCAGTCTTAAGATCATTATAAATACATTATTGTGGGGTTAGGTTTGTGCTCTTGCATCCCTCCAATGTAATGGACCCTCCAGGTTTCATAAGAAGACAGAGACAACACCACCTGCAATAGAAACAGCATGAAGTTATCTAAAAATTAAAATTTAAGTTGTTTTTCCTGGCCATATGTCCTCATATTTGTCTTGAGATGTGACTGATCCTCTACTTTCACAGTACGGTGGAATATCAGAGCAAAAAAAAAGTTTGAATGATGATGATATAAGGTTTTTATATTACTGCAATTTAATCAGAAAATATACCTCTGTTTTACCTTATTGGCGATATTTTCAGCTTCTTGGCAAGAAATTTGAATGTTGTTTATATTCTTCCTTCCTTTCGGCTTATATGCCGGTTTTAACTTTGGGTAAATTTTTGAAGAAAAATTGCACTTTAGCTTATAACATACGGATGAGCTTATATTTTATTTGGCAATTGACAGTTATTTTATTTTAAACAAATTTACATCATTAAAGATAATTTTTTTTGTAAATCTTAATCATTTTTTTTTTCATTGACATCTGTACTACTGAGTTACAGTTTTGTCAGATTTAGCATTTTGCTTAAAAGTTCGGGTACAACAAACAAAATATATTGTTCCTCAAAAGTATAATATAAAGTTCCAACTTTTTTTTTAAAAAAAATCAGCCATATTGAAGAAACATCTGATTTGAATCTGTTTTAGATATTTTTTGATTAGGATTGTTTATATTGATAAAAAGTGATTTAGTTTCTATATATTTCATATATTGGTACTTTTTTTTGCATTATGTAAGCCAAGACATTTCTTTTTAATACTTAACTTTTTTTTAATGCTTTGATTATTGCTTAAAAAAGGTAATATGGAAACTATGCTGTCATGTTTTAAATAGTTTGCTTTAGCTGTGATCATTAAGTGACTTACTTTAAAATATTATAGTTTTATAGTCAGTAAAGCTGATGTAAATTAAATTGACTTTGCAGGAATTTCCTAGCCGTAGGGATCTCATTGAGCATGCAAGTGTGCATGGAAAAATTGTAAAGCAGCGTTGTTTTCGAGGTATCATTAATCCTCTGAAACCATTTAAGTGCAATCTGTGTTACAAATCATTTGCATCAGATGAACGCTTGATTCGACATTACCTTGTCCATGGGAGTGAAGATTCTAAACCTCTTCAGTGTGATATTTGCTACAAACGCTTCTTGAACAATTCAGCTTTAGCTTGTCATGTTAAAGTTCATAGGTTGGTACACTTTATTTTCTATGCCTTAACCCATTGCAATTAAAGAAAAAAAATTGTTTGTAGTTGCTAGATTTTAAAATAATTTATGTTAAATGCCACTATTTTCTTATTCATAGAAATGCTTAAGAGCATATGCTCTTATGAATTTGTCTTATATAGTCATCAATATTTTATTATATTTTGCATAAACATAAAAAGAATTGATTTAAAAAGAACAGAATTACAAGCATGATCACCAACTTATATTCAGTGTTGATATTTTTTATTTAAAAATATTTAAAAATAATTTATATTTTGTGTATTTGAATGTAAATTACACCCAGTCAGTCAGTCATTGCAGTAAATTACACCCAGTCAGTCAGTCATTGTTTTTTTTTTTTTTTTTTTTTTTTTTTTTTATTTTTTTTTTTTTTTTTTTTTTTTTTTTTTTTTTTCTTTTTTTTTTTTTTTTTTTTTTTTTTTTTTTTTTTTTTTTTATTTTTTTTGTTTTTTTTTTTTTTTTTTTTTTTTTTTTTTTTTTTTTTTTTTTTTTTTTTTTTTTTTTTTTTTTTTTTTTTTTTTTTTTTTTTTTTTTTATTTTTTTATTTTTTTTATTTTTTTATTTTTTTATTTTTTTTTTTTTTTTTTTTTTTTTTTTTTTTTTTTTTTTTTTTTTTTTTTTTTTTTTTTTTTTTTTTTTTTTTTTTTTTTTTTTTTTTTTTTTTTTTTTTTTTTTTTTTTTTTTTTTTTTTTTTTTTTTTTTTTTTTTTTTTTTTTTTTTTTTTTTTTTTTTTTTTTTTTTTTTTTTTTTTGTTTATTTTTTTTTTTTCTATTTTTGTTTTTTTTTTTTTTTTTTTTTTTTTTTTTTTTTTTTTTTTTTTCTTTTTTTTTTTTTTTTTTTTTTTTTTTTTTTTTTTTTTTTTTTTTTTTTTATTTTTTTTTTTTTTTTTTTTTTTGTTTTTTTTTTCTTTTTTTTTTTTTTTTTTTTTTTTTTTTTTCTTTTCTTTTTTTTTTGTAATTTTTGATTTTTTTTTTTTTTTCTTTTTTTTTTTTTTTTTTTTTTTATTTTTTTTTTTTTATTTTTTTTTTTTTGAAGATATATTTGATGGTTTTTTTTTTCTTTCCACTCCATTGTATATGTCTATAAAGTATTTGCATGCTGTTACTAATTGTATATAAATGAAGAAACATTTATAAATGCTGTTTTTATATAAACTCTAAATTGTTTTAGATAACTATGAAGCTATCAGTGTTATAGCTATATTACACACAGACAAGAAAGGGGGACAAATTTACATATTTTTTTTTATTAAAGAATAAGCACTACTTAAAATAGAATGTATTTACCAAGTGTATCAAATTTAGTTATATACCATAGCAATCTATCTATGTGTTTAGTGCAAAAGCATTTTATTTTAATTCCCGAGTATGCAGTGTAGTATTCATGTTTTCACTAAAAATTGAATGAATTTAAAAATGACTTCACTCTTTCTTACTTTTCTTTTAATGCCAAGTTAATGTTTAAAAAGTACTCTAAAGGTAGAAAAGAAATTATATGTGAAGTTTTATATTAAATTGCATGTAACTGTACTCCATGAAGAGTGAGTTTTGACTGAATAGGGGGATTTGAAACATTATGCAAATAAAGTAGACAACTAGGAGGGTCAGACTCCTAGTTTTCTTAGGAGTGCATCTGTGAAAACAATCATTCCAGCTGGGCTATCAAATTCATTGTGTGTTGATTGGTGAAAGGAGGAAGTTTCTGATGCAGTCTTAAGATCATTACAAATACATTATTGTGGGTTTAGGTTTGTGCTCTTGCATTCCAATATAATGGACTCTCCAGGTTTCATAAGAAGACAGAGACAAAACCTGCAATAGAAACAGCATGAAGTTATCTAAAAAAATTAAATTTAAGTTGTTTTTTGGCCATATGTCCTCATATTTGTCTTGAGATGTGACTGATCCTCTACTTTCACAGTACGGTGGAATATCAGAGCAAAAAAAAGTTTGAATGATGATGATATAAGGTTTTTATATTACTGCAATTTAATCAGAAAATATACCTCTGTTTTACCTTATTGGCGATATTTTCAGCTTCTTGGCAAGAAATTTAAATGTTGTTTATATTCTTCCTTCCTTTTGGCCTATAATACTGGTTTTAACTTTGGGTAAATTTTTGAAGAAAAATTGCACCTTAGCTTATAACATACGGATGAGCTTATATTTTAATTGGCAATTGGCAGTTATTTTATTTTAAACAAATTTACATCATTAAAGTTAATTTTTTTGTAAAAGTTAATCATTTTTTTTTTTTTTTTTTTTATTGACATCTGTACTACTGAGTTACAGTTTTGTCAGATTTAGCATTTTGCTTAAAAGTTCGGGTACAATAAACAAAATATATCATTCCTCAAAGTTTAATATAAAGTTCCAACTGAAATAAATAAATAAAAAAAAAAAAAAATAAAAAAAAACAGGCATATTGAAGAAACATCTGATTTGAATCTGTTTTAGATATTTTTTTGATTAGGATTGTTTATATTGATAAAAAGTGATTTAGTTTCTATATATTTCATATATTGGTACTTTTTTTTGCATTATGTAAGCCAAGACATTTCTTTTTAATACTTAACTTTTTTTTAATGCTTTGATTATTGCTTAAAAAAGGTAATATGGAAACTATGCTGTCATGTTTTAAATAGTTTGCTTTAGCTGTGATCATTAAGTGAATTACTTTTCAAATATAGTTTTATAGTCAGTAAAGCTGATGTAAATTGACTTTGCAGGAATTTCCTAGCCGTAGGGATCTCATTGAGCATGCAAGTGTGCATGGAAAAATTGTAAAGCAGCGTTGTTTTCGAGGTATCATTAATCCTCTGAAACCATTTAAGTGCAATCTGTGTTACAAATCATTTGCATCAGATGAACGCTTGATTCGACATTACCTTGTCCATGGGAGTGAAGATTCTAAACCTCTTCAGTGTGATATTTGCTAAAAATGGCTTATTTGAAAATTCACTTTAGATATCATGTTAAATCTTTACACTTTAATTTTCTATGCCTTAACCCATTGCAAATGAATTAAAAAATTGTTTGTATAGATTTGAAAATAATTTTTGGAATGCTCAATTTTCTATTCATAGAAATGCTTAAATTGGCTCTTATGAATTTGTCTTATATAGTCATCAATATTTTATTATATTTTGCATAAACATAAAAAGAATTGATATAAAAAGAACAGAATTACAAGCATGTTCACCAACTTATATTCAGTGTTAATATTTTTTATTTAAAAATATTTAAAAATAATTTATATTTTGTATATTTGAATGTGAATTACACCCAGTCAGTCATTACATTTATTAAAATATTCTCTTATTTTTTAACATTTAGTATTATGTAGGATGATTGCTTAATTGATAGTACATTTATATTACTAACAAATACTGTGGCTTTCAGTATTGCAAATTGCATAGATATCAGTAATCTCTGCATACCAGGAATTGCACAAAAATATGAAAATTCTTTATGTAGTGGTTACTAAGTAATATGCAACCGAAAGTTTTTTTTAGAAATGTGTTAAACTTGATTAGATCTAAACACAAACGGTTTAGAAGTCTGTATCATTACTATTATTAACTGGTATATGTGTTATCTGTGGCTCACATTTCATGACTAATGAATCTAGATTCCCCAATAAACTGGTTATGCATGACATAATTTATCTCAGTGAGTAAGAAATTTAATATAAAGTTTTTAGCATTTTTATGTTTTTAAAGAATGAAATTATGTATTTTCATAAATTGCCATATTCTTATCAACAATGCTTAAATAAGAGAAATGTTCAAAATAAAATATGAGAGGAAAATAAAACAGAATTTTTTATATGAGACATTTGTGTTTACAGTTAAAGTGTTGTTGTTGATGTTCTTTTATTTATTTATTTATTTATTTATTTTGTACATTGGATATTATAGACATGTTTATTTATTTATTTTTCAGTGAAGAACGCAAATCCTATGAATGCCCAATCTGCAAAGCAGAATTTGAACAAATTGTTGCTCTTAAAGAACATGTGCATACACATTGTATAAATGGGGTGTACAAATGTCCAAACTGTACTAAGGTAATTAAATATAGGTTATTACATAGATAAAATAAATTGTATCATTGAAAATTACCTTGCTTCTAGAATAGAAATTTTCTGACCCTTAAAATGCAGAATTTTGAATCTCTTCCTACTCTTTCTATTTGCGAACCATAATGTTGGAGAATATGTATACAAATGAAGATACATATAAGAATAAAGATACAGATAATGCTACATATGTACAATGTAATTCTTTTTATTTCTCTTAATCTTTCTGTTCTTTCCAATTATGGACCATAATGAAGAGTTAACATATGTATATTTAAATCTTTTTATTTTTATTTTTGTTAAATAGGTCAAATAGAGATTATAAGTTGTTTTTCTCTCTGTGTTTTTATTGGAAAAGAAGATATATTTCTATCCTGATATAGAAATTTATGAATTTATCTAATATTATAATTAATTAGGCTACTTTATATTTTGACAGTGTTATAGAAATAACAATGCATTGTGTATGTTTGATTAAATTTGCACCCAGCTAAATAATTTTTTACTACAATTTTTACTTGAAGAAAAAAGTACTGTGCTCCCATTTAAATATTAATTTTATTTTCATCTTATTAATAGGGTAGGATTCAAATTTAGGTAATAGGTCTTTTTTTTTTAATCTGACTAATATGCTATGTTAATCACTACAAAATCTAAATAATTGCCAGCTTTTTAATTAAATCCATAAATAACAAATATTTTATTAATATTATATATTATATATTGATTATTTTTCATGAAACTACTTTGCACTTGCAAATGTTATCTAAAATTTTCTCTATGGAGGCATTTATTTTTCCTTTTGTATAACTGTTCCACTATTTACAAAAATAACAAGTGAATCTCTTCAATAAAGATTTTCTTTAGTGTGTGTGCGTGTATATAAACACTTTTTTTTATGTGTATAAATACACAAAATAGGAATAAACTATGCTTGAAACAAATGAACAAACTTATTTACTTTTCTTTATAAATTGTACAGATGATACATGTTAGTATGGATGTTTGCAGTTCTTTGAAATTTACTTTAAGCAGTTGATCTCGATCTTTAGCTCTTGAGTAGATTATACTATTCCAATGTATTTTTTGTAAATCATGCATTTAAAGTTATTTTGCCCTCTTTGTTCAGTAATATTTGTTTTGCTGTTACCAAAGAGCATGACAAACACTTTGCTGCTGTTATTATAGATTCTAAATATATACATTAAGTTTCTATTCTTTCTTAATGAATTATGTGATTAACATTTGTATATTATTTTTCATTGTATTTTACTTACCAGTGAATCATGTGTTTATATCTTAATAATTTTTGATTAAAATACTCATGACTTGGATATTTATTTTAACTTTAAAAATGCACTTTTGTTCTTGGCTGCTGTTAATGATTTCTTCTAATTGAAATATTTTTTTTAAAGATATTTGAAGAGTACAATCAGATCCGCAAACACATTAGAGCATTTCATTCCGAAAGGAGATATCCCTGTGATAAATGTGAAAAAATATTTCCTCGTCCTGATAAATTGAAATTGCATATGTTGCGACATTCTGATCACCGTGAATTTCTCTGTGCAAATTGTGGGAAACAGTTTAAGAGAAAAGATAAGTTGAAAGAACACATGAAGAGAATGCATGCTCCAGATAGAGAAGCAAAAGTAAATGCCAAAAACTCTGGCAAAACTGGATCAAAGAAATTTGTTCCTAAAGTAAGTAGAAAATTTATTATTATTTAGTATTAGGATTTCTAATTTCCCAACTTTTTTTTTCTTCTTGGAAACACATCAAAAACTTTAAAATTCTAAAAATAAGTTATCTTTAATTTATCAATAATAATTGCATAAAATAAGGATAGTTACTATTTTTGTATTATATCTTAAGAATATTTTGAATAGAATCATAATTAAGTTTATTCTTTTCTGTAATATTTTAAATAACAGGAATAAGTGTCAATTTTTATTAATTTAGTATGTGGACTACAAAAATAACTTTCCTTTTAAACTATTTGAAGCAATTTTATATCTAAATATATTTTACAATTACCATGTAACCTTAATCTGTGATCTATTAATGTTGCACTTTTAAAAGAACTTTTTCTTGTAATTTTTCTCACTGTTTAATTACGTTCATTTTTTTCTCAAATAAGAATTTATTTTGTATAGTCTTCAATCTAACAGAAATTTGGTTTAGTTTTCAAAAATTTTAAAACACTAGCATAAAGATGTAACAAAATTTAAGTGATAACTTTTGTATAAACTTTAAAATTCTCTATTGTTATTTCTAGGAGTGTTATTTCTTCTTGTTTGTAGAAAGAAAAGTATTTAAATTACTGTAAACTAAACTATTTCAAAAATTTAAATAGAAGTTTCTCATAATAGTTCATTCTGTAAATACTTTATTTCTATTTATTTCAGGTATCTCCAACAGATTATCATCGTTTTATATATAAATGTCATACTTGTTTGTTGGGTTTCAAGAGAAGGGGAATGCTGGTGAATCATTTAGCTAAGAGACATCCTGATATTCGACCAGAATCTGTTCCTGAGCTCAATCTACCAATTCTTAAAACTACAAGGGACTATTACTGTCAGTATTGTGAAAAAGTGTACAAATCTAGTTCCAAGAGAAAAGCTCACATTTTAAAAAATCATCCTGGTGCTGAACTTCCAATGAGTAATAGAAAAAAGGTAACAGTAATTTTTAAAAATTTCAATATTCATTAACTTTATCAGATAAAATAAAAAATAATTGTCTCATATTTATAAGAATAGTTTAATGCTATGCTCTCAGCTTCAAAATATTTGGTATTAAATTGAAAGGTATAAGTACTCATATTTTTACTTTCAAATTATTTCACTTGCATCATTAAAATGAAATAAAGGAAATTTCGTTTTATTAAACTTAAATACATTTTGCATAGAATATATTTATTAGTTGATAAAAGTATTTAATATTGACAGTATAGTGATTAAGTTAAACTTCATTTCCTGTTTGTGCTTTATTTTTAAAGAGAAAATATCTTGTATAGCAAATTAGGGTTTAAGTATTGCTCTGCAGAGCAGAAGGTAGAATTAGAAAGTAAACAAGTGTGTTGTTACAGGAAATTTGTATTTTAAACAATGCTTTTGATTGTTCATTTGGAAAAGGTATCATAAACAATATCAAGGTAAAGTGTAGAATATTTTATAGTATAACTAATCAGTTACAAAATTTTTCTGTAGAAGTTACTTGTGTAAGAAATATAATTTACAGCGGAAAATGAAGCAGTTATGAAGCACAGTCTCAATAATTGCTTCTAATAAGTCCAACTCAATTAGATTTCCAAAACTAATGAGAAAATTCTATCTCAATGCCATACATTTTCATATGTTTTTATGGGTTACATTATACAGTACAAAGATTCAAATTTGATATTCTTAAAAATCAAGACTTTAATTTAACACACTTTAAATATGTATTCTTTATAATAAGAATTATTAATATATACTGTGTATAATCTGAGAATTTTTGTGGCTTTGACCTAAAGTGGGAAGATTGCTTATATACAGATCCATGGAACAAATTTAATACATGTGTGTTTTGGCATAATTTTTTGCTGTGGGAAACAATAAGTCACCGTATCCCCAAAAATTAACGAAACAATTTTAAAAAAAGAAGTAAAGAACAAAAAAGAAAATGCATAACAGCAAAAAAAAAATAAAGTGTGTAAAAATTTTAAAATGAGAAAACATAAAAATTGAAAAATAAATTTAAAATGACTCTTATCTGTATGTATTATAATTACTCCAAAATAACAGTGCTGTAACAGCTATATTGGCTGAACTTCTAACAAACACAATTCTACGTAACCCAGAAGTAATTGATAAATTGTCAAGCATAGAATTTTTTTAAAGCTTATATTCCTTAAATTTAAGAAAAACTTATTTTTATATAGGGCTACCAGAATTGAAACATGCTGTTAGTATCTAAGTAAAAATACCATTGGTTACATGGTCTAGCACCATGATTATCAAACAGTGCTCTGCGGCAATAAACCAGATAAGTTAGTGTAAATTGTGAAGTTAATTAAAATTTAAAATGGAAGTTGATTTTCCTTGCCACTTTCGAAATGCGTTAACAGACACCCTTGTATTTATCTTGAAGTGCAACCAATCCTCTACCTCTGCACTATTTATATTGGATGCTGTGTTGAAAAGTTATAATAGTTTGAGAAGCGTTGGTTTAGCATTTTAATTTAAAGAAATTGATTTGGAAAATATTTCCTTGCTTTATTTGATTGGCAACATATTTGAATGTTCTAAAAATTGCTTTTTTCACTTAGGCTTGTATACAGGTTTTGAACTTTGCGTAAATTTTTGAACAACAATTGTACCTCCGGCTTATATTGGAAATATACAGTGTATATATATATATATTTATATATATATATATATTTATATTTATTATTATTATTATAAATATGTACATTTTACAATTTTAAAATCAGATTGGCTGCTGCCATTGACCACTTTTTTTAATAATTTACTGTTAAAAAGTCTGCTAGTCCAGAATTCTATAAAAGATAGATTTCTAACTAATTGGAAGAATGCTAAAGTGTGACTTTAAGGATGTGTTAAGGAAATTTGTGTTGAGGAGTCAGATTTTTTGAAATTTTAAACAATGCTGTGAAAAATCTGACTGGAAAAAACTAGATACATCAATTTACTCCATTTTGGTTTTTAATGAAATAATTTAATCTGTAGATGTGCTAAGTTTAGTTTTTGTAACTATAGATGCCAAAACTAGCAATACTTTACAGTTAAAATAAGTTTTGCAACTATGTACAGTGTTATAATTAAAACAGACTTCAGATATATAATTAAAAGGCATGCATAGTACCCATGTATTTGTTAAGCTAAGCATAATACCTCAGAAATATTAAAATAAAACAATTTTTGTTGGTTAAGTTTTTTATCTTCCTTTTATAAAACATATGAAGATTATCACATATCTGCGTTTGGCAAACTGACATATTTTTTTAAACTTAAATATCAGCTTTAAAAATCAGATAGTAATCTAAAAGTTAATATAACACTGTAATTTTACTATAATGTATGTATTTAAAATTTGGTATCTTTAAGTCAAAATATACCTGAGTTATCGTGTTCACACACACACAGATATAGTTAAAAAAAATAGTATTTTTGAACATTAGGATGTCCAAAATATGAAATTCATTGAAAATCTTGTACAGTGTACAAGACAGTATTTACCCTGTACTTTGTAGGGACACACACACAAAAAAAAAATTAAAATTTTCACTCTTTAAAAAAGAATTAATTTTGTTTTAAAGTTGTGTGATGTAGATTTAAAAAAAATAATAATTAGCTCTATTTTTAGCTTTTGTATATAAGAAAAACCCATGTGTTATTTCAGGGGGGCATCCCAGATATTCCTGGAATGCCAAATCCTACATTTTCCCAAACTGTTGGAAGCATTACAACCCACCCCCACCATTGTAACTGGTGCCACAAACAGTATGCTAGCAAAGCTAAGTTATTACAGCATCAACGAAAAAAGCATATGGACATGCTGTCTCTCAGCTATGTTGCCAACACTACTAAGGTAAATATTGTATTTTACTTGAATATTAATCTCTATGTTTGTAGTTTAAAAGTTGTTATGTGCATTTCGTCATTTACAGTGTTTTTCTTTAAATAAATATTTAAATTTTTTTTATTTGCTTATTTAAAGAAAATTAAAATAGTGTTTATTACTTTACAATGTTATCTTAATCACATATAAGTTTTTTAATTTTAATTTTTAAGCTAATTGTATTCCATAATTTAAAATAACATACTTACTGAAACATGGAAGTTAATTTGCTTACTTAATTTATTTTAACATTTTTTTGTATGCTATGATATATAATATGTTCCCTTTGCATATGAACTAGGTGGAGCCAGTATGTGACCAGGGTACTCAAGTTAATGGGCAAATAGTTATTGAAAGCATTTCCTCAGGCCTCACTAATGAAGCTGCTGCTGTCCTTATTGATGCATCCAAAAGAAAAATTCAGTTTGTCGACAAGGACGCCTTAGTGGTGAGATATATTTAATATAAGATAAATTTTACTCTAACAATTGGCTTAGCTTAGAATTAGTTAGTCTATCATCAGTTGGACCACTTCATTTCTGTTTATAGGAGTTCATATTTTTTTTTCTATTTCTTTATATAGGAGTTCATATTCATACGAGTCCGTTAATCTTGAGGAATTTTAAAGTATAGTATTATGCCAGTGTCATTGTCAGTTTTATTTTATTTATTATGTGCATTAAAGTTTGTTGGCATAAGCAAAATTTTATTAACCTTAAGTATCAAAGGGTTTACCATTTAAGTAAAATAATCCTTTCTGGTACAGAATAAAGAAACAAATGTAATCATAAAAAATTTCAGTTAAGAATGATACATAAATGAAAAGTTGCAAAATAGTAAATATTAATGCTGTGCGTTTCTATCAGATAGCAGTACCTGAGTTTTACTCAGACATCACAGTTACCATGAAAAATGAAACCTACTTTGAATTATAAAGGGAATATGCAAATGATAATTCTAATAATGCATCATACAAAATAAATTAATAAATTATAATAATAACTTTAAATAATAATAATAAAAAAATTAGTGTAAAAGAAAGTTATATGGTTTCCACATAAGATTTTTTTCTTTCCGTAGGTGTCCTCACATCCTGATGGTTTGCCAACTGCTGATCTTTTGACCCAAGCCATGTCAGAATTAACCCAAAATTTAGCCGAATATAGAACAACAAATGGTGAATTCCTTGCTGCCAGACTTTCTCATTCAACACCAGCCACATTAGTGAATCCATCTCCATCTACAACTCCTATTCCAAACCCTACATCACCCAGTGATGCCTCTCCAGAATCTCCACAACCTGTACTGGATACCAGCATAACAACTCCTCTTGATCCATTGCAAATAAATCAATTGCTTGCTCAGTACCAACAGCAACAACTCAGGTAAGATGATGTTTGTGTGTCAGAACATAACTTGGGAACACTATACCTTGTATGCTCTATTACTGCCATGATATTAGAAAGATGATTTCACATCAAAGATCTGTGATTAATTTAACTACATGGGTATTTGTTTTACATCTATATTTGGACTGAAAATTTGTAAATTAATGTGATGAACGAGCATGTTTTATACATATTCGACAATATATTGATACATTCCCCAGACCTAATCCCTACTGTAGCTGCACAGAATCACTGAGGATATCATAAAAGAATGTTGACTTATTTCAAACATTTATACTAGATAGCAAAAGTTTAAAAATTAAAAGAGAAAAATAAGATGAATAATTTTTAATAACTTTTTAAATATTTCAATAGCTAATTAATGTAGCAGTTGTAATTAAATGCATAAAATTACTATTATCAACATTGAAAGTTTCATTTTGTCTCATTTTTCAATTTTAATTATATTTATGTAATTTTGAGAAAAGTAGTTTAAATTCAGTTATTTTACTAAAATAAATAAATAAATAAATCAGGGAATATTGGAGTTCTGTCTCACCACTGAAGCAAGGTTCCTGGAAGCTGTTATGCATGCGCCAGAAAAATTAGTCTATTTAGAAAATAGGGGAAATTGTCATATTTTTGGATGTGTATGCTTATGAAATATGGATGAATACATTTACTGTGTATTTCAGACTACTTTTTCTCTGCAACTTTAAAGTTATTTTTTTAACTCTATTTTTGATTGATTATGTGAATAATAATTTCAAAACAATAAATAGAAAGAAGCAAATAAATTTAAAAAATAGGAGTGTTATAGGAGTGCATATTTTCACATGTGTTTGTATAAGAACTGCTAAAGAATGTTTTGCCCCAAGTTTCTTTTTCAGAATTTTTCTTTTGATTGAATATGTAGATAAAAATGAAAAACATATTAAAAGAAGGTTTGAAATATTCCATTTTTAAATTATATATTGTAGTAATATAAATGTAATGAAATAAAAAATACTACATTTGATTGCAGAAATAATTAGGATATACAAGTCACAATTTTCAATATTTTGTGAATAACAATAAAAAACTAACAATTTTTTTCATTATTTTATAAATTATTGAAGTGTAAATACAAGATACAAATTTATAATTGCAGTCTTCTATGATTTCTGGCAGGATGATCATGTTAATAATATCTTTATGTATTTTATTTTTTTAGCCCTACCCAAGTGCAGCAGCTGGCTGTTGTGGTGACCCCTGTTCCTCGTTCGTGGCCGCCTGCTGTCACAACTAGCCTGAGTAACTACCCTGCTCGATGAAGGAGTCCACATGAAGTTTTGGGATCTGAAGTCTATTTTTAGTGCCATCTCCATGGCTGCAGCCTTGGTGGGCTTGCACCCTTGCACAAATTGTAGTGAGAGCACACTGGCTATTGAGGAGGAGGCATATTGTTGAAGCCATTTTTCTGGGAGTAGTAGACATAGCAGACATGGCATGATGCCTGTCCTGTTTCGAAAATATGGCCCTTTGCAGTTTAATACTGCTGGGTTCTGTCAGTTATGGGTTCATGTTTAACAGAGATTTTATGAAGAAACCAGCTTGGTTTCTGTCTTTACTGTAGGCTGTGTGTATGTCCTTTTAAACCAAAGATTTTAACATTCAATTCCTTCACCTGATTCCCTTTTTCAACCTTTTAAACGTTGTGATAGCTAGTTGATGCAATCTTGACTGATTGCCTCTGCTTTTTTTGACACATCTTGTGCCATTTTACTCCCCATATTGGTGGTTTAAGCGCTTGCCTTTTCTTAGTTCTGGAATGTAATGTGCTCTTGATGTTAATTGTGTGTAACTAAGTTGGATTGAATTATTTTTCCTTTTTTTTTTCTTTTTCTTTTTTTTAATAAAGTAGAAAGTATTTAAATGTTATAGTCAGTTTTGATCTGACTAGTTCACTTGTTACTTAGTTTCACTGTATATCTCTTTGGCTGTTAAAGCACAACTTCATTTAAAACTAACATATTCATTGTTGATAGCATTTAATCTGTATATTTGTACATGAAGAATTTTATCGATTTTATGTCCATTCATGAAAAAATATATTGTATATTTATGTATTCATTTGAGATTTTATTATACGAAACGATTGTGAATAGTTTAATTTTTCAGAATGTACATTGTGAGAGAAATTATTATTATTATTATTATTATTATTATTATTATTTTTTTTAAGGCTAAGTTTACGTTAAATTTTAATTGATAAAGATCAATATCCTTAGAAGAGTGAATCATACATAAGTATCAAACATTTTTTTGAAAATTATATGTACATGATCAAAAAATATTTTTAAAAGGGGAACTTCAACATTACTAAATTGAAGACTTATTCTGGATTTCTCTATTTTTTGAGTAAATTTTATTGCATTACTTATCATAATTATTCAAATTATGTAAATATTTTTATGAACTTGTTTAATAATGTATTAGCTTATAGAATATTTGACTGATAGTCATTATTTGAATACAGCAAAATGTACTTATTTATGTATAATAATTAGACTCAGTGAAAATAATTAAGAGATTTGTACAAAATATATTGCATATAAAAATTCTATTTTTATTGGCTGGGATATAAACCTAGTTCACTATAAATTTGTATTAATATGTTTCATCATTTTATTTATCAATTGTACAGCACATATGTATATTGTTAGGCAGTTCTGATTCTATTCTATTTTTCCTGTTCAGAAAGTTTTAATGAGAAATTATTGTTGCACCCCACCTTCTGCTAAAATTCTCACTTTTCAGAGTATATACTTTACAAATATCTAGAAGCATATCACCATCACTCAAAATATTTTAGTCAGTAAGCCCAAGTTTCTTACCTGTATTAGTTGCACACTGCCATTAGCTCTATATGTTCTCAGTATGATAGATGTGTTACATGTTATTTATTGCCAGTTTTTTGTACATGGTGAATTTGTTTGTCCTGTAAAAGTTCTATGTGGCAGCTATGTGTACATTTGTTTTGACCTTTTAAAACACATGTTAAATATTGTTTGGAAGTTAGTTATAGAAGTATTATGCATGTAGAATACCTTACTCAACTGATTTTAAAAGCACTAACAAATTGTGTTAAAAATGTTTTGTAAGTTTTATCAGTTTCTGTTTTTAATTATAAATGAATTTATACTATATATATCAGAGTTCCATTCTGGGTATTTTAGCTGTGATAGATTGTACTATCTAAAAAATGCTCCTAATTCTATATATTTGTTTAAAAAAATATGTTGCAGGATAAAGTTTATTTCTTACAGCTGTTAAATCCTTTTAATGTAACCCCTTATGCAACTTCCTACTGACTGAAAATGTATTTTAAAAAAAGAAAAAGTTAGTGGTCCAAATATGAAATCTCTTTATAGCTGTTTCATTTTTATATCTTTATTTTAAAAAATATTATTGTAAAGTCATAGTTACTACATTAACGTAAACTTAAAAAGTAGTTAGAATTACATTAACACATGTATCCAAAAAATCTGTGTTAGTTTTCATTGTATGATATACAAAAAAAGAGAGTGAAAAGCTACTTTTAAAGAGATTTCAAAGATTATTTCAAGTTTATTTTCACTGTGTAGATGTTTATAAATATTCAAGCACTAGACTCACTTACATGTCTCATTAAAATATCAATCTGTATATGTAAATTCTTGATTTATGACCCCTCAGACTTATGACTTAAAATGTAAGTTTTTATATAAAGTTAACACATAGATCACATATATGAGACAATTTGTGAATGTGTAATAATATATGTCTTATTCACATCCAGTGGTTGTTATACAACTCACCATCAATTTCTGGTTGACTATTCAGTTATTTTGATGTAATAATTCCTTGCAAAGAAACAAGGTTTCTTAGAAAGTTAATGTCAAAATTATTATTATGTATTTAGTGTAAATTTTTAATTCTTGGTAGTTTCCAGCATGAATTCTAATGATTATATTTTGCAAAGAGTTTATTTAAATATTAATAACTTCATATTGATATAGAGAAAATTTATTTGTTGGAAGTCTGATATATATGTATATAAAAACTTAAAATTTCAAACAATTTCCTTTAAAATTCTCCTTATGGCATTATACTTTTAATTCTCACTTTTAAGATTTTAAACTTCTTTTAGTTATTTAGAGAAAACAAATAGATGGGATATTTTATTAGAATAATTGAAATATGTTCAGATTTACTAAAATTACTCCTATTAATACACTGTTTTAAACTAAATTGTTTTTAAAGAGGTAATATGCAAACAGGGTTTTCTTTATGCATATGTGCCATTCTTTTTTCTCTCTCTCTCTCTCTAACTGTGCCATTTCACCGACTTCAAATGTTGAGTTCATCCTTCAAACCTGTATAAACGTATGTTTTTTGGTTTATAAAGTGATTAGAATATGTTGAATTTTTATCTGTAATAAAGATTTATCCTCAAGATATGCCATTTTATTTGCTAAATTATTACATTTTTAAATGTTGTACATTTTAGTATTTTCTTTATTACAGAATTTGAAATGTACTCTGCAAAACAGTTTGAAACTATTTTGCTCATGAAAATTTTTTTGAAAATACCTTACTTAGTTTATCATTAACAAAAAAATTAATTATATTTAATTGTATATTGCTATTACAAAAAGTCATAGCAACTATTTCTAAACCACTGAATACTTGCCAGTTTTTATGATTTTGAACTATTTCAAATAATTTGAAAATAAATTTCTTGATTTCATAAGCAGGAAATAAATACCGTATGAACATGAAATATCAAAATATGCATTACTTATTCAACCTCTTTAGATTACTTGTTTATAAGTTTATTGCTGTCTTATGTTACTTGTACAGAGAGGAAAGAATTTAATCTTTAAAGATACTTAAATTTCATACTGAAGTGTTATGTGTTCATACATAAACCTGCTTATACGGATTTCACTCATTTAACATGGGGAATTATAGGATTTTTCAAACATGACATGTTGGCAATTATGCATTGTTTATATAGTTTTTTCATAAGTATACAATTTCCTTGTAACTTGTTTAAAAAAAAATTTACATCACATTTATTAACTCTTATAAAGCAAGCATAATGTACTTGTAAATATTTAAAACTGTAAAGAACATGGGCTTATATTAATAAGGTTAAAAGAATTTGTGGGCAATATAATTTTTCATTGAAATAAATATTTAATTCAAAATAAGAAATGTATTTGATGCTAAAAATGTAGCATAATTTTATTTTTATTTCCAAAATAAAATATAACAAGTTGTTTTCAAAATATTACAAAATACATCAGAATTTCTTCTGAATTGAATAAAAGGATATCTACTAAGCAAATTAAAATTCTTTAACACATTTAAAGCTGTACAGGTCATTTCTCTGTTGGTTTCTAATTGGAATTTGCGCTCGTATATCTTCTACTTGGGATAAATCTAAAAATGAGTAATAAAGTAGCCAAATAAATTTTTAGATGTGTGACTAATAACAAAATCATTTCTACAGTAAAACTAATTTTAAAATAGGGCCTCAACAACATCAGCAAGACACAAATAACCCTATTCGGGTATAAATGTTATGACACAGTGATTTGATCATCACTAAATCAGATTTATGCACAAAGTCCTCATTAAAATAAAGAACACTTTTATGAACAGTACACAAAGAGCACATTAACATTGTACATTTTTTTTTAGGATTTTTTACTCTCTTTACATAGTATAGGGTAGGGTTCTCAAAGTGTGTTCAGCAGAACCATAGAATTCTGCAATAACCCTACAGAGGTTCCTCAAGATTGGAAAATCAAAATTTGAAGGATGTCAAGTAAATTCATTCTCCAATTTTTTCCAATCCCTTACATAGAATTAATAATAGCAACTAATATGCCAAAAATGCAACCATAGGGACAAAAAAAAAGCAATATGAAAATGAGTCAATCTCTACTTGTATGAGTTTAAAACCTGCTTAAAACTTTTAAAATAATGGTAAAGTCATAAAAAATATAAAATGTAGTTAACAGTCAAAGAAAGTGACATAAAAATGATAGTTAAAATACAGGGAACATTTGAAATGTGTTGAAGTTAGCAAGTATGAATCCTGCCAGAATATAACTTTGAACTTATTCACTGGACCTTTTTACAACAACACTACATTCAACAGATGTCCAGTGCAATGAGAAGAATGTGAGTTATTTTACTACTGCTGTAAATTTCAGAAATAATATTTATCAAACATTGAATGGGTAAATTTAACAGTTTTTACTCGCTAATATATAAAAGTAAATTATTAACAACTAATGCAAGCTTACCAATCTCTCCATAAATTGTTTTTTCTTTTTCTCCAGCTGAACATAAAACATCACCCCTACAGAAATAAACAATGGTTCATTTTAACTACATATTTAAAGTCTTAAATTTACTTTCTTAAATGTGTTTTTCTGATCATCATGGAAACCAGAACAAAATTCATTAGCCAAAATGTGGAATTTCCCATCAGTTTTTATTGAAAATTGTTTAATATGCTATAGGTACTGTTCAAAATACAAAGATAGAGTTTGTAAATGATATAAGGGAAAAATTCATAACAGCTAAGATAAACAGATTCATAATAGAATTAAGTAGAATAGAAGCTGTAAAAATCATGACATATAAGATGTAATAAAGGTTCATAAATAGCTCTTTATTGTGTTAATATGAGAATATTGACAATACAAGGAAAGATAAGTAACAAAATAAAATTATTGGTCAGGTCCTTTATGTCCATAGATAATTTATGGTAACAATTACGATTTTATTCTTTTGGAGCAAAAACAAAGATGCCTACAATGGTTACAATTTAGCATATCGAAATGAAGCTCAATCTCATGCCACTGCATTTAAAAAGTCATAGATCAAAGCTTCAGAAATTTTATCCTGAATAAAAATACACAGGAAGATTATCATCACCTGAAGTTCCATAAAATATATTGGGTTTATGAAAATGTTAATCCAAGATAATCACTACATCTAAAAAATGATACACACGGAACTTAATATTGGATACTCATCAATATATAAAATTGTTCATGAAGAACTGAGTTTGAAAATATTAGTTTGTGGTTGGGTCCTCTATAATTTAACAGAGCAAAAAAAAAGTGCAATGTGTTAGAATCTGTAAAGAATCCCTGAAATTATTTAATAATGGTGGACATTGCCTTATTTCTAAAATCACAATGTGATAAAATGGACTTTACTTTCATTTGATGTGTTGGAACATCAAAAAGTGTTAAGTATAGGTCTGAAAATAACCCCAAACCAACAATGGTATAAAGGCAATAAAAAAATCATGTATGTCATTTTCTTCATAAGTACAGGACTAGTTAACACTATCAGCTGGGTTAGTTACATCTATCTGGCCTTAAGTATGTTCTAGAAATTGTTCAAGAATTGAGTCTTAGAAAACTAATGCTTCAACAAATTAACACATCTTCTCAGGTAGCAAGATTAATAATAGAATCTCTTGGAAAAAAGTGATAAAACATACACCCTACTATCCTGACCTTACTATGTGAAACTTTTGGCTATTTTTTAATCTAACGAAAAACTGTGAATGCTGAGATAAATAGGATATCAAAGCCTTAGCCCACTCAAATTTTTAAAACCTTGTCTTTATTTTATTCTAATACAAGTATCTTAAGATATTGAGTGATTAGGAAGCTATTGTATTTTTTTCTTTTTGATTTTTTAAAATATATTCTATGAATAATAAACAAAAGCAATATTTTAAATTATAACAAATTAATAAAAGAAAATTCTTTTAATTGCTGGCAATGATTGTTTTTGATTGCAAAGCATTCTTATATCTAGAATAATTGTTGAAGTCTGCAACTTAATGTTATCTTCAGTATCTAATTTGTTTCAGTAATTTGTCTTAAACAAATGTAAACTTTCATAACTCTTAGCATTTTTAGGATCTAAAGATACTTACCACGGACTAACAAGAGAACTATGTCCCCAACTAATGTAAGATGAATTTTCATCTCTAGCTGGTGAAATTCCAGCAACATACAATTGGTTATCAACTGCTCTGGCTCTTTGCAGAAGCTCCCAATGGGCAGGACCTGTAGTCATGTTGAATGATCCAGGATATACAAGTAGCTGGCATCCTGTTGCAGAAATATACAAATTAAATATGGAAACTTATTACTTGAGTGATTTATATAACTATTAAGAAACTCTTATTATATCCAGTTTTTCAGTCTGAAGACATAATACAGTTAAGTTTGCTGATATGCAAATATATAGGAAAAATTTTAAAATCTAGTTCTTTAATGATTCTATTCTTTCAAAAATCTGTTATTTTTTTTTTTTTTCATACAAAAATGTTACTTCTGTATTTTATCAGAACATGAAGCTATTACTTACTAAGCACCTAAAATTAACAACTATTTATGACTTAAAAAATAAAAGAAGAAACATTGAGTTCTAAAAAATAAATCAAAATACATTTTAATACTACTACTACTACCAAAAACAGGATTAGTAATTTTTCTTAGTTGTTTTAGTTATTGATAAAACTTATTAAAATGTATCAACAAACATTTTATTCATATTATCATTATTTTTAAACATCTCTGTTAAAATATCTATGTACATCAGTATGTATAAAAGTCATTTTTGGTGGAAAAAAATCTTAATATAAATTATTATCAGAAGCTACTCTCTAAATAGAAAATTAACAGTAATTTTATTTCACAATGAAAAAAAAATATCGAAGTAAATATATAACAATTGAATGCATAAATTTACCTTTCTCAGCATAGATGTTTGCCATTAAAGGAAAGCGTATATCATAACAAATTCCTAAGCCAATTTTCCATTTATCTGAAAAAGTAATTAGCTCCCTATAATATAAATAAAAAAATACTTTTTCTTCCTCAAAGAAAGTGGTTGAAATGATTAGAACTATTTGTAAAAATAATGAAAAAATTACCTAAAGTAAACATTGTCAGAGAATGGCCAGCATTCAAAGCTTCTGATTCTTTAAATGTAATTTTACCTGGAATATCTATGTCAAAAAGATGAACCTAAAAGATATTTCAAGCAATTAGAAAAAAACATTAAAATTTTCACTTAAACAGGTGATAAAAATTTGAACATTTACAAAGACATGTCTTTCAGTACAGTAAAGACTTATTAGCACGTAAATTAGCAGAAGGAAGAATAAACAAAGTTTTTACTTTAGAGGATGAACTTTATTGATAACATGAAGAAGCTTGATGGACACAAAGAATGAAATATTTACGATACAAACATAACATTCTGTTGCACCCAGCAATGGAATGAACTTACAAACAACAAAAATGCTAGCATAACATAATGAATAGATAAAAGAAGTAGCCTCTCAGCAGATTGCAGACTTGTTTTATATACTCACAGTAATTAATTATGCATTCAACATTTCTACACAATTGTTACAAAAATGTTGCCAAACATGAATACAAAAACATCTTTTATTGATATACAAAATATCAAATCAGTTTCTGAAAACAATTACTTTGTGATAATGATGTCATTTCAAAACAACTTTATTAACTGTGATGCCATTTCACATAGTTAAACCATGAAATTCGTGGTTTGTTTACACAATTACCGGAGTAAAAAAACATTAAACTTTTGACTAGGAAAATGATGAAACACAGCATGTCATTCTCAGAAACAATGATTTAAGTTATTTTTATTTACTTTAAATTTAATTTAAGTGAGAATCGCCAATATGCATTTAGTAATGGGTGTTTGAAAGGAATGGCGTTAGTTTAACAGAGAATCAATACCAAATTTTGTGTTCACTTGGGAAAGAGTGCTACAGATTTTCAAAATAATGAAGCATGACCATGGAAATGAAACGTTATTGACAGCGCAAGCTTTTCAGTATCACTGTGGTCTCACAGAAGGCAGGGAAAGTGCTGAAGACGACGAACGCAATGACCATCCCATGACTTTTTATAATAATGAAAGCATCATCAACAAGGCAGCAAAAAATTTGCCAAATAGCAGAATCAGTTGGGTTATTAGGGACTACACATTAGCAGATACTGACTAAGGATCTTAACATGCATAGAGTGTGTCACCACATTGCTCACTGCATGTTAAACGAAGACCAAATGGCAATAAGAGCCTTCATCTCGGCTGTTGACAAAGATCCTTACTAACTTAGCAGAATTGTTACTGATTACGAGAAATGGTATTTTTTATATCACCCGTAATCTAGGAAAGAAAAACAGCAACATGAAAAAGGACATGGCCAAAAATGTATTCCAGTTGCATCGATGAACTCTACAGGCAATGACAAAAGTGCATTATTGCACAAGGGTCTTATTTCAAAGGAGGATGTGTTTCTACAATTTAATTCATAGTATTTTTTACATTATAGACTCAGTCCAGGAACTTTTGAATCCTACCACATATAGTAATTATAATATTATACTATAATACTATGTTATATTTACTATTATATTAACAATTGTATGCAACTATTTGACTAATATATATTTGTATTTGACTGTTTTTAGGAGCATAACTTAAAAGGTATTTCTTCAAATGAAATTTATTATTTTTTCTCTTTACATTTGATAATTGGCTAGACAAATGGGTAGTATACTGCTCTTTGGTACTACACTTTGTTGGTTCAAATTCCATTGATGAATTATATAACATATTCCATTGATGAATTATATATAAGAAGGTTTAATATCAGCTTTAAGCAGTAGGTCCAAGTCTCATTAGCAAAAAAGTAGACTGTAGTGCTCCAAACTAAACCTTCAAATCTTAACAGTTGTCTAAAAGCTCATTCCAGTAATTTTATTATTGAATTTTAATAAATAATTTTTAGTCTTTAAAAGTTTTGAAACAGTAACAGAGTAAGTATATAACTTTAAAATTTATACAATACTCAAACCAATAAAAATTACTTTGTTATTCGACCAATGTATTTTAACTTACATATTATTTTACATTTTATAAGGTTTGGTTTGCAGTGATATAATGCTCTCTCTTTTTTTTTAAAGTTTATTTAATTTTTTAGAGGGCTAATTAGAACAGGACAAACTGCTGAAAGATGATTTAGGATGTTATAATGTCCATGCATCAACAAAATCAAAAGGTGGTTACATTTTACTAATATATAGAAGAGAATATATTTAGCTAATACGAAGATCACCTTTTAAGTTTTTTCAAAAGACCAATAAAAGGCACTAATGAAATTTATCTTCAAGATATTTGTAAAATTCACATTTTTTTTTTTTTTAAATCTTGGAATCAGTGACATCTTAGAAATCATCTATGTATTTTGTTTACAATGAATGTTTAATAGAGGCAAGCGAGTGAAAAAAATGAAGATAACTTGTGAAGGCTTCCGTTGGATTTTTTTTTATGATTTTAAGAAAGGATTCACTCAACAAGCATAGAATAAAACTTTTGGTAGTGAAGAACCATTAGAAAAGACACTTTATAATTGGTTTGCGAAATTTCAACGTGGTTGTGCATCAGTCAGTGATAAATCTTGTGAAAGATAATCAAAATATTACACAACCATTTATTTAGCTGCTAAAAAGATTTGTTCCATGTGGATTCTGCACAATTTAAGAGAGGCTCATGCAAATTGGTATGAAGAAATACTAAAAAAATTCAAATTTGGAACAGCAAAATACATCATAACAGGCAACGAAACTTGGATACATTCGTATGAGCCAGAAACTAGACAACAGTTCACTGTCTGGGTGTTTCAAGGTGAACTGAATCCCACAAAAGTTATTCATTCCCAAAGCACCTCCAAAAGAATGATTGCTTGTTTCTTTGACCTTACAGGACATATTGCAATCATTCCTTCAGGGGATTGAAAAACTGTTAACACTAAATGGTGTACAGAAATTTGTTTGCCAAAAGTCATCAATGTAATCACGAAAGCAATAAAACAGTTTGTTCCCCAAAAATTATTTTTCAATCTAATTTTCGTAAAAAGTTAAAAGGCAACCCTCATAAACTTAAAAAAATAAATACTTTTATCTAGTTATATAAGCAATGCATACTTTACGATGTTTGGCTAGAAGCTCACCGTTTGGGCCATATGCAAGACAAGTATTGTATAACTTTCCATTACTCCTCTCAGGAAAAGTACCTGTAAATAATTAATCTATTACAAATTTTAGAACTATCAACTGTTTGTCTTCTTTTACTAATCAATATATATATTATAAAAGTATATAATGTATGTCAAGGCACAGCATTCCATGACTTTTACAAACTGTGAGTGGCAATGGCGAAGACACTCGTGTGACAGCCGTTAGAGACAGACAAAATGTTGTACAACACCTCGTTAGCTTTAAACAGAAATTAAAAACGACAAATCGAATTCAACTGAATCGAAACGGCATTTTATATACATGAAAAAGATTATTATAAATAATGGTACTATGCTCCAAAACACACACATATATATATATATATATATATATATGCTTTGGAGATGATAGGAAATGATACCTGAAGTTATATGTATTCCTTATATAATTCAAAATGAAAGGTCCTAGTGCTAAACCATACAATACAGAGGTAAAGATCTCAGTAATTATTAGCATTAAACACTTCATCGAAGCAAAACAGGTTTCAGTATCGTTTCTTTACCGTTTATTTAGAAAAATTTACAGGGTTCGGGTTCAGCCCCTCTTGATTAATAATCTGAAAGAAAAGGCCACAAATTTTTAATTTTTTACGTAAAAATTGCACCTAAATTTACGAACTTGTATGTTATATTATAAATTGACAATGTAACAGCAACATATCATACAAAAATTTAACTGTCTGCTGAGCTTTAGTGTATTAATTCCTCCCCCTTCCCCCATATATGAAGTCTGTGTGCTCTACCATTACCTGTATACATCTATAAGAATATTGTTTAAGAATATCGAATATCTATTAAAATACCAAACTAAATTATTAGTTTGGTATTTTAAATAGAAGAGAAAAAGTAAACTGAATTTAATGTTCAGAAATATGAATTGAGAAATGTATTCAATACTCAGGAAAAATTATAAAGACAATTTTGGTATGTAGTTTTTATAATATTACTTTGAAAACATAAAAATCTTTAGACTTTTTATTAAAGCCTTAACTGGAATATCCATAATTCCAAATTTAAAATATAAATCATAAAATAAAAAAATATATAATATATATATAATATATAGTTAATGATTTAGTTTTAAGTATAGATTTCAGATTGCAATCAAAAGAGCAGAAGCTAAATAAGATATTATTATTATAGCAATAAAAACAACATTTCGATCTTATTGCCAATCGTGACATTTTTTCTGTATCTTTTGCTCATTCTGAATTTTATTTTAAGAAAATTGCAAGAAAAACAAGTAATAAAATTCAACTACGAAATAAAAACTATTAATATAAAATAAACTTAGTGTTGAAATTTTTTAAACATGCATAAAAAGTCCAAACTTTAAACACGCAAATATTGCAAGAGTACAAATAAAATCAATGACGATTGTAAAAAAAAAAAAGTCTAAAATTTCTTTCGTGAAACGTGAATGACTTCCAGGCAACCAAAGGAACTGTACACATTGTCTTGACAGATACATCAAACACTATATCTATTCCCCAGTTCTCTGATATTTCCCCTATTTCCGAATTTTCTTCCCATTTCTCTATATCTTCCCCATAACAGACGGAGGCAGAGTCTGAGAAGAAATGCTCCGATTTCTACACATTTCCCTTAAATTTATCCCGTAATTACACTTTCCCTAATTTAGATAGAACTTCAAAATAAGTTTCTACTAAAAACTTGAACATTGAAAAATGGAGATTAGTTTTTAAAATTTAAAAATTTTTCAATCTCGAGTATTTATAAACAGATAAAGGAAAAAGTACAGCTTATTTCTTCAATTCAAAAATTTGATTACCTTTTAAAAATAGATTTTGTATGAAAAATAAAAATTTGAGAAAAAGCCTCCATTTATTAAGAAAAAAAAATTCTGAAAAAATCCAAATGTGACTTTGTAAAACAGGGATAATCTTTTCCATTCACTTAAATTTACTTTGTCATATCGGAGGCAGAGTAAAGCGCCGCATTAAGGACTGTTTAATAAAATTTATGACGTGGACTTACCATGTGAATTACCCGAAGATTTTCGATTACTACTACAAACGGTGAGTCCCCGCTCTAATACAACGCTTAATAAACCGTACCTTTGGATGATTCTGAATGCCAAGTGCAGGAAAAATAGCTGCACTTGCCTCAGTGCTATAGTATGCTGTTCTTCTCCAGTAGCCCATACATATAAAGTGTGATATTCTATTAGTGCTCTGTGCGTACACATAAAAATTTCTTATGTTAGTTTGCTTTTGAAAGCGCTACGTAGTGCAGCACCTAGTACCGCATGCACTGCAGGAATACAATCAACATAATATTTGAATATATTATAAATAATATTTATTATATACCATATAAAGATAGATAGACATAGGTGCAAAAAATTATTGTCTCTCATAATTTTGCAAGGGTGTGTGCACTGCACACCCTGCGCATATGGACCGCAGGCCACTGACTGCTGCCCTTTCCTAATATCTAATAGTCCTGCAGATTTTTATTAAACGAAGCATGGAGGATGGGGGGTTTCTAGATATTTCAGTTACTTATGGAAGCTTAATTTTCCTTGCATTGGGTGTAATAAGAAAGTCTAAAACTTTTCTTCCTTCCCAGGCAACGTCAGGTATAATCAGCTAGTACATGCATCAGAGTCATTTTTAAACTTTTAGAAAGTTCTGTTTATAATATTGCATTTTTTTCACAATTTATTTTTAGTTTGACCACTCAAAACACTTTAGAAATGAAAAACTCAGAACTTAGAACAAAAAAATTGTTTTTGTCAAATAGATTTATCTTATATTAATTTTTAGGCATTTTAAAAAACTGAATTCTGAAATATTATAGGGCATTTATTAAACATGCCTTGTCTGATTCATAATCATTAAAATATGTTCTTCAGGAAATAGGGTTAACGTTGTTATGCTGTGTATTTCATGTAGGTTACTTTGGTCCTTAAAAAATCCTTAATTTTTGTTCTGGAAAAAGAGTGGGAACCCTGCAATGGTAAACGTTGAAGACAGTGTCACTTTCCCTACAGAATTTCTAAACTCTTTGCAAGTACCACAAATGCTATTACACTATCTTCGATTGAAAATTGTATCTCTGATCATACTATGAAATCTGAACTCACCAAAACTATACAATGGAACAAAAATGATCATCAAACAGCTATTAAATAACATCACTGAAGCAGAACTTAAGACTGGAAAGGTCAAAGGAGACACAGTATTTATCTGAATACCACTGATCTCTACTGAACTTCCATTCCAGTTTAAAAGACTGCTATTTCCAATTAACATTACAGCATCAACCTCAAAGATGCTTGCTTCATGGTCATATATAACTTGCTCTCAAGTAAGAAATTAAAAAATTTTGTACATATGTACCCCAGATAACAAAATGTTATTTATAAACAAGTATTATAAATATTTAGAATATGTTTTCAATAAATTTTTTTACATCTTATATTTTAAAGCTTATCCTTTTATTCCAACTATCACAAAATCTCATACCTGCTCCCTGCGAAAAAGCCAGGTACCCCAGCTAGCTTTATATAAAAGTATAATTTACAAATCTTGAACAGAAGTTTTAACTAAATGCTATGCATAACAAAACCCTCATTTGGTTAAATTTAATTTTAATTCATGAATGCTGTTGACTGATAAACACTTAATGAGTTTTGCAATATAAATTCAGTTAATAAAACTAAAAGCAATATAGGTTTTTATAAAAGAATTCTTTAAAATGCATGTAATTTATAATTTTTGATAAACTAATAAAAGGTTTTAAATTACTTTACTTTCCTCAATGTAGCTTTATTTTCCTCAATGTTTGCTTTTGCTTTCCTTGAAACTTAATGGAAATAATTTCAATATGCTCTCAAATTGGAATGTTTGCATTAGGTCATACCAAAAAATATATAAATTTTTAATCTTTGTGGCTAAATTTAAATGTATAAATTGAATTAAGTTTAAAGTAATTGATGGAGTTTTGCAGGCATCCTTGCATAATTAAATGTGAACTCAACTGCATATGCCTTCCCCCATGTTAAAAAAAATTTAAACTTTACTGAACAAATGGAAATTAATTACTCAACACAGAACGATTTTTATAGCTTGAGATTAAAAAAAAACTTCACTATACGAAAAAAATTAAGAAAAAGACTGGAAATAGTAATAGAAAACGAATGCTCTTTCAGAATAGTAATAAAAAACAAATTTCTTTAGTTCTATTTTCTGAAAAAGAAAAGAAAATAGAACTATAAAAATTTATAAATTCAATTTTTTTTAATTCTATGGCAAGGAATGTTTAATTACTTTTTTTTCTTTCAAAAGAAAGGAATATTACAACTTTTCTTTTATAAGAGGATGTACATCTAGCTTTTGATCTGGGTAATTAAGGGATTAGAATCCAGTTGACTTTTATTTTAAAACTCAAATTAGTTTTTAATATTATGATACTAACAATATAAGTAATTACAAAAATAAAACAACTCCTTATTATAAAATGAATAATGCATTCATTTAAATTAAATTTAATTTTCATCATGAACTTAATATAACCTAAAAAAATAAAAATATATATTATATTTAGTGATACTTAAAGATTCTTTTATGGTAATTTTTTGGCCATATATAAATTAAAGAGTTAAAACATATCAACAAATAAAAACATTACTCAGTTGACATAAATGCTAATTATGCTTTCAAACTCTAATTCTGTTAATGATTGAATAAGATTGGAGTCTAAACATTGGATAAAAAAATGTCATAACTAAATTAAAAATGGAAGAAATATTCAAATCTATAAAATTTAAAAGCTAAGTAAATATGGACAAAGAGCAAGAAAAAATTTATCTGAAAACATGAAACATTTATTCCAAATTAATAAATCAAATTGATCCAAAAATTGTCAATTTCCAAATCAATAAAATTAAATGAATCAAGTAAATATAGTTTTCTGAAAACACATTTTAAGTGCTCTCACATGATTAAGTTACTCAAACAATTTAAATTATTTTACCACATAATTCAAAGGTAGTGTGTAAAATGGTGTCAAAATAGAGTTTTCAAGTACAATCAGTTTATCTTTAATACCTCAAAAATGGTTGCTCAAAATTCACACTCTAAGATGTTCTTTATAATATGACACAATTATGTATCAAATTTTATACCTGTTTAAAAATTACTAAAAAAAATAAATAAATAAAACTAATTAAAATTTTAAAATGGGTTGAAGAACTTTGCAGAGTGTCTGAAAGAATCTCTGTACCAATTTTTGTGTATATGATGGCTTGCACCATTTTTCACAAATATCCCTTTTTAATTATATAGATTTTAATAGGTATTTAAAAACTAAGAAAATTGAACTTACAATCACAATTTGATAATCACTGTAACACAGCAACTCATTTTTATACAAATTTTTAAAAAAACCTTTCATTAGAAAAATACATTTAATAGTTTTAACAAAATCTGACATTTATAAAAGGAATCGACAATTCAATCATAACTTACATAATTTTAAATTATAATACCTCCAATAATGTAAATATTATTTTCCTTAGCACATTCAGATAAAGCTTTACTTGTATATCCAGGTACCTCTTCAGCATATTCATTAAAATATTTAATCCCATAGGGAGAGTTAAAACATTCCTGAAAAAAAAAAAAGTTAAAATTACATCAGTGATGCAGAAAAAAAGTTACTTCAATAAAATAATACATAAAACCCACCATTTGTACAGGACAATATTTAAATTTACTAATATTGTATAGTTAAAATCAGATATTTTAATCAACATTCCAACCTTTGCACAGTTTTATACTACTGTCTCAAATTTTTAACGTCAACATGGCACAAGTAATTTGTTGAATAACCAAAGGAATCATAGTGTGAAACAATAAATATTAAAACAAGGCATATGTTTAAAAAATAATTGTTTTATGTAAATTGTATTAAACATAAGGGAGAATCCATACTTATTTTGATGCTAGCACAAGTGCCCATATTTTACCACAATGATTTTTATGCATTAATATAAGATAAAAACTTATATATATATATATATATATATATATATATATATATATATATATATTACTTTAAAAATTTTTAACAATGCAGTCAAAGTCTAGAGTGAATAAGCATTCATCTTCCTATTACATACCTATTTTAACATTGAATTCTCATGAGAATTCAATTCCCATAAATCCCATGCTAATATAACAATAAAGCATTCCTAGAATAAGAATACTAAATTCCAGAGTAGCAAAATTAATCATTAATTATGAGGAACTTGGCACACTTACTAAAGTTGAATTTAAGTAATTGGTTTGGCAAAACCTTTACTATATCTACAAGTAATCTTAAGCGGGATAGTTTTTTACGATATAAAATATAGTTCATTTATATCTTAATGCAAATAATATTTTAAGACATACTGTGTGGAATTATCTTATATCAGATAAATTGTATTAAACAAACTAAAAATTATTTAACTTATATTTTGCACACAGTAAACATCAAAATAACACTTATGTATTACTATCTGATGTTGACAGGCAATGTTAATATCTCTTAACTAAACTCCTCAGTGCAACAGCCTCTAGGAGGCCAGGGCCTACAGTGCTAATCTGTTTCTGAGACCAATGGTCCTGGGATGCAAACCATGTGTTCTGGTTAGGTGGTCAACCTTACATGTAACCCCCAGTGTTTAGTTCCCAAGCATGCTTGGTCTTCAATTTATCTACCCACTGAAGGGATGAAAGGCTGAGTCGGATTAAACCTCTTACCTGTGTCATAGAAGCGTGAAGTGCTACCCCAATGCCACTAGTTAATATCTCTTAAATTTTGCTTTAGCTAGAAGCCGAACGATGGCCGAATGGTTAGGGTGCTGGCCTTTGGAACCGGAGTTCGTGGGTTCAAATCCCACTATGGCATGGATGTTTGTAGCCATTCGGAATTGGCTTTAAGCAGTAGGTCCCGGTCTCATTAGCCCTCGTGTTGCAAAAAGTAGACCGTAGCGCTCAAAAAAAAAAAAAAAAAAAAAAAAAAAAAAAAAAAAAAAAAAAAAAAAAAAAAAAAAGCAGCTTTAGCTAGAAATATGAGTTGACAAAATAAATAATTTTCCAATTATAGATTTGATATATCAATCTGTCTGCATTGGCTAGAAAAATAAATTGGCTAAAAAGATAGTTTCTGTCTTTTGACACTAATGTACCAATAGTGGTATAGTCTAAATTGTCAATAGCTAGCATTAATGTGTAAAATTCTTAGTTATATTATCATATTACGAGATGGTTTGGTTTGGTTTTGGAGTGCTACGATCAACTTTTTGCAACACGAGGGCTAATGAGACTGGGACCTACTGCTTAAAGCCGATTCTGAATGGCTACGAACATCCATGCCAGAGTGGGATTCGAACCCATGAACTCCGGTTCCATAGGCCAACACCCTAACCATTTGGCTATTATTTGGCATATTACAAGATGGGAAGAAGAGGTATTAATATCATTCATTTTGCAATATCCAAGAATAGTGTTCAAAATTTAGTTATTCTACAACTGTGTGCATTTGTGTAAAAAACAAATATATATAAACAGACTCTCTTTTTAATATATAAAGATAATAAAAACATAGATGCTGTTTTGCCCATGAAATAGTTTGCATGGAATTTGTATTTTAAAGAAAAAATTTATTAATAGAATATTGATGATTGAACTTTATTGTACTACAGAAACAAATCAAAGATTAAATTTAAAACTACTACATAGTTGAGCTAAAATTCATGGCACACAAAAAAAGATAATATGATTTTGTAATTTCAGGTAAAAAAAAATGGATTCAAAAGATATTGAAATTTTTTTTTAATATAAAACTATTTACAATCTGAGGAAAAGATAGTAATCAATATAAAAAATTCAGTAGTTATAACTTAACACTTAAAAAAAAAAAAAAAAAAAAAAAAAAAAAAAAAAAAAAAAAAAGAAAACTCTTTACATTTATTTCAAACCTATAAAAAAAAGTAGTTTTACATTTTATTAAACATCTCTAAAGATTGTTATCATTTTCTTTTAAGTTTAGCTCATTTTCTATTTCCATTTTAAGATAATATAGTTTTTTAAAAAAATTATTACAAATGCTAAGATAGTTAGATATATTTTCCCTCCAATACAAATTTAGGAAAGGCATTTCATCACTTTTAGTTGCATCAATCATGATATACTAATTTACACTATTTGGGTGAGGCTATGAATATCCTTGCCAGCAGTAGGATTTGAGCAGTACTAAAGAGCAGCATCCTACCTATTCAGCTATTATGTGGTCCAGGCCTCATAGGAATTGAAGTTTCATGAAAAATGAACAATAGGACAATATTGCTGGAGTAACAGTAGATTGGCTATTTATTATAAATGCTATATTGTCAATTTGTTGTCATATTAGTCATATGTTGTCACTTAGTGCTTAAAACGAATTCCATCCTAGCTGGGAGATTCAAACACATAAGATCTTATATTAAAAAGCAGCACCCTAAGTATCTGGTAAATAAAAGAGGTACACATTCACTTAATGAAAAATATCCAAAACATTATATAGGTCATCATGTAGATGGACCCTGAAATCTATTTCTGCAGTGTGAATTTTAAGTAGTTAGATTCTTCATTTTAATTAATTCTTATAAAAAGGGATAATAAACAAAAAAATATGTACTTGCGAATGCATTAGAACCTGAACTAACACAAGAACTCATTGAAACAATCTAAAGCATGGAATCTATCAAGTGAATCATACTGTAAACTAGCTGTTAATTTATAATTATATTTTTCTAAAATACAATTATAAAGCAGCATTTTAGGAAAAAAACTGGAAAATATGACCCTAATATATAAATGTTTTAAAATTTTGCATATTATTTGCAGAAAGTTTCGAAACATATAATGTAAGAAAACATTTCTGCACTACTCTAACTGTAATATACTGAGGAAAAAAAAAGATTAAGAGCTGCTAACATTTTCTAGTATTGTTTTGTACTAATTGCACTCATTCAATTTTTAAAAAAAGTCAATAGAAATATGAAAACAAAACCAACATGATTTTAAGCACAAAATTCAATGTGGAAGCAATACCTCAACTGTGGCTATGACACAGCTGTTTGCTATTAAATTTTATACTTTAACCCCATCAGTTTTGCTTTTTTATACTTTTATTATTGTTTTGACACAAGTAACTATTACAAATAACTATGATGCATATTCTTTTATTGCTGCTTTTTAAAATCATATTTCCTAATTAGCATAAAGAATTAATTTTTAAGTTCAATAGAAAGTTAGATAACAAATTTTTAGCAGTCTTGTAGACATTTTTTTGTACATAAAGGCAATATTTAAGAAGTTCACAAAGCTGGTCAAGAATTTAAATTATGTGTATCCTTTACTATAATCAATAAAAGAAAATGATTCTATTCATCAGGAATTTTAAAATTGATAATACAATTATAAAGAAAAATTAAAAATAGTCATAGAAAATAACATAACTTGGTACAGCAAAAAATTAAATAATTAACATAATAAAATTAGTTTTACTCATTAGGATGAAAGGAGAAATAAGTTATAACCCTTACAGGTAAGCAAACTAATTTAGCATCATTCCGAGCAGCTTCCTGAATTAATTTACATATCTTCTCCACATTCTGCTCTTTATTAGCCGAAACTGCAAACTGGATAAGAGCTAGTTTTAACTCTAAAAAAGAAAAAAATCATATACCAGAATTATGGTTTGTTACAAATTAGGATAGTAAAGAATTGACAAATAATAAAAGTTTAAAAACTCCTTAATAAGCTTTGATCTTTTGAATTTTGATCGATATAAGCATAAGAAGCTTTTTTGCTATATAATAAGTACAGGGTATCTGCCAAAATAAAATTTTTCAAATCCATGACTTTTCATGACTTTCTCTGATTTAGCAGATCATTTTCCATGACTTTAAAAAGCTTTCGTTAAAGTATATATAAATAAAACTTCTGATGTACATACAAATAAAATATATGCTTTTAGAGAAATTACAGGAATTTTATCATAAATAAACTATAAACTTACTTTATGAGTGTTAATAAACTCACATACATAAAAATAAATTTTTGTATCTACATACCTAAATTTATTCATATAGCAATTTTTCGATCCAAATATTTCCAATTTAAATTCAGGGTACTTTGCTATTATTCAGGTGACCATGAATAATAGCCAAATATAACCCTATAATGTTTATATACAATATCCCTAGAGATAAACTTATATTTTGTGCAAAAATCTTAACTAATTTTTATTAAAAAATAATTATTATTATATTAATAAAATTTTAATCTACAATTTAAGAAAAAACCAGAATAATATACATTTACCCACCCATTAAGCTTTCTTGCTTTGAGTTTCCTTGGTGAACAAATTTTACTTGGCAATATGGTCAATAGGATAATACATAAATACCAAACTCAGTAACTTCAGTCAAATGACAAGTAAAAATAGAATTAAACAATTCAATGCATTTTTTTTAATCGGTAGTTTAGCGGATCCATGACATTCCATGACTTTTATACTCATTTTACTTGAAAAATCAAGGCTTTCCATGACAAAATTAATCCATTGTCTAAATCCATGATTTTTCATGACTTTTCCTGAATTTCCAGGTGCACAGAAACCATGTAAGTAATAATTTGGTCTGGTGCTACTATGGTCAGTTTTTCCTACACAAGGCGGTACTACTGAAGAACCGGGTCTCCCTCCTCTATTTGGCAATTTTTTACTCGTGCCAAGAGTGAAACCTTTTGTGTGGCAACCTCAAGCCTGACCTAACGAACGGGAGTGAATTTTTTCCGGGAATGACATAGTTATACTAACTGAAAGCTCGGGAAATGAAAATATAACTGAAAACTCGGGAAATAAAAATATAACTGAAAACTTCAGAAATAAAAATATAACAATAGCTCAATTAATCTTAACAAATGACTTAAATTCTGTTTTAAAATTTGCAAAACATATTAAAATAGTAATTTTGAAAAATTTGTCAGATCAAATTTTGGTAGATAAATTTTTTAATGTCAATCTTTTTTTATTTATATTAGTGTAAAAAAAAATGTTTTTAAATTAAGGGGGTGTTTGTCCCTGTAGACCTCCTGTAAATGTAGTTACTATTCATCTAAAAGATTTGAGTATAAATTTAATGTGATTTTTACTCTTCTTTAATTAGAAACAATTTAATAAACACTCACTAACAACATATAGAAAACTAATGCTTAAATCTATCCCCCTTCATTAAAAAGAAACACAAATGATCCAAACCTTCCGTCGATGCACACAAAAGAGTTTGTGCAAAAAACAAAGTAAAATATCCTTTTAAAATAAAATAACTAAAACACTTACTTCATTCCTTGGAAGCACTCTCTTCATCGGCAGTATGTGGTGCATATAGGATCTTTACGCAGGATAAAAAGGCTCAAAAAAGACCTTCAGTATGGTCTTTATACCTGCGGCACCACATAAATTCAGCAAAATACGAATCAAATAAGATGTTAGTTTGCCGATGACCCTGCTTCTGTAACTAAGACTGGGAACTATTGCTTATAATTCTGCCCCAAAAAATTTATTCTGAGTGCCTACAAACAACCCTACTTATATTAGGCTTTATACCTATAGATTCTAATGCTGAAAGACTTAATTGAACAAATAGCAAATGCAGTGTTCATAACATAACATTAAAGATAAACAGTAAAATTTAATAAACTTACTGTGCATCTCACTGAAATCAAAATATGTTACACATTACAGTTAAATTGAGAGAATAAAATGTAACGAATAGTGAAATTAATGAATATTATATTTTATTTGGGAATTAAATAGGACCTTAAATTAAGTATATATTACAATCAATTATGAATAAATTTATATATTTAGCAGAAAAGAAAAAGAGAGAGAAGCAAACAAGTATATTAAATAAGCAATTAAAATATATATCTGAATGAAAAAAAATACGGGTTTGGGGCAAAGTACACTTAATTTGATATTTTCTCTTCAATAGTTTAGTAGGTAATATGAAATATAAAAATTCACATTTTTATTAAAATATTGAATAGTTTAATAGTACTTATAAATATCTATGACCACTGACTATTCATTTTTTCTTTAAATAGCATATTACATATTAATATATGCTACACATACATAGATAAAATCAACTTAATTCCCAACAGGAGTCTAGAGAAAGTATGTAAAGATTAACAAACAAAAAATTAGATGTCAGTTAAAGCAGTTTTTTTACTAACTTCGTAAACAGGAGGCCATCTTTCTTTCCTTCTTGTGTTCAGAATTAGCAATCGGTCAAAATACTGCCCACAATTCTCAATACAAGGTTTAAAGTCATTAAATGATGCAACCTCTAAGATCTAGGACTCCAACTGCATATAAAAACACAAAAATCAAAAACAGTTAAAAACACAAAAATCGATCCTTTTTGTAAAATAATCGATTTATAGAACTCGGATTTATTGAGCGCTCAAATTCGAGCTACTGCGAATTCGAGTGTATGAATAATTTGGTCTTTGTAGACTGGCAACATAAGTTCCAACTGAAAGTTTTATTTTACGTCAAATATCGCAGTGTTTACCTTTTCAGTAATGGTTTTAGGTTACTTTTATGTTAGCGTTAGGAACGCATTTATATACTTCATTCATTGAAAAATACTATAATCTAGGGATCTGCCAAATTTTTGATAGTATGGATGTTAATGATGAAGCATTATTTGTGGAGTGGGAGGTAAAAATATTTTGTTTGTAATTGCGAAATGATTATAGACGTTGACAGATTTTCTTATTTATAAGAATGTACTTTTCTACTTATGTAATGATTTTAATATTCTTTCAATTTTGTGCTTTTTTATGTTTTCTTTTACATTCCCATTTTACCTAACTTAAAATAGGAAGAAAAATTTATTGTTTTCCATTCGACAGTAGATAAATAATGGATTAAGTTGAAGTAACTGTTTTAAATTTTATGATCTTTTTACTATTTGGCTTGTAAGGCTGCATAAATATTTGTGTACAAATTGCTTAAAGTGTAAATGTGCCAAATTTTGCTACCATATAATATTCCGATCATATATTGATAACTAGAGTTTAAAGTAGCCTTCCTTTTACCTTAAATTTCCTTTCTTCCTTTAAATTTTTATTTGATTAAGATCTATATTAAGACATGAAATTTTTCTTATTTTTTAGTTTGTATACTGTTTTTTAACATTTAATATTTTGTTTTGTAGGTGTATTCCATTTTTATTTTTGGATACTATATTGTTACATTTTATAATGTTCATAATTATATTTTTAACACCGTTTCTTTTAAATTTTAATTAGCTTGTAACTGAACAATGGCTGAATAGATAGGATGATTGTATTTCAAACAGTATTTTTGGATCAAAGGCTGTACAACATAAATGTTTGTAACCATTGGGAATTTATCTTAAGCAATAGATTGCAGTGTAATTAGCCCAAAGTATTAGTAGAAGAAAATTGCAACTAATAAATTTTTATAGCTTATGCTTAGCCTTCAACTGAATAACTATCATAAATTAATTTCTTTCAGAATGATACAGTTTTTAATAATTTTCCTGATGACTCATTTTTGAATTCTTACTCTGATGATCATGGATCAGTACTACAAAATCAAATTTCTCCAGAGGTAATATTTTTGATTAACTTTATAAATCTGTATTCAATTTATTGTTTATAATAATAAAGTGCTAATATGTTAGTAATAACTTTTTAAACTAGAATAAGTGCTGCTTACAAACAAGAAACTGGAAATTAAATATATAATAACCTCTTTATCATGCAACATGCTTTATCTATCAATAAATCTAATTGCCATAATTCCTTCTATTATCCCATGAAATTTTATGTAATAACTTTGTTATTTGGTATTAATTTTAGTGACATTTGTATAGTCTTCTCATACTTCAAATTTATTTCAGATTATTAGTGACTGATCAATTTTAAAATGTTCTAAAATCCCTTGCTATGTTTTAATTTTTTCATTTTCTTTTGTAATTTTTCTAAAGTACTTTGTAGTAGTGTGAAGCCTTATACAATATTATAATTTAGAACAGTTGTATAAAGATATATTATTTTAAGTTATATATGTATGCTATTCTGAATCTTTGAAATTAATTTTCTTGATGGCTTATTTTGTTTTATTTCTCAGAAATTTTTCTCAAACTTTTTTATTACAGTAGTGTGCATTGGAGAATATGCATGTTTATCTTCTCCTATTATTTGATAACTTCCATTTCTACGTAATTTCTGAGTACTAACACAATTTAGCACATGATTAAAACTGTAGGTTATTTTTTTAATTCAACTGTACTTATTTGAAAGTAAATTTATATTTAATTTTTTCTATCTTATTAAAAATTGCTTTTATTACTCTAATTACTCATTGTAATGAACTTCTTTAATAAAGTTTTAAAAAATCTGAAATCATGTATGTTTTTATCACATCCAATATTTTACATTGTATATTTATGAAGAAATTGTAGTTTAAATTTCTAATTATCCCTTGTGTATCAAAACAGTAGACCATTTATTTTTCATGTTATGCTAAATTTATATATATATATATATATATATATATATATATATATATAACAACAACAATAGTTACTATTTTTTTTTTTTATTTTACAGAAGAAAAAGGGTTATGGGCAAATGGATATAGATCTTGATTATGCTTTGGCTATGTCTCTTCAAAAGGAGTTTAATGAGGAAGTTAAGGAGAATGCAAATAGTAATTCAGAGGTTGTGCACATGAATGTTAAAAGCCTTATTTCTTTTAAATTGGTGTTTTTTGTTTGTTTGTATGTTTTATTTTTATATTTTAGTAAATTCTAATTTCTGATAGTTTTTGTATTTTATATGGTAAAAGAGAAAACATTTATACTTTATTTTCATTTTATAATTATACATCAATGCATTAAAATCACGAATTTTTAAAAGCCAGTAAATTAAATAATAGCATTTGTTTTTAGTTTAAATGTGTCTATATCTGCATGCATTCATTAATAATAACAAAAAGTACTTTTATTATTTTTTGAAATAATTTTGTTGTAAACATTTTAAAATGTTGGTATTTTTATTGTCTATAAATCTGATATTTACTTTATTGTACTTAAAGCCTTATTTAACTCTTTAGATTGCAGTAAACTTGACATGTTTGAGAAATTCATAATTTAAAAATGTTATTTCTGACTTTTTATGGATAGTCTAATTTTTTAGTACTGTTCTCATAATTTTTGATTATCTCATGATATAGCAATTCATGCACTTTTATAAGAAAAAAGATTATATGGGTTTTGTGTATATAAGTCAGTAGAAACATATCTCTTCTTTGTACAAGAATCCATATTTAGTAGTAAAAAATCAAAGGCAGGGGTTTCTGCATTTATTATTTATATCTATGTAACTGCATAATTGGACCACTATCTGGTTAGGAGGTGTTTTAAAAATCTTGTTAATTGGAAATTTTTGTTTTGGCAATTAATCTAACTCTTAAACATTCTGAGTTTTGGTTTTTAGTTTTTATAAAGTATTATTGATTCAAGCTGAGAGAAAAATGCATATTTTTGCTTGAATTTTAAGTATATGTATGTATAAAGTCATAGAAACATGGAATACTATAATTAGAAAACTTCAGGAAAATGAACTTAATGTCATATAACCTATATAAGTTAATAGGTATAATAGTTTACGAACTTTTTATATATTAGTTTAATTAGCTCATATTTGACTCTCTCCCTCTTCTCTCTCTCTCTATGTATATATATGTAACTACATAAGAACATTTTAAGTCCTATTTGGAATTCCAATTCTCCAACAGTATTTGCAAACTTATTATCCATTCTTACAATTTTTCTCTTTTTAAGATTAAAAAATTTTTTTTATCATTAACTGTAATCATTTATTTCTATTGCATAATTTTCATGTGTTCATTTTAATCAAAACTAATTGTAATGTAAAAATTTAAAAATATACAATACAAATATAGGACTATTATTGGTCAAAAAATGTGATGAACTAATTACTTTAGTTGTTCAAATTTTACTGTCTTATAACTTCTGTTTTCTCTCCTAGAAATATGACGCATCTAAGCCATTATCCATTGTTGATGAACAGTGGGAGCTGATTGATCCACATCCAGATATCCATGCTCTGTTTGTAGAATATGATGCAAGGTTTTTTTATGGAAAATTAAAATGTGTTGAAGTTCGGTGGAGTCCACGTATGACCTTGTATGAATTGATAGTTTTATATATTTTTTTAATACTGATTTATTGATTGTTAGTACAGTAATGAACTACCCAAGAGGAGATGAAATTTAACTTTATGCTGACATATATATATATATATTTTAAGAGTGGAACCTAGCATTGAGTTAATTTTTGTTTAGAAAGGAAAATAGATTCTAAAGGTTTAATATCTCTTTTAGTGGTCTTAAACCTGTCTTTGATATTGTTCCTGGGTCAAGAACTCTGTTCTTTATTATTTCAGGCATATTCAGTCTGCTAACTGGCATGGTGGAAAGGGCTGTAGGCAAGTCAAAAACCTGAATTGTGAGTCTCAGTACATGCCATAAAGAGCTTTTGGAGCTTCATGGGAATGGCCTGAGGAAGGCTGTTGCTCTTATTGGTCACTGTGCCCACAAAAGGCATCTTAATGTGATAGGAATCATCCGGATTCTTCGCATCATCAGGCATGCCAACTACTCCAGAGTTGCTCCAGAGAAATGAGAAAATTTAATAACTTCGGAAACTCCTCAGATTGCTCCAGAAAATAACAAAACTATTGAACAGCTAAAAGATTACAATTCAGCAATTAAATACAAAGTTTTGCAAAACAGTTATGCTGAATATTACTCTTCACACAGTATGTTAAAAGTTTTCAGTACTGTGCGGAAAAAACCAAACTGAATTTAGGTCATATTTGAGTAGAGAAACTTTAGAATCCCTGATGACAGAAAATTGGAAATATTTGAATCAGGGTTAATGTTGCTATAGGAAACACTGCTTTGAAAAATAAGTTGTTTAAGCTAAAAAAAGCTACTCATAAATTTTTAAATACATAAATTTTAATTTACCTTTTACAATTTACTACTGTGTAAATATTTTAAATTTAATTTTAATTTAGAAACCAATAAGATATTTACTTATGTATAATCTGTAATTAGCATGTTAAAATTTTAAGCTACACTGTTGCCCCTGACACAGGTGCGTGAATGTTGGCATGTCTGCATCATAGTTGCTAACTTGAGGAGTAGATAGCTTACCTTACTGTCTGTGACCGCAAGTTCTTGGCTCATAGATTTGAGTGCCTTGGTTACCACTTTGAGCCTTGGAAGCTGAAGATATTCCAGCTAGCAGTTTGTTTCAACCTAAGTCCTCTTTCTTATGTGCTTTGGGTTTGGGTATAATAGACCTCTTGTCACAGTACCTGACTCTTAGGGAACCCTAAAGTTGAAAATTGGCCCTAAAGGTGATTTAATTCAGTTTCTTATTGGACTTCTGTGAGTCCAAAAATGGTATTTTTGGACTCAGGAAACACCAAGTTCCCCGAGTCACTTCACCAATTTACAAGCTAGTGAAAAAGGAATTGAAATAAAATACCAGAGATAATCTTATCTACCAATATATCTACAGTAGCTTTAGATTAACCTTATATTTTACAAGAGATTGCAAAATTTATTCTTTTTTAATTTAAAATTGAAATTTTAATCATGACATCTATAAGTTTCAATTTTAGATTAGATAAAAATAATTTTAAAACTTAATCTAGATACTTAATATAGCATGGTTCTAAAACATTGATGATGATGTAATTTTTTTTTTATTTATCTCTTATGTATATGATGTCATTTCTTGCTATTTCCTCTGATAATCCTTGCATGTTACATGACAGTTTTATTTCTTTAATATTTTTTAGGTGTGCTGGTATATGTTCCTACCAAGGTAGAGGTGGTTTATGTTCTATTGGATTGAGCCAACCTTTACTGAAGCTACGTCCCCGACGTGATCTTGTTGAAACTCTTCTGGTGTGTAGTTAAACTTCTTAAACTTTTATTGGGTGTGATTTTTCATTTTATTTCGTATTCAAGATATTCCTTTTTTTTTTCTGTTTCAGCATGAAATGATCCATGCTTACTTATTTGTTACTGAAAACAACAGAGTAAGTTTATATTATTAATCAAACTAACTGCTTGAACTTCATATATTAAACAAATTTTGGATCTGAGAATGAGATAACATTCTTGAAATAAATGAACTCATTAGGTTTTTGTCTAATGCATTTTCATGCTATTTTTAATGGTACACAAGGAAAAAGATAATTAAAAACATTTTAGTTAATCGTACTTTTACAGACATTACTTGTATCCCTATCTCTACAAACACACTTCAGTTTGATGTATGAACAAATACATATAACAACACTCAGGAAGAAATTTAATTATACACTATAAGTAAAAAATGAATTTGAAATAATATTGAGGTTCAGAATAATATTACTAATTCATAAAATATTCTAGTATTTTATTTTTCAATACTCAAACCAAGCAACTAAAACCAATTGACATTCTGTTTTTTGTTCTTTCTACTATTGCTTATTGCTTGTTTCATTTGAGTAAACAATATCGGATAGCAGATCGAAGTATTGTTGGTACATTATTATTGTTGTAATGTTTGCATGAGTAGAATTAATTTACTAAAAGTTTTCCTACATTACGATCACCTCCAATTGACATATATCTGTGGAGATAGGTATACCACATAGATTTTAAAGAAAATGGACTTCAATATATATCTAACTTGTTCAATGGATAAAAGTCAGTCCAAGAGATTAAATAAAAATGCAAAATGTTTTTATAATTTTCTTTATAAAATTTTAAATTGTCAAAATGATGCATTCTATAATCTTAGTGTTAATAACTGCAATCTCTTAAATAACGAATTAAATAATATCCTAAAAGCATGGTAAACAGATCTGTTCAACCACTGTGATAAGTCTTGGTAGCTTAGTTAGCAAAAGCAGCGATCTTGTAACTAGCAGGTTGCAAGTTTGAGCCGGTCAGACATCTGCTGTATTCATTAATGGTGGCTAGAGCATCTAAAATAAGTTTGTGCTTGCAGTGTCCAAGTACCCAAACAATACCTCTAAAGGTGGCATGGCGAAGCTTAGGGGGGGGGGCCTCTGTTAGTCCCTGCTTCTAAATTACAAGTATCTACTTTGTGTTACCATAGCCAGTAATGTAAGCTTTCAATATGGTGCTTCTATAACAGAATGGTCAACAAAATCAACAGTGTTATATGGGTGAATGCTTAACAGACTAATGCCCCTGTGTTATTAAAAAAAAACCACTATGATTGAATCTCTTAAATAATACATTAACTAAAAAATTTTATGTACAAAATAAAATAATATTAGAAGTACATATTATGCTACAAGAGTTGTGTAATTTATGTTATTACAGTACATAAGTATTTGCTCACTTTATGAAAACAAGTGTTCCTCAAATATTACCTTTTAACAGGATCGAGATGGACATGGGCCAGAATTCTTAAGTCATATGTACAGAATAAACAGAGAAGCTGGAACCAAAATTTCTGTAAGTTTTCAGAATAATAGATTTCTTTAAGAATTATTTAAAATCTAATCAATTTGTCTTATTATATTGCATTACTACTGATTTTTCCTTATTTTAATAGTCACTTTTTCTTTTGATGTTAGGATTTCTAATATTTGTTGCATCTTTTTTGTAAAATTAATTTGTGATGTATTTGTTGCTAAAATAATCAAAATATTTAAATTAGAAATAATTAGTTAAATGAAATAAGCTAAGTAATGAATGTAAGCAATAGTATTGATATCATGTTGATGGAAATGAAACATATGATTAAAAGTATTTAATTTCACCTTGGTTACTTAGAACTGAAATCTAGTGTAGGTTACAAAAATAATATACATGCTGGTCTTTATTAAGATAAAATGAAACTATATCTTTGTCGAAGGAAAAAATATATTAAATAAGACAAAGATTTTACGTGACTTAAAAACAGAAAAGAAAAAAAGACTGAATATATTTAATATTGTATTAATTGAATTTTCTTTTACTAGGTATATCATAGCTTCCATGCTGAAGTTAATCTCTATAAACAGCACTGGTGGAAATGTGATGGTCCATGTAAAAGTCGGGCACCTTATTTTGGACTTGTAAAAAGAGCAATGAATAGAGCTCCAGGTCCAAATGATAATTGGTGGGCAGCTCATCAGATGTCTTGTGGGGGTAAATTTATAAAAATAAAAGAACCTAGTAATTTTAAAGAGAAAAAAATCCCCAAGAGAAAGCTGGATTCTGGTAAATTTTGTTTCATAGAGTAATTCTTTTAAAATTTATTATTTGGCATTCTTTATTCATTATTTAGAAATGTGCTCTAATTTGTTTTAAAAAACTCATTTGTTGTTATGGAAAATTTTATTTGAATTAATTTCAATGCATTATTGCTCATAAATTTATTTGAATGTGTAATAGATCAATAATTTTGGATGAGATTTATTGTTTCCAATTTTTATTTTCTCTGTAAATAATTTTGTGTATTATAACACATTATAAGACAAAATTAAACGTTAAGTGAACTCAGACATTTTTGTCTGCATTTTCAAAATATGTAGAGTAAAATTCTTTGTATTCATTCATTCCTTTATTTCAAGTATAAGCTCTCTATGAGCTGGTAGCTATTGAAAATTGTTGGCTACTTCTAGGATAATAAAATTAGGTTCTGATAGCATTTTCTAACTTTCTGTTTATATCCCTATAAAAAAGTAACTTTAAAATTAGCTGTACTTTGAACACATTAAACAAAACTGACTGGGGACAGAAAGAAATTGTTCAGTTATAACCCTCATCCATCTGCTTGTAATGCCAGCTAATCAGTGTGTCACTAACTGTTATATCAGTGGTTCTCAATGGGGACAATGGGGTGATGCTGGGAGCATGTTTTAGGCAGTAGAGTGGCGATGTGAGCAAATTTTGGCTTTAGAACTTAATTATAAAAGTACTAAATAAATTTATTACATTAATTATCTATTTTTACCAGTAATAAAACAAACTTACCTAGTGGTTCCAGAACTAGTTATTTTCATTCCCTATATTATGCATGAAATTGGGCTGACATTCAGAAAATTATATTTAATCAATAGGTTTGGTTTGGAGCACTACTCCTTTGCAACACAAGGGTTTTTGAGACCAAGACCTACTACTTAAAGCTGATTCCGAATGGCTACAAACATATATGTCCCAGTGGGATTCAAACCCACAAATTCCAGAACCAAAGGTCAGCACCCTAACCATTTGGCCATAACATTCATTTGAGCATTGCTTCAGCATGTCTCAATAACAAAAATTTGATTTGTAACTCTATTGAAGAAAATTACATAGTCATTTTGCCTCTTATAATTGAGTACTTCTCCTGTCCTACAGTTTTAAATTACAGGATTTTTACAAAGGGAGCACTGAGCAAATTTCAGTTCCATGGAAGGGCAGTAGCTTAAAAAAGGTTGAGAATCACTGATTTAGAGCATAACAAAGTTTTACTAATCCTTATCCAAAATAATAAATTATGCCAATAATAGGACATTATTGCTGGAGTAAAAGTAGGTTGGCTATTTATTATAAATGCTATATTGTCAATTTGTTGTCATACTGGAACTTAATGCTTAAAACCAATTCCATCCTAGCTGGGAGATTCAAACACATAAGATCTGATATTAAAAAGCAGCTCCTTAAGTGTTTGGTAAATAAAAGAGGTACACACTCACTTAATGAAAAATATTCAAAACATTCTATAGGTCATCAGACATGTAGATGGACCTTGAAATTTTTTTCTGAAGTGTGAATTTTATGTAAATTACTTAATCATTTTGCCTCTTATAATTGAGTACTTCTCCTACCCTACAGTTTAAACTACATGATTTTTTACAAAGGGGGCATTGAATAAATTTTGGCCCTGTAGGGGGCGGTAGCTTAAAAAAGGTTGAGAATAATTGTGTTATATAAAAATAATGTATAAAAATGTTCTTTTTAGGGTGATTTCAAGCATAAAAGCTGCATAAAATTTCTTTAAAGTTTTTTCAACATGTGGTTTACAAATTACAGACTAAAAATTATGGTATTTAAGATTTATTTTTATTACTTAAGTGTCACAGAAAATGCTCATGTATGTTTTAAATAAGCGTTTATGTAAAAAGAAAGTTATATTGGAATGATTTTAAAAAACTCCTTTTTTAAAATATAGACTATATAATATGTGTAGTTTACTTGTGCAATTTTTTTATTCTCTCATTAGAAATAATAATTGGTTCTATTTTCTGTGTTATAGATCCTAAAAGCAAGCCATCTGATATTCGAAAATTTGTAACCTCAAAGGATGAGAAAAAGGGCAACAAAGAACTGGGTCAAACGAACATTATAGGTATTGAGTCTCATGTTTTAGGCACCCAGAAAACAAGTTCTTCAAATAAAGACTCTGTAGGGTTAATTAATGCAATAGGTATGCCAGAAAAGAAAACTTTTATTCCATTCCAAGGTGCTGGTCATAAATTAGGCATTTCATCTAGAGTTTCACATGTTTCTTCAGACAATTCATCTATGCTTTTAAAGGATTCAGGCTTAAAAGGCAGAACAGATTTTCTATCAAGTCTATCTAGAAAGTCTGATATTAAAGGATCTTCTAGTTCTCCAGGAAGTGTTTCAACAAAGAAAATTGTACCTTCCAGTTCTGTTAGAAAAACCCCGAATAAAAAAGATGCACATTCCAGCTCTCCAAAGAAAATCAAAACCATCGAGGAATTATTTTCTAACTCCCATAGAAAAGTTCCAGCACAAAAAGGTTACTCTTCTAGTTTGTCAAGAAAATTTGAAACTGCTATTTCTCCTAAATTTGCTGAAATCCAAAGAAAGCCAAATGATGCCCATGAATTATAAAGTGGTATGTATTGCTTTCTTTTCTTATTTCTGATAGGCAAAGATGGTTGTTTTGTCATCCATTTGAACAGCAATTATACATATTAAAAAAGTGAAAAGCATTAATTTTTATGATTTAGACCCTTTTATTTGACATCAAAAGATTTTAAGTAGAAGTAGCCTTATTATTATAATAAAAATTGATATTTAAAATGTTTTGGAGATGTGATTGAGAAATAATGTTGAATAATCAAAATAGTTATAATTTTGTAATTTTCTTTGAATAAGAGCAAGTGTTCACTTAATTGTAAATTGTAATTTTGCCTTTATACTTTTGTATTTAAAATTGATTTTTCTGTGTATCTAACCTATGATTTAAATCAATATAATAAACAATTTTGTAACATATAAAAAAAATCATACAAATATATGCTCATATTTAAAATTTTCTAATGTAAGTAGTTTTTCTATAGGTTTTAAAGAGAATTATAAAAAAAATAAAATAAAAAAATAAATTAAGTCGTCAGATTATAATTATAATCATGGGTTAATTATAATCATGTAAATAATTGTAAAAAACTTTCCACATTATATTTCTTCTTACATCTTCCTTTTGGAGGGACTACTAAAAGAACAAATAGCTCAGTATATGTGCACATGATATAGAGTCAAAAACCAATATAGTAGCTGCATCTGTTTGGACAACAATTTGGTGCTGTAATGATTTTGTCAAATATATCAAGTTTTGAGCTTGTCTTTTGATAAAATTGAGTTTAAACATTCATTTATTTGCCTGAGTTTAGAAAATATTGTATAGATTATCTTTACTGTTTATTCAGTTGTTGCAATAGGAAGCTGACAACCAGTTAATAGTTAATTTTTTGTGAAAATTTTCTTCTAGAAATTTAATTTGCAGATTCTTACTTCATTGATTATATTGCATTGCTACAGAAATCAAAAAGCTATTGATAAACATTACGACAAATTAATCATTAGTAATGGTAATAAATATCTGTTTGTGTTTTGACTTTTTCAAAGTTAATATTTGGAACTATAAAAGCCATTACATAATACATAATTCAACTCAAATTAATTTGAAATCAGCTCAGGGGTGTAAATAGTATACACTATTGAAGCAGCAATGATTTGAAAGTGAATAAAGTAAAATACAGTTGAGAGAAATAAATGAGGAAAAATTCTTAGAAAATTTCCCTCTTGTTACTTATGCCTCAAAACTATTGCTTGGTTCTATAACAAGCACATCAATGAATTTGTAGCATAAGTCCTGTGAGGATGATCCATTCACTCACATGTAGCATTTTAATGGGATTGGTAGTATGTCAAGGTTGCACTTTTATATTCATGCTATTTAAAGCAGAGGTGGGAAAAAGCCGGCCCTTTTGCTTACTTTATCCTGCCCGTTGAAAAATCCTGCATGAAATTTTTTTAATCTCTTATATGCGATTTTGTTGAAATCAACAGTAGTTTGTATGCATAGTGTACGACTTATATTTGTGAAAGAACTTTTTCGTTAATGATTTACTCAAAATAAATATCGATCACAAATTACTGACGCAAATCTACACCCGGTATTAAGGATTGCTACAAGTGATTTGGATCCAAATTTTGAAGAAATAATATCAAATGAACATGCCAGATTTCACGTTTCGCATTAACTAAAACTATTCTATTTTAACGTTTGTTGTTTGTCTTTTCTTTTTCTAATTCTATTTACTATCATATTTACAAAATGTAATAACTATGATCAAAATAAAATAATTTGTATCGTTAAGATATAAATAAATATCAAAGTAAAATCTTTCATTAACTGATTTATTTGATGGCCATTAATTTAATATAATGGATCATATTTTTTAAAAAATTACGTGACATATTTTACTGGGCTCAAATTGTTCGCATATACACTTAAGTAAGACAATTTATTATTACTATTTTCTTTTATTAACTGTCAAATTTCTCTCTTCAAGTACTTTAAAATGATACATATAGTGTTTTTGTTAAAAAAAAATTGGGGGCAGGGAAAAAACTCCACCCAAAACATTTGTGTATGCACAGTGTAAGCAGTATAGTCCTCCGACACAGAAGACATTTTGAAAATTTCATTTTGGCCCGCGCTTAAAATTATTTGCCCACCCCTGGTTTAAAGCATCCTAATGACACAGTGGCTGAGAAGGTAGGATCTATTTTTTAGTTTTTGGATTCAAATGGTACTTTTGGAATTGACTAGTAAAGTTTGACTAGTAGAAAAATCATTTTTAGAAAGTTCTTTAAATAGCCAAATAAAAATAACATTCAGAGTATGATGCTTTTATAAATTAGTTTTTTTTATGTAGATGTTTTTAAAAGTAATGTAAAAATTTTTATGTTTTCTTTGAAAACTATTGCATGATTTATGTTATTATTATTTTATTTATTTAATTTTAGGTCTTGACAATGCTTCTAAAGCCTCTTCAAGCAAAATAAAGTTGTCTGAGAATAGTGCTGCTACAAATACTTCGTCATCTCAAAATAGGTCTAACAGTGATGTGAACTTTTCTAGTGGTGTTAGTACAAATTTGTATTGTCCTGTTTGTTGTAATCTAGTCACTGAAGAAATTAATGCTCACTTAGATAAATGTCTAAAAAATTCAACATTTTAAAAATCATCAAAGTAGAACTAATTTTTTTTAATTAATTTTAAAAATTAAGATGCTTGTATTAGTGTTTCTTTTACATGTGTGCCTTGTTACGGGTAATTTGGTATAAATAATTTTAATTAAAATGGTAAGAAAAAGATACACAATAGTAATTTTTACATTATATATCAGGGTATCTACTATTAAGAATATCAGGAAAATGGCAAATTAGTCAGAAAATTATCTCATATACAATGATTTTATTATTATCATTTATTCTATCTGTAGTAGTGCTGTAAATCAAATTTTCTTTCTTTTTTGAAGGCTGAAAACAAGTTAAACTCTATTTAAATAATTGAAAAAATAAGAGAAAAGAAAGATGTATAAAACGTGAATTAAAGTATTAATGATTACTACTCTAACTCACTTTATATGCCATATTATCAATAGTATTTCCAACAAAGATAGGCAACACAATATCATTTGCTAACCTTCTTTTTTTAATCTATTTTTTACTTTTGGATAGCTTTAATTTTATATCCTTTTAAAAGTTAAAAGTTGTTATTTGCTACTCTGCTATATTATGTGTATTTTTATTTTAATAAAATATGTTGGAAAATTTTTCAAAAGAGCAGAATAGCAAGAAACAGTTTAGAAAATGAACTTTCAGTAGAGACCCTGCATATTCATACTTCCTTTTTATATTTTGTCAGTTATTGAGAAGGATATTATTAGTGTCATTTCATTAGTGAAGAATTGAGCTTCTGTAAATTTTTTATAACCCTACAATAACATTGTGCCTAAATTTTTTATGATACATCATTTACCATATACTTGTATATTGTAATGTAAATATATAGATATATTTTACTTTTTAATTTGTATTTTATAATAAATATGTATATATTTCTACTTTTTGAATACTGTCTAAGTTTTAATTAAAACAGATATGATTTCAAAAGCTTTGAAGTAAATATATTTGAATTCAGAAATTGCTTATGTGTGGGAAAATGAAAGTTATTTATTGATAATACAGTCAAATTCAATTATAGTGGACCATCTGGTAACCAAAAGTTTTACAATCTGGTAATAAAAAGTTCACTGTAATTGAAGGTTTACTATAGCCAATTTTATTGACATATTAAAATTTTTTATCATTGAGTGGTAGTTTTGATGGGAACAATTATTAAGATGGCACATGATTTACCAATAAATCATTAATTATTTAAATAGTGCATCACAATATTTTAAATTAAGAATTTTGAAGTAATGTGCTTATTTTAATTTAAAACCAACTCTGGAAAAAGAAACTTGTAATTTTTGATTGAATCCATTTAGATTTTCAGTAAAGTTCATTAATTTTTTCGTCAACAATTAAGAAAGAAGCCATAATTGTTTCTTTTTTTTTTTTCAACATATTTTTCCTAGAACAAAAAAAGTATTCAAAGTGTTCAGCTGCTTTCACTACAGAGATTAAAAGGCAGTGACTTTTCAATTTCTTATAAGAGTGAACATTCATCTTCCTTACTGTTTTATTTGAGGTACATCATCATTACTAGGAATATATGAAGTATACACCTTACTATCACACAATTCAATATAAACATATTGAATACAAATTTCAACTCTAGAAGAAAATATTGACTCCAAGTTTTTCCAACCACAATAGCAATTTCTTGTACATTGTTTGAAGGACCTGCATGTCAAACACAGTTGCAAATCACTACATAAAGTTTTTACTTGTCTCAAAGACTCCAATAAAACAATTGTTTTAAAAAGATATATATTAAAATGACTGCTCACTTAAGTAATATTACAATTTGCATAGAACTGCCAAAGTTGTTTTGAAAAGAAATTGGTAATTTAAGCTTGATGCCTTTAAGATTAAGAGAAGATGAAGAGGGCACTATCATGAGTCCAGTTTTATACTTTTATACAAATTTGATGTCCTCTTGACAAAGTTCTCCAAAAATTGAGCAGGCTCCCAAGCTTTACAATTTACAGGTAGCTTTTTAATATTCTTGAAACATCTAGGCTTTAGACAGTTGCTTATCATAGTCAGTTTACTTTTTTCATATCCATCCATATTTGCACACGTGAGAAAAGTTACTCTAAATAGCTTCCCACCATTGCATTTTTCTGTTTTAAATTTGAAAATTGATTCAGAATTGTTCTATAAAATAATCCAGCTTCACAAATCATAAATGTGTCTTTCTCTTTATAATCTCATTTTACTTTGGGCCATTTTTAAGTCATTGAATTTTCCTCATCCAATGCAGAAGCACTTGTTGCTAGCACATAAACTATTGTTCTGTTCTCCAATTTTGTCCAGCCAGCCAATAGATAATAAGATACCCTTTTCTTCAAAGCAATTAGCAAACTCATTTGTTTTCTTTAGCACCATGACTCTAAACACCGAAATATTTCAGTTCTACTGAATGGAGAGTTATTTTAAAAGAACTTCTACATTTATTACATTATGACATTTCTTTTTTCAGCCCCTTGTTGCTTCTCTATCCCATTCTGATTTTTGTGACTAACAGTGATGGCACTGCAATTTTTCAAAATATTAGAAACTGTAGAATTTGGATAAGGAAAATTTCGTGTAAACCACCAATTGATTAGCTCCATCTTCAATATAATCTTTAAAAAAAAAAACTGAAATTACTTTCTTCTTTACAAAATTTGTCATTTTTACCAATGTTTTTAGAATACTGCTAATATGGAATAATGTCTGTTCAGTTCAAAATATTCATATGGATATAAAAATGGCAGCTGAAGAGGGAAAGAATTAACAACATCGGATGATGACTCTACAGTTCTTTTTACTATTGTTCTGAATTTTCAAGGTGTAGTTTGAAGAGTGAAGTCTGTGTAGTTGACCAGTAAATTCCTAGAAACAGCAGTGGATGGGAAAGTAGGATAAAATTAATTCTTTTTATTGGGTTATGAACCTGTGGTTGATTCCTAGAAAATGCAGATATGATGAAAAAGTGGGACTTTAAAAAGATGGAAATTTAGAAATGCTCTCTTTTGGAATCCTTATAACATGCCAATGTATAAAATTATCTATGAAAGTATAGAAATTAAATCTGTGGAAGGGAAATTTCAGCTTACTTTAAGTTTAGTTTCTTTTCTCAGAAGCTCACTATAAGTGTTTAAAATAATATTAGTTAAGTAGGAGTTCAATTAGAACCAGTGAGAAAAATTTCACTAGAACCAAGAGTTTACTATTTCTCAAGTTCACTATAGCAAAGATATAATGTCTATATAACAACAGATATGTTCATTTAAAGCTTTCAAGTACATTTCAGCATTTTTTCTGAAATAAAATTCTTATTTCATTCTTGAATAAATATGTAGTAGTGTTCAGGCAAGAGAAAGGCATATAATTACACATCTTGATTAGTTAAAATATATATTTATTCATTATGGTCTTGGGTATTAAACAGTGAAATAATACATTAATTTTAGGATAAACAAATTAATAAGTGTAGCCATACAGAAATTCATCATTAGACATCAATTTCTATTTATTTTAATAAACTCCTCAATAATATTTGATTTTTTAAGAAATTATTTTACTTTCAGAATTGCATCATATTTTTTTTTCTAGATGTATCATGGATTTTGTCCAACATTTTTAGAACTGATAATATTGAATAATTATAAAACTGTTGACAACTTATGTACCAAAACTTAGTATTAAAAGAAAATAAAGCAATATAAATATTTCAAAGGAAATAAAACGTAGGCTGTTCATTAAATATTTGATTTCAAAGGGAAAACTTTTATAATTTACTTCTAAAGGTTGAAGATTTTTTTCTTTATTTATTTAAGAATTTTGTGATCCTTGTCAAGGTTCATGAATTTTACTTATTAAATAAAATGTAAAAGAAATATTCCAGATAAAGCTCATAAGTTTAATTTTAATTTTATATAAGTGTTTATATTTTTCTTTTAGTTGGGAAAAATGCTTTTATTGTTTCGAATGTTTTATATATAAATATTTCTGTTAAAGAAAATAATGTTTTATTTTTTTCTCTAATGCGCGTAAATGAGAAACCAAAAAAGGGAGCTTTTGAGCTGTCTTAGTTATAAAAGAACCATGATAATCAGAAAAATGATATATAATTGAATTAATACAATACTAGAACTAATACTGATTTATCGAAAATTATTTAGCAGTTTTGCCGCTCACTTAATTTTGCCATCTGAAACAGTCGCTTACCTTTCTTATGACTTACAGCCGATCTCTGTAACATGCTGTTATAAACTAAATGTTTGTAAAAGAATAACTTACTGAGAGAGTTCTCTTTTATTGTGAATTATACTATGTACATACTACTGAATTAGGACACAAAAAAAAATGGAAATGCTTATATCCCCAAATTTCGTTTTATCTCTGTTACACTGTCATAAAATAATTTACAAAGACTTTTGCTTTGCTGAGCTTTCAAACAGTCTTCAAGTTCAAGACAGAAAAAAGCTACTTCTCTTCCAGAATTGAATTGAAAAATAATATAGAGTTTCTAATGTTATTGTGTTTAGTGGGGAAATTTTGCTGCATTATTCTTCGTCATTTCCATTTATTTTAGCTTCAATTCACCAATTTTCCAGTATAAGGATCTGAAAAATTTTCAGGAACGCACGTAATTGAGACTTGCTTTTTTTTTAATGGCACACATTAATTAATAGGAGTTATCAATGTTTCCCAAATCTCTGGCTGAGACTGAAAAAAAATACGCATGAGAATGAGATCATTGTATTTAAAGAACAATTTTGATTAAAATACATTACTGAAGGTATCCATTACCTACTTACATGGGTATATGAAGCGAAAAAAAATATAGCAGTATTTTAAATTTATTAAAAATATGCCAATTGCTAAAGAGACGTTTAAATATTAATTTGTAGGGAAATATTTTAGGAACAAATATATATATTTTATTGTAGATGTAGACCTAAAACAATTCTAATAAATGCAACATTAAAATAAAAGAAACGTGGATCGAAAAATACTGAGGTTTCTGAATACTTTTTAAAAATCTTTGAGATTATTGTGATCAAAATATAATGCTGAACAATGAGTAGATTATACTTTTGTTTTGTTGCATGCACTCAAGGTAAATTACAATAGTGTTTGAGATTTTACATTATAAAAGAAATGCAAGTATGAATTATCCATATTTCTAAGAAAATAGTCATTGAAAATTTGCAGGTCGTAGACATGGGAGAGGCCAGTAGTAACATAAAAGCTGTAATTTTGTAAAAATCTTTCATTGGGGTAACTATTGACATGAAAATATTTTTAAATATGAATTTTATGCTTTTACAATAGAGAAGGCATTACATTTTTTTTTTAAATAATCCCGAGGTTTTGCGGAGGCAGGAGAAAATCAAGTCGCATACCACCATTTTGTTATCTAGGTTCTAATATGCAGTTAAAATTCCAGAAACATTCAGAATAATTAAAGGCAAATTTTATTTCAAATGAACTAATAATTCAATAGATATTTTTTGTCCTCTCACTGGCAGGGCCCGATTTATACCCCTGGGGAGCCCCATACATCTTACCTTTCTCCCACTCGAGAGGGATTTTATTTTATAAGCTCCTGTATCAGTTTAAATACTCCTGACAGGTATACATAACCTAAAAATTTTGTTTAATGAAATAAAAAACTTTTTATTTTAAATTTAGAATTCCACTAAACTAACTTCAAACATACACAGGTTCGGAATCGGCTTTAAGCAGTAGGTCCTGGTCTCATTAGCCCTCGTGTTGCAAAAAGTAGACCGTAGCCCTCCAAACCAAACCAAACATACACAGTCTACCAATAAGTATTTGGACACCCGTGGTAGAAAAGAAAATCTAACTTTATTCAAAATCAATAGTTTGTAGAGCCTCCATGAGAGGCAATTACAGCGTGAATCCTCGGGGCATACTTTTACCAGTCTTTGTATTACAGCTAGAGGTATTGTCTTCCACTCGGCTTGGAGTAGGCATATAAAGCTCCTTCACCGATTTTAGACGGGTAGTGCACCCCTTAATTCGGCGATCCAACTCGTCCCAGAGGTTCTCGATAGGATTCAGGTCTGAGCTCTGGGCGGACCAGTCCATTCGATGAACTCCATTGGCACCATACCAAGCCTTGATTAACCTCGAAACATGACAACTGGCATTGTCGTCCTGAAAGTAATAGGGGTCCAACCCGTAAAACTGCCACAACGTAGGAAGCACATTGTCATCTAAAATAGTGCAGTAGGCATCGGCGTTGAGCTCAACATGAAAGGGGACCAAGGGTCCCAGTTCATACCAGGAGAAACACCCCTAGACCATAATTCCACCTCTGCCGAACTTGAATGTTGGCACAATGCATTCTAGCAGAAGACGTTCTCCAGGCAGACGTCAGACCCAGACCCTGCCATCCGAACAGTAAGGGTGAACCTTGATTTGTTTCTCCAAAGAACCCATTTCCACTGATCTACGGTCCAATTTCGATGCACTTTGCACCACATTAACTGAGCAGCGCGGTTGGACTTTGTGATCAAAGGTTTATGGGCAGCAGCACGACAGCGGAAACCAAGCAGATGTGCTTCCTTACGGATGGTATTCATTGAAGCAATACTCCCGGATGCCTGTTGAAACTCCTCGCGGATGAGGATCATCGATTGGGTGCGGTTCTTCCGAATTTATATGGACAACACTAGTCGGTCTCTATCTCCCAGTTTCGTTGATCTGCTGTCACGGGGTACATTCCGACAATCACCGCTCACCTTCCACTTTTTAATCACACAGGCCACTGTCGATTTTGGGTACATCGGATCTCTAGATATGTCCCTTAAGGATCGGCCACGTTTGTTATACCCGATAATTATGCCTTTCTCGAAATCAGAGAGCTCCGAACTGCTCAGCATCTTGCATGCGACTAATGCCGATGCTGTTTCCTACACGATGTATACCGGCGGAGGCCGTGGCGTACCTCAAGACCGCAGATATCGTCATTTGCATAGGTGTCCAAATAGTTATTGGTAGACAGTGTATTACAGATGTCTGTTCAATCTAAGTACAATAGACTTTAACGATAAAAGTGTAATATTCTTGAGTCAAACTCAGAGTACCTGTAACATTTTTAAAGGAAAAAGTACTGGTTTAAATTAATAAAAATTACCATTTTAAATAAACTATCATGTGAGACTTTGTATTGCAAAATTCCAAAGATTACTTTTGTTCTTAAATTACCAATTTTAAAACTTTCTGTTCATTTTTAAATCTGAAAAAGAGAAAAAACAAATAGATATCAGATGGTTTTGGGTAAATATATTTTCCCTGGTTTATTAACTACTTCAAGAGGGAAAAAAGCAGTTAAGATTTTTTCCCTCTCAGAAGAGATGAGTTTGTAAATTGGTGTCACTGATATGGTTGGTATTTCAATCTTTTGATTAATATACACATTTAAAATGTTAACATTGCTTCAAAATATTTTTAAGCAAATAAAAGCTTACTTTTGGCTTAAAATTAGGATATTAATTTAATTTACTGACTTTGAAGACCACCAACAATATACACACTCCAGTTTGTCATTAAGAAAAGAAAATTCATGTTTTCCGGCAGTATGTCAGAAAACATGAGCGAATTCTGAGATGTGCCAAAAAATTAATGTGTATTTTTTAAAATTTGGCCCCCACTCTAGGAGGGCCCCGGGCCAGTGTCCCTAATGCTCCGCCATAAATCAAGCCCTGCTAAACTGGGTAGTAGACAGGTACTTATTTCTTAATCAAGAAATAATTCTTATCTCCCAGTGATAATCAAAAGTAAGGGTGATCTTCGGAGTAGCATCACGGACTTCTTACACCCGTCATGAGTTAAAAAAAAAAACAAAATTACTTTTCCAAGAAACAGGACAAAAATGTTTGGTTAGTTGGCTGGGAGTTTGTGGTCAGTGTGCTTGAAGCTAAATAGATTAGCACGCTTTGCTGAAAGTCGATTTCTGTAATCATCCACGACAAGGAATTCGAATCGATAGCTGTGGTTCTAATGTCACTATCTTAGTTGTTTGGCCCATGGTCTGATTAACTTCTGAATTTAGAGGAAGCACAAGTAGCCTTTTGGAGTTCTTTCCCAACAAGGCTGAAGCATATGAAACTTTTTAAAACAGTATTAAAAGGATAGACCAATTTTTAGTCATTTGGGACTTCCTGAAAATTTTTAAGAAAAGCCCATGCTTCCCATGCCTTTTCGGTACATAAGCCTTGGTCTGGCCTTAATTTGGCTAATTGAAAGAGAATTTTCTTATCAAATATTATAAAGTAATTTCCCTTCATCATTATTTTCACTTGAAAAAAAAATATTGAATGATCAGAGAAAAAAAATTATGGATTAAAGAAATTTAACGATAGTATCAACTGATTATACCTAATTACTTTTCAGTATATTGGATGTTAATACTGGACTTTTTACGCTCTGAAATGTTAGGATTTTGCATGATTTTAAGGTCAGAACCGTATTTTAGAAACTTGTCGGTTTCTAAAAATTTTTATATTGATTCTATGTAGAAGGTTAAGGAGAAATAAAAGTAAAAAATTGCTTTGAAAATGAATGATTATAAAACAAAAAGCATATTGTATCAGTAAATCAAAAATCATCATTAAAATATTAACTTTGATTCTATCCGTGTGAGAGCGTATCAATCGCGAAAATATTTTTCCTTGTGTTATGGCAGTTTGAGTAATTCATCTCGTTCCCTAATGGCCTTTACGAAATCTTTACTTGTCGGAGTGGAGAGACTTGTTTCTCCATGTTCAATGTTAGTGTGATGGTTTGTTTAAAAACAATTATAAATGAATGCATCTAAAAGCAAAATTTTTAAAGTACATGTTCCTTATCTGTTTTGAGAAATATTTAAAAATTAGTATAATATCTTAAAATCTGTATTCTCTTTTGTAAATATAAATATTGAAATGCTTATGGACTTTATATTTGTAAAAACCTATTGTGAACTTATACATTGTTTACAATAACGTTTGCATTGTAACTATTGCATTTAATCAAATTTGTTCAAAACAGTTTATCGAGTAAAAGCTATATATTCTGCAATCGGCTCTTAAATTCCTGAATTTTACTCGCAATTTGTTTTAACTCTCATAAAGAAGTTTCTAAGTTTGATTATCGTAAATTTCTAAGAGTTCATTTTCGATGAGAAATATAAAAGTTAATTTTTATGTATTATTAACAAGTGTGTTCATGTTTGAAGGTGGAAAAGGAGGAAAAACCATCCCTGCATGCTGATACTGTGAATTCATCAGTTAACGGAGAATTAGATAAATTAATCTTCGAAAAGGATGAAATTTCACCGTATGAGAAGAAATATTTTGCTTTGCTTCAAAGATGTGAGATCTTAAAACAGGTAAGTTTATAAAGTTAAGTTTTGACAATTAGTTTTTTGTTTGCACGTATGTGTATATAATTATTTCATCTCACTTATATCTTATATTAAATATATAAACGATTTCTTCAGATAGAAAGGAACTTTTGCATAAAATGATACCCCTATAGCAATTTTTATTATGAATATATTACATTAAAATTTTAGAATTTTAGACTGTTTTCTTTTTATTTTGTAAGGGTGTATTATTGCATTATTTGACTTGTAAAACTATAGCTATTAATGGATAGGTGATGTAATTTGGATTATTCATTATTTTTATTTTTGAATTAAATTTTTCTATTGAAAATGTCAGAGAAGGAATTGTGACTTAAATATTTTATATTTTCACTTTGTTTACATTAAATTAAAAAAAGATTTAATTAATTTTGGAATAGGAATGTTTCTTAATAAATTAGTGTTATAAATTGAATTGTTTAAATTTATTTTATTTATCTTGACATTTGAATGCAAAATAATTGGTTTAATTTATTTATTGTTCTAAATAGTTTTAAATTGCATTTTAATTGATATTCAGTGTGGGAAGTGTATATTTTAGTATTTTAATCTTTCTGTTTTAACTTGAAAAACTATGTTGACATAGACCTATATTTCATAAATCAATTTTGTCAAAAAAAAAAAAAAAAACTTTTTCCTACTGAAATTTGTAGGTTTAAATTTCACCACTGTGTATGTTGTAGATATCTAATCCAATTATACTTTACAGATGTCCAACACAGTTTTAAGAATTTATTTATGTTTCCTGGTGTAACCAACTTTTATGGGCATCCCAAGCTTTGAGCATTTTTAGCCGTATTGAAATTAGACAATGCATCATCAATTGGTTGTTTACGATGAAGTAAATTCCTTATGCTTTTGATGCCATTACTGATTTCAAGCAAGGCTTTAACTGTCAAGACACAGTGTTTTCTCTATTCTTTTCAAAATGTCAAAAGTAACATTAATAAAACTTTAATATTTCACTAAGTAATTGTTAAAATTTTCTCAGTAGAGAAACTCTGGAATTCTGCAGATTTTCCAGTGCTGTCTGTTTAGCTGAGGACAGTTTTAAGTATTATTTGCTCTGTCTGTAGTTGAATAATGTTTTAAAGGCTTTAATTTACAACTTACAGTGAATATGTTTTCACCTTTAACCCTTTCGCGACGGGAAGCGTAAACGTGCGCTTTTCTCTGAGGCCGGCAGTCACTTTTGCGAGTGAGTATTTTGGGCCTGAGGGTTTTATGCTATTCAGCCTAAATTCATGAAATTAACGAAGTAGCAATGCATTATTTAATAATGCTGCGTAAAGTATTTAAATGGAATGGGATTTATATTATATGTGTATAGAACTTTTATTTACTTAGGCTATTTCTTATTTAAATATATACTTTGCACCTTTTTTTTTCATTCTTTACTTATTATTTAATGACTTTTAACATTACAAAACTGAATACTATGTTATTTAAAATTATTTTTTTGTATGAAAAAATTTAAAAACAGGGATTTACACACAATCCTATGTTACAGTCCTTGAATTCTTAGTAACTCATTTGCCGTTTTGGAGGATTTTTCCTGGAATGTGAAAAAACAAAGCATCATCATGATCTTTGTCACCGTCTTCCTCATCATTAGAATCACTAGATCCATTATGAACAGAAAGAACAATCAGAATATATTAAAGTGTCACTATTACTACTATCCTAAAATATTTCAGAATCAAAATCTGAAATATTTTGCATCATTTCAGCTAATTCAAGCTCATTTAAACATTTCATAAATCTTAACAAAAAAAAAAAAAGAGAAAAAAAAATTAAATCTGCCAGATCTAATTCTGTACTAATAACTGGACTGCAAACCGAAATACACAGCGCTTTAGCAAAAATAAAACTCCCCTGCTTACATAAACAAACACCACCTGAGAATTTAAAGAGCCATCATAAAACATGTCAATCAGAAACATTCCTTTACCCTCATGTTTATATAATCAAAAACCACTTGTATGTGTATCATACTACTCTCGTATTGAGTACAAGGTCAAATCTACATGTATCTAAATCCATATGGACATACAATGCCATCTTGTGTCAAAACTTATAGTTTTTAAAATGTTCTACAACACTGGTACACATATGTGATGGTCGGGGGTCAACGAGAAAATGCTCTGGCACGCCAGTGTGTCGGCCGGGAAGAGTGCGTTTCTTGCTGGCACGTATTTGTGACAGTAGGCATGAAAGGGTTAAAAGGTGTAATTCAAGAAGAAAAAGTTTTATAGAATTCATTCTGCCTTTTCTTTACATTTTTTTCCCTGTGTAAAAACTAATTTAATGAAATAAGAGTATTATTATTATTACAAAGTAATATTTTTTCTATTTTTGTTTGAAATTTTGTTGCATTAAACAAATTTTGCTTTTTAATGGAAACATATTTACTCTTTATAGAGCAATGAGCGATTGATAAACAGAATCTATCAAGTTAAAAAATTGTTGAGAAGGAGAAAAAAGGAGAGAAAGTAAGTCAGTGATGGAGATTTTTGGGTTTATTACAATTCTTAACTTGTTCTTTTCTTTTTAATTTTGGGTATATTTCAGTTTTAGATATACTGATTGTAATATTTTATAATCTGCATATTTATAGCAAAATAAAATTTTGCTGGAGAAAGGAATGATTTACTTTGCTTATATATGATATAAGAAATTAAAATGTATTCCTGACAGTGGTGTATAAGGCCTTACTAAATATCACTCTTGTTAAAAGTAGCATAGTTGTATATTTCCAATTTTTAGTTCTAAATGGCCAAAATTATATTTTTCCCTTTGTTACAACTTCTTTCATTAATGTTCGTGGAGTTATGACAAGGAAATCAGAGTGATTTATTTGACTGGTAAGACTACTGATAAACATAATTATTTTAAGACTTTGACAGAGTGACTTCAATTAAAGGAATTGTAAATTTCAAATAACCGTATTCACATGCCAACTACTTTTCTGTGAGTATTTTTGCGAACTATGCATTGATTAAGACTCAGCTTTGTTCAGAAAGTAAGTGACTAGTTTTAGTTATCTTGTGTGCCTTTGTGGCTTGTTATTAATTTTAATTATGTGAATGAGGAAACATAGGTGTACTCTGTTTAACACTAGAATTACGGTAGGGGTCATTTTGACACCTAGCGAACTTTTATCTCTGACAGTTCTTCTATTTCTTTTGCAAATGTCTTAATCCTTTCTTGACTTTTCCTAAATCATTGTGATTTACAAAATAGTAAAGATTTCAAGAAAATCGTATTTTTATTTGAGCCCTAACAAATGTTTAAAGAAATACGTCAGGCTATATACTGATGTTGAAGACAAATGTAAATTTCATAATGACTCTTTCACTATTTTATTAGCAGAACTGGAAGCATTCATAGCATTGTTGTACTTAAGGGGGCATTAGCCGCTAAGGGCTTACCAATTCTTAGTTTGTTGTCCAAGACTTGGGGACCAAAGTTTTTTCATGAAACTATGAGCAGAGATAGGTTTCCGGAAGTTATGAAATTTCTTCGTTTTGAAAATAAACTAACAAGGTCTTCATGCTTGCAGTGTGATAAATTTACACTAATATCCGAGGCTTGGAATACTTTTATAGAAAACTGTAAGCTTTGCTACAAACCAAACGAAAATATTACGTTTGATGAACAGTCATTCCCTACAAAAACAAGATGCCATTTTTTGCAGTATATGCCTAACAAGCTCAATAAATTTGGAATAAAATTTTGGCTAGAAGGTAGATGTTAGGACAAAATACTTATTAAACGGATTTCCATATTTAGGAAAAGATGAAATGAGACCAAGTGATCAAAGTTTAGGAGAGAACGTAGTAAATTGTTTACTTGATCCTACATACCTGCAAAGTTTGTATATTTTTAAAAACAAACTGTAGTTGTCATAATTTGCGTTATTTTAATTTATTTTTTACTAATATATTATATCATATAGAGAAATATGCAGATATCTTCTCAAGGGGTCAAAATAACACCCGCCGTAATTCTATGTATACAAAGACCACCGTAATTCTAGTGTTAAAGCTATTTTATTTGAAAATTTTTTTAATTTTGATTTTTTTAAAGTTGAAAGTTTATTTAAAAATAAAGTTAAGATTTGGTTTTTGTTTGTGTGTTAAAATCAATGCTGTTTTTATTCATAATTCATATTCTCTTCTTTAGGTTTCTAATAGATAGGCTTGATGGTTATGGGGATGAATATAAGACAATAGCTTCTTCTTTGTTTGCTGAGGTAAATTTGCTATATTTCTTGAGAAAAGTTTTATGATTTAATAGAAATTTTGACTGTTAAAAGCTGTTATTGACATGCATATAAAAAATCTCCTTCCTGTATGTTTTCTGAGAAATTTAGAATTTAAGTTATTGCGATTTTGTTTTTGGAGGAATAGAAATATTGGGAAATTTTACTGATTTCACAATTTTAATTAGAATATTGTATTTATTATGCTCTTCAGGGGTATGTTTAAATGAAATTTGGGTCTGGGAATGGAACTCTTCCCAAAATATCTTTTCTTAAAATTGCACTCTTTTAGAAAATTTTTCTTGTGAAAATAGATTTTTCTTAAATATTAGCCTTTTTAACAAATGAATGATTCATATAATGTTTAAATGTAAATCTTTATAACATATATATATATATATATATATATATATATATATATATATATATATATATATATATATATATATATATGTTATAAAGATTTACTTGAAAATTTTTCTTGTGAAAATAGATTTTTCTAAAATATTATCCTTTTTCACAAATGAATGATCCATATTAATATAATGTTTAAATGTAAATCTTTATAACATATATATAAATATGTATGTATATGTATATATATATATGTATATATATGCATATATATATATGTATGTATATATATGTATATATGTATATATGTATCTGTACATGTATGTATATATGTATATATATGTGTATATATATGTATATAATGTGTATATATATGTATGTGTATATAATGTGTATATATATGTATATAATGTGTATATATATGTGTATGTATATATATGTATATAATGTGTATATATATGTATATAATGTGTATATATATGTGTATGTATATATATGTATATGTGTATACATATGTATATATATTATGTATATAATATGTATATATATTATGTTTATATATATACACACACGCACGCACACACACCCAGTTATTTAAATATGACCTCTCAAATGGAAGTTGGTATTAGTTTTTGATTCATGAATTTGTAAATTTTTGTAAAAGCAAAACTGTTTTTTCAAAAATTCTTAAAATGTGACCCTTGCTGAAAGTATCAGATATAATGCTAACTTTAGTTTTGCAAAATTATGAGTAGATTTTTCATAATTTAACTAAACAGTATTTTGTCTGAAAATTCTGGACAGACCATTGCTCTTTCACTGTTGCTTTCAAAAATGTTGATTTATCCTTGAGATAATAGCTTCATATGAATTAATCCTGTGAACTTCTAAACCTGAAATAACTATTTTGGCAGTATTCAGAAAAAAAAAAAGAAATTTTAGGAAATAAATTATTTAACTTACAGCGCAATGACTCTAGAAAAGATTAAACTTTTTAATGGTCATATTTACTTTTTGGTTATAGGAACAATTTTTATGAATAAGCAATATGTTAGTGGTTTTTGTATGTAACACTATTTTAAAAAGTATATGTGGGATTAGAAGAATGTATTATAGATGTTAAATATTTTTAATACTCAGTTTATTTGGGCAACATTTTTATATTATAAAATGTCTTTTTTATGTAATTTTCTATTAATGGGATTTAGTTCAAATAAACAAATTTTAATGTAATCTTTGGCTTTGTCAACATTTCTATTTTGTTATATTTTTCTTCTCTTAGTATGTTTTTAATTTTAGAAGAAAGGAAAGTAATTAATAATCAAGGAGAGTAGATAAATGAAACAGTTTTTTCATGACTAATGGCTTTTACATTAAAGTCCTTTGACCTATATTCCTGACCCTGAAAAAGTTGTATAATGTTCAAAATTTTATTACTCAATGATATGATTCAATTTATTAAATGCTGAGTTTTTCTATAATGTAGCTATTAAACTTATTAATAAAGTATGAAATTTATTACAGCTTGTAGAACATCTATTACTGTGAATGATTGATGGAGAAATACATGCATGTATGCAAATATATGACGTGTTTGATTAGTTTTAAATGAATTATTTTACACATTGTACATTTTTACAGTGTTTCAAATGCAACATATTTTTTTCTCATTGCAAAAGTTTTTAGACGAATTCTAAATATATGTTTTCTATAATTCTAATGACTAATAGTTCATAATTCCAAAGTTAATGCAATTGCAAGAGTAGTGTGTAATTAAGGGCAAGAGAAGTATTTAATATGCTGGTTTTTTTTTAAAAAGTATTTTGATTTCTGTAGAGTGATATTTGGTATACAGACATTGCAGTGCTCCCTTTTTTCCTCTTTTTCCTTTTTTTTTTAGAAATCTCTTTTTCCTTATTTCATGGCATTTCTCCTTTTTTTCAGCTATACACTCCTTTTTTCTTTCTTAACATTTACAGAGTTATGTAATGACAGAATGGATTGCACACATTGTCTTTCCCATGTTTTGTTAGCATTTTTGTTTTTCTTATATTTTCTTTCTGTGGGATATTCACCACTCTCCCCCAGAAAAAGTCTTAGGCTATTTATTGGTGGTACAGGTGTTTGTAAATTATCAGTGAATAACAATCAAATTGTCAAAACTGAAGGGGGACTTGAATTTTGCCTAATTTAATGTCAAGAAATCTGTTTAACCCATTTCTGAACTGAAGAGAGCGGAAAAAGTGTTACCCAGGTCTGTGTGCTTGAAAATAGACTGTCATATTGAATATTGAATTCAGAAATGATTCTGATCCGAAACTTCTTATGGGTTTGTTCCAAAAATTTGTTAAAAAAACATTTTTTTTTTCAGAAATTAAAAAAATAAGGGAAGGAACCATTTTTTAAATCTTATATAAATTTTGATGATAATCTGAAAGTTTTTTGTCCTTTTCTCATTTTTTCTCTTTGCATGTCCACAATTTTTTTCTGACAATGAGCAGGAAATAAGTGTTATCAGTTGATTCTTGCAACATGTGCTTCAAAGTCAAAAATTCCTTATCCATTTTATACATTTAAAGTGAATCTTAGGAATGAAGTAGAATGATCCTTTCTTTCTGTCATTCACTAAGTTTTTTTTCCTTCATTTTTTATAAAATTTTTGTTTAACAATGAAAACAGATTTAAATAAATGTTTCTAGATTTAAAAACAAAGTGCATGAAATTAATTGCATCTTTTCCACCCAATCAAGGAAAGAAAATGTTTTTTGTTGTATCGGACAAAAAATTCCTTAAACTATCTTGTTACTGGCATCACGTCAGTAGAAGATTGCAGATTAATTTAGTATTAAAATAGTAAGCAACAACTAGAGACAAAATTGTTTTTGCATTTGTCATCATTTTTGGTCTAATAAGCAATTGTTCATTTGTATGGTTTTAGTCAATTAAAATCATTAAAAATAATATTTTTATAAATCTTATATATGTAAATCTTATATAAGATAATATGTAATCTGACATAAGTCTTATGAAAGTTGTAATTTTGTGAGATCTAGGATTTTTCTTAAGGTTTAGGTACAACAAACAATATGGTTCTTTAAAGTTTAATATAATAAAGTTCAACTGTGAGTTTATTTAATTATTTTTAATTAGGCACATTGAAAAAGCATCTGATTTGAATCTGTTTTAAATATTTTTTTTACTAAGAAACTTGGGTATTGATAAAAAGTTTTTTAGATTCTTGCATATTTCATATTTTGGTACTTGCTTTTGCATTAAGTAATCAAAACAATAATTTTTAACACTAGATTGCCCAAGGCAGTCATTTTGACTGTTTTTTAATTTCAATTAGAAAAACAATTATGAAATATAATGACACAATTTCTTAGAATTTGGTGACTTTTTCTATAACATATAAATGGGTTTATGAATAATTGTAGTTACTTCCACCCTCCTTTATTATATAATATTAAAAATTAATTTTAAGCAAATTTCTTTACATATTTGTTATTTTTTCACAATGCAGTCATTTTGATTGTTTTTGGGCAATATAGGTATAAAAGAAATCTCGGGCAATCTAGTGTTAATAGTTATTTAACTTCCTTTTTTTCACCTTTTTTTTTTTTTTTTCATTTTCCTCCTTTTTTCTTTCTTTTTTCCCAAATTTTTTGCTTTAGTGTCTAGTATATTTATTTCACAAAATTAAAAAAAACTTTGAAATTTTGTCAATTATTTCATGAACCATAAAAAATGTTTTTATTTTCATACTGTATGAGTTTTATTCTTTCACAATTTGCAGATGATTGAGGATGTTAGTCCAACAAAGAATGTGCAAGGCAATAGTAAAGTCGAAAGTTTAGCCCCTGGAATGCTGCAGATTGATTTAGATTTATGACAGTGATATGACTTTTGTTTTACACATGTAATGAATTTTGATCTCTACCTGACATTTTTGAACATGTTTAAATGTAAATAAATATTTTATTTTAGATAAAAAAAAGAGTTTTTTCTTTATTTTGTGCTGTTATTTTGCCATTTGATATATTTTTCCCGTACTAAAATAATTAAAATATTTTAAATAACTTAAATAATCTTATAGTGTTTAAAATGTGTTTTCAGGTAATCCATTTTTTTTCTAGCTTTTTGATCATATTTACTTGATTTATTTAATTTTATCAATTTTAATTTGGTATATTCTTTTTATTTTGAATTCAGTTGTGCCATTTTTTTAAATCCAGTTACAGTGTTATTGTCTGAATAAATATTTAATATTTGTCACATAAGTAATATTTTGATTTGTAGATATTTATTGGTCTCTTTAAATGATCTGGGAAAAAACTTAAAGTTCTCTCTCATTAGTCCGTGAAAGAATAAAATCCCCAATTATTGCCATAAATGTAATTAAAAAAAAAATTTCTTTAGATTTTAATTGGTAACGAAAATTAAATGTAAGTGAATATCTTAAGTGATAATGAATTTTTTGTTTATGTTATTAGTGTAATGTAATCTAAAACCAATTTGAATTTTGAAATAAATGTGAATTTCATTTGGGAACCTTAATTACCCCAACTGAAGGATGGGTATGAAACATCTACTACATTATGATCTTCCAATATTTTGGGTTATAAAGAATTATAATAGGGTTGTTGACTTCGGAATTATTTGTTAGAACTGTATAGATCTATTTATTTCACGAATGTTTGCATTTTTTTTTCAATGTGTATTGTATGGACTGCATACAGTACACATTGTCCATTGTTATTTTGTAATCAAATTATTTTCTATTTTTCAACATTTTTTACTTCTTTATTAATATATTTAAGTTGTAGATTCTACAATTTCAGGAAATATTTAAAAAGTTTTATAAATTTTGGGGATGATGTACATTCATCAAAAAGTTTTGTTTTGTTTTATTTATAAAATTAATATTATCATTTATAGATAATAATTAAGATAATGGTAAATTAAAGTTTTTTTGTTGTTAATAGATACATTGTGACAACATATAGGCTGTACAATGGTGTGATGCTAATAAGATCTATGAATTAGTACAGGAGCAGTATTGGAGGGTATCCACTAAGGTTCCTGAAAAGGGGACTGACACATTCCAATTTTGCTGTTAACTGTTCTGTTTAACAAAGCATTCTAAAGTTTCATTTTGATACACTACTCAAATAATTTATACACTATATTACTGTATTGTATTAAAATTTTCGGTTTTGATGATCCCAGAATTAAATTCAGTCTTGCATACCATTTCATAAGCCTTGATGGACCAAAAAAGTTGATAAAGTAAAATAAAAAGGAACCTGTATTAGTTTTGGTTTGGAGTGGAGAACAAGATAGCAGTTCATGTGCCAGAATCCAGTTTTAGGACTTCTAGTATACATGATAGCATGTCAGTATCCATTCCAAATTGGTTTAAAACCATTTGTCTCAAAGTAATCCTCTGTGTTGCAAAAAATTGACTATAGCTCCACAAACCAAGTCAGAAATTTTATGCTATAAAATGTCTCATATAGCCAGCAGATGAAAAATTTGACTTGGAGCACTACAGTCTATTCTTTTTGCTACACAAGGGCTACTGAGACTATGATCTGCTACTTAAGGCTAATTTCTAATGGCTACAAACATTCATGTGAGAAGTGTGATTCAAACTCAAGAAGTCCAGTGCTGAAGAGCGACAGATGAATAAAACTGACCAAGTCAAAATTTTTTAAACAATATTTTTATTAAATGGGATTATTTTTTTTTTATTGTTATTGTAGCTAGCATATTACCAGAAATGACTTGGTCACTTTTTCTTTACAAATAGGACTAAAACAGCGTCTGGGGTCAGATATATCAAAATATCCAATTCCTTACTTGTCAGTTTTGCTTGTATGTGATGGATATTGGGAAGTCCTCTTAATAGTTCTCCTTTCTATTAAATTTCTTTTTTTTATTGTGTTTTTCCCTCCCTTTTGAGCACAATCACTCTGGTCATTTCATTGTAAATGCTGGCTTAAAAGCAATTTAATTTTGTCACTCTTTGAATTTAAAAGAATTAAAAAAATAATGGAGAAACATAACAAATGCATGTTTTGATAACCCTTAAAAAGAGTTTTATTTGTTGTAGTTGCTATTTAGCAACGATTATTTTATACCTTTATATTCAGGTATAACCAATTTGTCAATCAATGAAGAAAGAGGCCAAATTTCAGAAAAGGATCTTTAAATATCTACATTGAAACTTTATTGTTGCTGCAAAGTATTTGTTGCAGAATTCTGCATTAAAGAAGCTTATCCTAAAAAATCTTAATTGTTTAACACTAGCAAAAGTGAATGAAATGAAAGCTTTTAACACAAGGTTCGTACGGTGCTTAAAAGTGCTTAAAAACTGCTTAATTTCGAAACGCGTTTTTAAGGCCTTAAAAAGTGCTTAAAGAGTGAAGGAAAGAAAATGTTTTTCGTTGTATAAGACAAAGAAATTCCTTACACTATCTTGATACTTGCATCACGTATATAGAAGATTATAAATTAATTCAGTATTAAAATAGTAAGAAATAACTAGTTTTGCCTTTGTCTACATTTTTGGTCATTCGAATAGGCGATCCATCAGTTGTTTGGTTTTAGTCAATTAAGATCATTAAAGATATTATTTTTATAAATCATATATGTAAATCTTATATAATATGTAATCTTATTAAATCTTATACAAGTTATAATTTTCTGAGATCTAACATTAAAGAGTAGAAAACGTTTTTATAGGTTTTCTAAGAACCTTTCTCCTAAGGTTTCTTCTAAAGTTAAGTCCAACAAACAATATGGTTCCTAAAAGTGTAATATAATAAAGTTCAAATGTATTGGTGAATTTATTTATTTTTTTTTTAATTAGGCAAATTGAAGAAGCATCTGATTTGAATCTGTTTTAAATTTTTTTTTACTAGGAAAACTTAAGTACTTGTTTATATTGATAAAAAGTTATTTAGATACTTTCATATTTAGATACTTGTTTTTGTATTAAGTAAGTCAGAACATTCATTTTTAATAGTTATTCAACTACCTCTTTTCTTCCTCTTTTTTTTTTTTTTTTTTTTTTTTTTGCATTTTTTTCCATTTTCCCTCTTTTTCCCCAAAATTTTGACTTCTGTGTCTGTGAAATACAATGATTTCCAACTTATACACACTCTCTTTTGTTCATGTTTTTGCTGAATCTAATGTAATAACCATTATTTTATCTGACATGTTTCTGATACGAGGTGCTTAAAAAGTTTGAACGGTGCTTAATTTTTTCCATTAAAAAAGTGTACGAACCATGTAACATTTATGGAAGTACTTGCAATGACTTCCTTGATTTGCTTGCAGATGAATGGATGCTTTTAGCCCTTGAAAAAGAAACAAATCACTTGTTAGAGGACTATTGGAATTTGGTATTCTAGCTTTTATAAATTGGAGATTTAAAATATTCTCTTGTGATGCAAGTTGTTAAAGTAGCATCATAACTGTTACGTGGAATAATTATCTCATGAAAGCAGTATGGTTTAAAGAGAATTTCCATTGTCTGGAAGAATAATCGCTGATGAAATAGATAGTATTGAGGAAAGAGTATTGAATATATATTTAATCATCAATGAAGCATTAAAAATATTTTATAAAAAGAGTTAATTTTGTAAATACAAATCAAAATATGTTAGAAATGGCTAGAAAAGTGTATATAAATTATAAACAATATTGTGAGGAGCAAAAGAAAAAAAAAAGAATGAGTAGAAAGAGCAAGAATTGAAAGGAAAGAGAAATTGAGTTAAAGGAGGAAGAAAAGAAAAAAGATAGTACTCATACTAAAAGTTAATATCAAGAAGAAAATTAAAAAAGATTAAGAAACAAGAAGCCTAGAAAAGAAAAGCGACCCACACTTTATTGAGTGATGTTGCACAAAATATTAAAAAAACTACAGGATCCAAAGATTTAAACTGACTAAATGTTGGGAAAATGTTAGGAGTAGAAAGGGCTTTTAAAGGATAGCCTGGTTAAAAAGAAAAATAAGATGATTCTGTTCCTAGGGTTCCCACGGTCCTTAAAAGCCCTTAAGAACTCCTTAATTTTAGCTTTCATTTTTAAGGGCCCTTAAAACTACTTAATTTTTATCAAAGGTCCTTAAAAACTCCTTAATTTTTAAATTGGAATACAATCGGTTTCTCCATCGTCACATGATTTCCTATCAGTTTCGCCATACTCTCTGAACTTTCTGGTTTTATAAGTTTGGAGTTAAACTTGCCGAAAACCGGTTCTAAGAATGCCAGTACAGGTGATAAGTACTGGTCAAAGAATATATATATTAAGAATATATAAAATATTTGTTAATGTTCATAACATTTTCTAGTCAAAAGTGCAGTATTAATAATAAAGAAGATCCTCAAATACATATATGTTTTCAGTGTATTACTGTAGTAATTCAAAATTCCTTTCCTTAATATCCTTAAAAAATCATAAAAATACTTTTAGTTTATTTAGTACTTTTTATGGTCAAGAGCTAGAAAACTTTTTTGACAAATAATCTTTCGGATACTGAAAAGGTTTTTTAAAGTCAGCTACCCTTTCCTAATATCTAACAGTTGTACAGATTTTAATTAATAGAAACATGGAGGTTGAGATGTTTGTAGATATTTCAGTTACTTATGGAGGTTTAATTTCCCTTGCATTGTATGTCATAGAAAAGTCTAAAACTTTCTTCTTTCCCAGGGAATGTCTGGTATAATCACTGTATGTATATATATATATATATATATATATATATATATATATATATATATATATATATATATATTATATATGTCATTTTTAAACCCTCAGAAAGTACTGTTTATAATACAGGGTGTCTATAAAAGAACTCCGAGGTTTTAAAAATTCATATCTCACTAACAATAAAAGATAGCAAAATTTAGTCGATTTCTCTGTAAAGAGTAGCTCAAAAAGTTTTACTCATACCAATTGGGAATGTTTGTATCAACTGTTGGCGACGCTGCAGGGCGTTGATCTTGAAATGACGTCGCGATATTTGAAATGATAGCGACTCCGTAATGTCGTTATGCTGTGTATTTCATCTAGGTCCTTATAAAAAGTTACTTTGGCCCTTAGAAAGTCCTTAAAAATCCTTCATTTTTGTTCTGGAAAAAGAGTGGGAACCCTGGTTCACATACAATTAGATAGAGAAAATTTAGTAATATTATTTTTCAATAATAAGCCAAAGATTCAATAAACAAGTTTTAAAATGTGCAATTTTGACACACAAAATTGAAATTCATATTTTTGTTAAAAGTTATATATTTTTAAGTGGGACAATATTATTTATTCTCTGCATAAAGTTGAAATTACATTCATACAGTGCAGTTTTTAGTTTTGTATGTGCAGCATGTTATGTGCATAGTAGTCTGTTATGGCAGTAGTTGCAAAATAAGAAAAGAAAGTTCAGTTTTTCTAACAGGAATCAATTTCAATAATAGAAGGGCGTGAATTATGGATATAAATTCATTTGATACATGCAATGCTTTAATAATGTTAATTTAAAATAATGCATTGTAATAATTGCAAAACCATGCATTTACAAAAGTTTGCTGGAAGATTTTATTATGTATATATATAATGAAGATAAACCCTGAACAGTATGTATATAGTTTCACTGACAAGTTAAAACTGCTGGATTTTTTTTTTTTTTTTTTTTTTTTTTTTTTTTTTTTTTTTTTTTTTTTTTTTTTTTTTTTTGCATATTATCATCCAAGCTCTCAATTTTTAATATGCAGAGCAGTTTATCATTATTTTTAAGGTTCTTACATTATATATAGTTTATTTATTGTTACTATTAGCATTGCATTGCATTGCATAGCAGAATTTAAAAAAAAGTTTCAGTTTCATGTCAGCATTTACTTTGTTGAAATCATGCTAAAGCTGGTCATTATTTTCCGAATTTGGTCAGTGGAGTCGGTATTAAAAACCCTCTGAACGGTTTTCACCCTTGAATTTAGCCCTCTGGTAGATCCAGGTAGATAATTGTGTTCCTTGAAAGTTTTGGGTTATTTAAGTGGTTTTTTCCGAAAATCTTAATTCTAAAACATAACATTTTATAATCGATGCGGCTTTCCTGATCACACAGCTATCCTTTATTTATTTATTTTTTTTTTTTTGCTCAGTATTAAAAACTATTTTTAGAGATTTTTTTTAAGCACTCTTTTCTTCCAAACGAATGTAAATTTCATTTCGTAATATTGATGCAAAAAGGTCTATGTAGAATCGTATCTTGAAATTAATACTAATTAATGATTGAACCCTCAATTGTTCCATTATCCAATTTTATTTTTTAAGGTCTTGCATTTAAATTGCAGTTCCAGTGATTTAAAATACTTTTTTTCTTCAAAAGAACATAAATTTCACTGTAAAAATTGTAAAAAATCTGTGTTCACGCTATTTTGAAATTAATACAAATTAGTCACTAGAAAATCACCCTATTTTTTTTTTTTTAATTTTAAGCAGATTGCGGAACATATTCATTAATAGAGAAGGCGTTAGTTGTGACCTTTCGTTTTAAAAACTGTATGGTTTTTTATAAAGATATTTTACTTATACACTTTTAAGACAATGTAAAATGCCCTTTTTTTATAGTGTTTGTGGCCAGTAAATTATTCTATATTAACGGGATGGGCAAATGCAGCTCTTTGAGTTCAGTACTACTCTCATGCGTTTTTTGTCATCTATTTTTTTCGATATTATTGTAGATGGATCATAGATTTGTAATATTGCTCGTTGAGAAAGCAACTGTGAAAATACAATTATGAGAAATAATAGAGATATTCCAAATGCAGCACAGATCTACTTCAGTAATTGAGTTTTGAGCACTCTTGCCACAATCAAAATATCCGCACTTAATAAAATTAATTTGTTTACCGTCTTATTTCAGCTTTGTATATAACTTAGTGTGAATCTTTGTATTCAACAATGAATTTTGTAAAATAGAAATATCCTTCATAGTTGACGAATCATCTTATGGAACTTAACAAGTTTTTTCACCGAATTTCAAATAGTTGACTAAAGTTTTAATTAAATATTTTACAACTATATTTTTTATTATGTTTTAGCTTAATAAAGTTTCGAAACAGTTATTTTGTTAATTTTTTACATTTCATTATCATATTTTTTTTTTGTGTATTTCGTACTTCACTTAAGACGTGATTAGTTATTTTAATTAAACGGGTAAGGAATTAATGCGTACTATGTATATGTGATGTGACTTATAAGCTATATAAAGCCATTTAGGGCATACAAAACAGAAATGTGGCTCTCTTTGCATGCGTATCCACCGCAGTTCTATAACAATAAGGTGATTGCAAAAATATTTCCCAAACTTTTTATATTTTAACGACTACGTAACAGTAATCAAAGTAATCTTTATGTATAGTCATCCTATCAAGAAGAATTTAAACTTCCAAATTTAGTTCAAAAATAGGAAGTTTAAATTCCTCTCGATAGGATGACTTAGCTTCATTAATTTAACTTCAAAAAGCTAAATTTAGCTTCGCACAATTGAGGTGACTATTGGATTGCTAAAGTGTGGTAAGAATGGTTGGATTCGATTCTCTTCATTTCAAAATTTGAAAATATTAGAGTTTTTGTTTTTAAATTTTGGTGAAATCGGTACTGTCGAGCATGGCTAATTCGAACTTGGTTAATTCGAAATTTTGGATTGTTCGAACTGTACAAATTCCCCTTGAATTTCCCATACAGTAAAATGTTAAAACTGCGTGTTTGATTTGAAGAAAGTTCAGAAGTGTTTGGTCCTTTCGAATTCGAAATAGTCTCAAGCAGTGGCGTGCGGTCCATATGTGCAGGGTGTGCACTGCACACCCTGGCAAAATTATGAGAGACAATAATTTTCTGCACCTATATCTACCTATCTTTATACCGTATATAATAAATATTATTTATAATATATTCAAATATGTTGATTTGCTTGCTTATATTCTCGCAGTGCGTGCGGTACTAGATGCTGCACCACGTAGCGCGTTCAAAAGCAAACGGACATAGGAAGTTTAAATGTGTACGCACTGCAAACTAAATTGAAGATCACGCTTTATATGTATGGGCTACTGGAGAAGCACAGCATACTATGGGGCTGAGGCAAGTGCAGCTATTTTTCCTGCACTTGGCATTCAGAATCATCTGAAGGTACGGTTTATTAAGCGTTGTATTAGAGCGGGGACTTCTGAAGCGCTTTTGGTTTTTTAACTGATTAACTGGCCATACGATTTTGCAGACGGTTAATGTTTTAATTTATATATTGTAAGATTTTGTTTTCATGGAAATATAAAAAAAGTACTTCATCAATATAAAGGGAAATGTTTTAGTGTGGTAAAGTAATTTCGGTGATGTATTATATTTATAGAGATAATTCGCTGAAGAACAATTTTGTTTTGTTAGCCAAAACAGAAACGATTTTTAACAGAAGAGTCCAAATTTTACCATTCATTGTGTTTTACAGACAGTATATAAGTTATATCTGTAACACCATATCCCTGGTTTTGTTTTTAAAAATTATGAAGATGTTTTTCGTAGAATATGTGATTTCCAAATGTTAAAACAATTAATAAATATAATTTAATCCACTGACTAAACGAGAAACACTTAGTTCTATTGCGCCAGCGTGCAGTGAAATCCTCTGCACGTGGACTAGACTTTCGGTTTGTCGGCACCAATGAGCATCCTGATGAGGCACCGCATGGCGGGCGCCGTGTGGTGCTACGTTTGCTGAAAATATAAGTTTTTAGTTATTTTATTAGTAATACGGATAGACGTATGGATTTTGTTTACAAGTGAATAATGAACGTTAAATAAGTGTTTAATGTACATTTTTATGGTTTTATTATTATTGTTGTTGTTGCTCTCTGCACACCCTGCATGAAAACCTACCGCACGCCTCTGGTCTCAAGTATCCCCGAATTTTCATTAGAATCATACTTTCACTTTGTCCTAATTCTTTTACAATTGATGGTGACCTAGGGCGTGGTGATAAATTACCCATGGGGGTGGTTGTTGTTCTACTTTTGCTCGTAGTAGAAATTAATACAGCAATCTTTGCTGTTACAGCCTCCACCTCCTCCCCTTCCCGTTACATCATTGTTGCTGATGAGTTGTAGACATGGACGAAATTGAATAAATATAAATAAAAAATTTAAGCGGGTCCATAAATTTAGAATCTGCAGATGAAGGAGAAAAAAAAGTACAAATTGTTTAAAATGCTGATGCTCCGTTTTTCTTCATTTTTACTGCTTTCACATGGATCTATCGGTCAAGATAAGGAGTATATTGCGTATTTTTGACGAAATCGGAAGGTTTGAATTTTGGGTAATTAGAAATGTTTTGCATTCCCGTTGAAATTTGAAGACTAAAAGAACTGTCGAAGCTAGAAAAAAATCAATTATCGTTCTGATTTTTTTAACCCTTAATTTGATTAGATGTTTTTTCAAATATTTTTTAATATCTGTTATTTTCCCATGTCTGTATAGACATTAGGATCTCTGTAAAATAAATAAAAAAATATATCATTTTCCATTTTTGAGATAATTAATGTCCGCTGTGGCGAACACTGACAATTATGTTATATAGTAGTTATATAAATATACATGTCTGGTGTAGCGGCGAGACTTAGCCAAATTAAGGGTTAAAGTATAATAATTTAAACTGTATAAACCTAGCTGTAGAACCAGCACAAAAAAAAATCTTTAAAGGCACTGACTTAAAAAGGTAATGGCTGAGTAGGTTATTTACTTTAGTCAGTTGTATTAAAGCCAAGATGTGAAAAGGTGTGCTTCATTACATATTAATTCAACTTTTGCTAGATTTTAGGGATTTAATTGATCTACGAAATCCATCACTTTTGGTAATAAATATCTAATATATATTACCCAAAGATTTATTTTAGATCGCCCTGGTGATGGATTATCTACAGTTTAGTAACATACTGGATTTCTTCAATGCCGTTATCAACCCAGTTCAGTCTAACATTTATAAAATGATCGTTGAGTACCGCTGTGTCCTTTCCCTCAAATTTGTGCTATATGCAAATGATAAGTGTTCTGTGTAACCCCCCCTCTCTCTCTCTCACACACACACAAAAAAAAGGGGGGGGGTAAAGACTTGGAATTTTAAGATTGGAGAATTATACATAGAAAAAACTTTTGCTTAAGCTAATGTATGGGATTTTAATATTTGTAAGAGTAGTGAGTAGTTTTACTGGTTTAAAATGTACTACGCACATGGTGTCTTTAAAAAGGTAGGGGGGAAAAAGGAAATCTTTAATCTTTATTTCGAATTCAGCAATATTTTGGATATTATCTTAACGCTAAAAAAAAAAGGAATATAGAAGTCACCAATCTCAGAAAAAGTAGATGGGTTTGTAATAGATTTGTCCCTTTCATTACTTACAAAATGTATATCATGTTTTTCATTACTCCACTATTATTGCCATAACTTAAGAAAATATCCCAAATTATAGCTCAGTGAATCCTATTTATTGAAAATGTGGAGTTTATTGCAGAAAATTTGTAAGCTATTTAAGAACGAATATTAGAAGCAGCTATAAAATGTATCGAAAGCTACGGACCCTACATTGAACGGAGCTAGTTAACGAAATGCATATGAATTTGATTTTGTGCGTAAGGTTGAGCCGTTGGTTACAGTTGATAACAAAAAATACTATGGATAACTATCAGATTCGTATATTCTCTATTGCATGTATTAAATATAGATTCTACAAAGAATAATTCATTCTGGTTGCTAGTTAACGAGTTTACAGTTTACCCTTTATTTTTATAGGACAGTTGGTAGAGTTGGTTTTAAAGAATCTTCCTTCTTTATATGTATTTTATGTTGTTAATTTTTTTATTAAAATTTAAGTATGTACGAAAAAATCAACTAGTCACAACTTCATTTAAATCTGTTAATTTAAAATCGAACTGAGTAAATCATTTAGTCTATTCTATGCAATTTTAGATTATTCATGAACAGTGAAAAACTAATGTAAATAACTTTTATTATTAATCAGAAATATCGGACCAGATGACCAATTACTGGCTTAAATGTTAAGGCTTATAATTTTAAAAAAATGTATCAACTCTTTGCACTCGAGCCATTTTTCATTCAGGCAAACATGCAAATCGAGGTGTTTCTCTGTGTTCTTGGTTAATTTCTTACCTCTAACTTAAAACAATTACATTCAAGGTAATGTTAAAACTTTTAAACTTAAACATTTCATCTTAGAATGTAATTTTAAATAATAATCTCTGTGCTGCTGTATAGGGTGATATTTAACTAAACAACCACCAAGATTGTCATTTGGTATGTCGAAACATATATCGCTATAACACAATGGCTGATGTCGTTTGCCTGGCTCATATCGCTGAGCTCAAAATTTGTAATCTTTACTATTCTGTTTCACCACTGCTCTTTATTTTATCATCAAGAACTCTGTACGGATGTAATTTCATCGTTCATATCCGTAAAATGAAACTCGTCTTTACTCGGAATTATTTCTATTACTTACATGCTTATAATGTTTAAACACTTTGGCATTAATTATTTTGGGACGACTGTCAAATTCGAGCTGACCTCGGAAGGTCAACCTTCGAGAGCCAAGCCTGATTCTCCGTGTGTACATGATATTTCAAACGCAACACACACATAAACAAAAATTATTATCGATAGAGGAGAAGTAATGCAAAACCTGGTTCATACGTCAGAGAATAAAAGATCCAAGTTTAATCGGACGCGAGGTGAGACAGACTATGCATTTGGGTTCTCGATCGCGGACTAAATTGATAAGAAAATCTTACTTCCATTTGAATGGATCTCAAACTGTAATTCATAAGATTGTACTCAAAGAGGTAAGGAACGCATTTGAAAAAAACTAAACGTAAATAATTGCCGCCCCTTGAAATTTTGCGTGAGACCAAGTGGTGAACGATTGTCACCTTCCGAGTTGCAGCATCGAATTATGTAGTGAGTGACAGTCACCTCTTCAGTGTAAAGGTTACTCTGTTACATTAAACGAAAAAAGATCATTTTCTAATTATTTGTTTGACTTTTTTTAAAGACTCGAAATAGTCTTTTGTGTCACGGATCAATTTTGAAAATCATCTTATTTTCAAACATTTTTTGTAAAAGCAACTACAGGCTCTTTGTTTAGCTTTGCCCGTATCACACCAAATGTTTCACAAACGAGGCTATTCTCATTATAGTTTTCTTTTCTAGAAATGATCAGCGTTCATTTAATCATGAAAGAGATGAATCAGTTTTAAATGTCCTTATTGGTAAATTTATTCTAATCTCGATACTCGGTAAACGCTTTGAAGAGGAACATCAAATTTGAAAGAAGATAAGAAGAGATCGTTCGGCAAAAATACTTTACGTGATCAGATATGTTTTGCTAATGAAAATCATCGTTAATGATAAACCCTCGTTCATAAAGACAAATATTCGTTTAAACACTAAATATTTTTACAGAATTCTATGAAAAGTTGTTCTTCTAATTTTCATTTGAAAATGTACGACTAATGAAAAAAAAAACTGCCTTACACATGAGGATTCCAGTAAAAAGAAAATTTGTAAATACAAAAAGCAGAAAGTAAAAATTTTTTCAGCGCAATCACTTGTATGCCCAGATTTTATTAGAATCGTTTTCTGTTTACAGGTAAGAGCATTTAACTACCTTAGTTCCAGTAGGTATAGTATGGTATGGAGACAGTGCTCTCCGTTTCTGAAAAACTAAATTCAGAGAAAGTTTGAACAGTGAGGTAATGAAAGCATTCTTGTGTTACTGATTAGGGTTCAGACTAAGTTCGTGTTTATTGATCACGTAATGGGTCATTATTTAATTATTTTAAAAGTCAATTTAAAATTATAACTGAAAAGAAATTAACAAAACGATTATAAGCCTACGGCTCTCAACGCTAACCTCTGGTGTTTTTAAAACTACTAAGAAGTGAACAAATACCTCCCCAATTACCAAATTTAATCTCGATAGAACTCATTTCGTCAGAATTTAGAGTGAGAATATATTAAAATGCCCTTAAAAAGAAAACATGGCTGAAGATTAGAGGAATGCAGTGACACAGCGAGCATAACTGGCATCCAGAGCACGATACTTTTTTGGCACTCCCCTGAAAAATACATAATATAACATACCACTTGGCACCCCTGTGTGAGAGGCACCCCCTTACCCTTCTCCCCCTTGCAACACCACTGATGTAACGAGCATTAAATTACCATAATATATATTTCAATATTTGTTGATTTATAGACATTAATTTTAAACCACAAGGTGATTTGTGATATAACTTTATGGTTACGCTGGTTTTCTATAAACATTACCTTATATTCAAAATACTTTGTATAATTTTTGATAAGAACAGTGTATAAATATTATTGTAAAATATCGATCTTAGCACAAAATCAACAAAATTGGAATGTGTAAGATTATTTCTCCCTTTTTAGAGATGATTATTCTAGCACATATATTTCCATTTGTTTTCTGCTTTGAAAAATTCTCCGAGATTTAATTGTTCGTAGAGGATCATGTAGTTTGTTAAAATTTTGATGTCATTTCAGAAAAATTAATTAAATAAATACAAATATATATATATATTACTTTAAGACTTGCCAGTCTGAAGTGTAAAAATAATTTTTACGAACACGGTTAATTTCTTTAACCGACTTGTTGGTTTAATTTTTTTTCTGTATTATCATCCCTCTTGTTTGAAATTTATTTATTCATTTATCTCGTGAGGGCAAGTGTGGTAGTAAAGTCTTGGACTCCATGTTTGTATGATATTGTAAAGTTTTATTTTTGTAAAAGTGTCAACAACCAACAACACTGAATATATCTTCAACACAAGTTCGACAGGAAAGCAAAAGAGGAAAAGAAGAAACTATATACAAACATAGATGTGTATGCACATTATGTATACATACTCTCGTATATCTATAAATAATATGCATACACTCACAAGAGTTATCTACAACTTCTCTTTGTACTTTTACACAACAAATATTTAGCGTAGGCCACACAAAAACCAAGCTGCATGAATTCAGGATTATATTTTGGAAACTCACTACGAAAATAAGCAAGTCTCGTAAGATTTACACAACATTAAAAAATGCTATTATTTTCTTACGATTTCGTTCATCCCTTTTTTATTTTTCTGTAAGATCTGAGAGTTAGATATAACTAGGCTCTAGGGAGAAATGATGTCGCAGCAGAAATTGTTGCAGAGCACCTTTGTTAAAAATCAAACAAGTAAGCCTGTGGGGTAAGAAAAAGAATACGCAGTTTGCTGTGCATTCCTCTCAGCGGTTAGGAAACAGAAAAAAATAAAACAAAATTCGGTAGTGCTACCGTTCTGTTTCAACTGAGGTTTTTCGCTTAAAATGTTTCCAGCATTTTGTGAGCAAAAAAATTCTACCGTAACTTACTTTGGCGTTTCCCAAGGAAGTTCTCGCATGCGAGCTAGACAACTTCCCTCGATGATTTATTTGAATTGATTTAACCGTAGCTGCCTTTAGTAATTTTTTTTAATGACTGATAGCAGAGCGCCGATAGATCAAACTTTAATTCTTCTCAATTTTAACTCGAAATATAGCTGACTATAATGAGATTCAACTAGGACTATAGCTAAGTAATCTGTTTTCGCTCAATTTTTCGTAATAATTTTTAATTGTATTCAGCTATAAAGGTCATTTAGGAAAAAAAAAACAAAAAACTACGACCTACTTTTAAAATCGGAAAATGCAGTAAATATTGAAAAATATTTTCATGATTTTGCTGTACTTTCCGAAAAGATACTTAAAAGTCAGTTTGAAGTTTTATTCATTTCGGTTTTCTGATTCACCTGCCATTGCTACCTATCAGTACTTGACTTAAAATAAAAGATTTTTCTTCACTGAAAGAGAAGTAAAGAAAAAAAAATGTTTATTTCTTCTTTCAGTTTTGAAAGTTTGTTTAAATCATCGGAGATTTCCAATATTTTAGGGTTATATTTTTATTTTGTAAGTTGAAATTTTAAAGGAATTGCTACCTCTGGATGTGAATTTCATATATCAACTTTTCCTAGAGAGTAAAAAAACGAATTACACAGGTTGATTTATATAATTTCTCCTTACAATTGTTAGACTGGTTATTTTGGGAGAAAGATATAACACCTGTATGAATGCTTTATATTCATTTTTTTTCTCATCTATATATTTTTTTCATATCCTCACGTATCGTCTTAAGTATACTTTATTAAGTATACTGACGTACTTTTAGGATAGTTCAATATTATCTGACCTATGGGAAAAAAACTACCCCCCCCAAATTTTTACGTTGTCATTTCTTAGCTAAAAGTAAAAATATTTTCATCGTTTGCTTTTCTGTTAGAAAGGATAACATTTTCATCATTTACTTTTGCTGCTCTTGAAACGACACAAATTTTAGAATTGATCTTTTGAGTTAGAGTGCATGTGGTCACCAATTTATGAAAGTAAAGATTTGAAAATGGAAAAGAATATCTTGGCAAATGAGTATTAGGATACTATGTGAAATAAAGAAATAAAAACTAATCGAATTGTTCAATGAAAATTCAAAGCGAAACCAAACGGTGCTTGATTTTACAGTCTTTGTAGAAAGAGGAGTAGGCCGGAATATATAATCTTTTTTAAGAATATGGACAATTTATTTTTCTTTTATAATAATTTACGCGGAAGTAATAATAATAATAAAAGAGTTACACAATCTTCTTTGTGAAACGTTACTGATAGCTATATTTTACACATCTTCACACCTGTTTGAATCTTCGGCGCTCTTCTGTCATTTGAGAAACTAAATCTATCCTTTAGTAACCAGGAAACGCGTCAGTCACCATCTAGGACTATAGTAATTATTATTATTATTATTATCATTATTGTTATTATTATTATTATTATTATTCAGTTATGTACAAGTACAGGCATTGAAGTATTTACAATATATTATATGTTTCCTCCATCCGAAGAGATGGTTTGTCTAGGATACTGCAGATGACCGTCCCGCGCGCGCGGGTGATCACTAGGCTAATAATGTTAAGGGCCTAATTGAGATCCCCCCAGCAGCGTTGCGGTGCGTGTGCCTTGCCCAGAATCAAAGAATTAAAAACGCAGCGGAGAGGGCTTCACACTACGACATGCTTTTTAAAAGGAGAAATCACATTTAAAAATTCTTTGGCCTTTTGGAAATTTATTCGGTCGTGTTTTCCTTTTTAAAATATACATCGGATTAGTTGAAGTAGGATTTCGAAATTGCAGCCATCTTATTCTTCCAAAATGTGTTGTTTATTTTCCGGACACCGTGGCACACGGATCGCTGATGGACTGGGGGGATCTAACTAAGCATTTGTTTTTCTCTCTCTCTCTCACTCTTTCTCATTCTCTCTCTGCGGAGAGGGCTAAATTGGAAGTTGTTTTGTGAGCACTTGTTTCTTGAGGATTGCTAATCATAGGAGAAGGCATTCGTAAATCTAAAACTCGGGGTGAAGAAAATTCGATCACTTTTCTTTTCCACACAACGTCGTCTTCTTTGTGTTTCAGTTTAGGATGTGAAACACACGAGCAAAATAGACTGCTTCTGTCAGCACGTTGGAGAAAGAGAGCCATTTTCTTTCTCCGTTCGCGTCTACAATACAAATCAATATATTTATTTATATATTTTTTTTACATTAGTTCTGTACAAAATCTTACTAAACCACTTCTTTATATATATATATATATTTCTTGGTAATTTTTTCCCCAAATATCTGCCGACACCAGTGTTTTTCAAACATTGAAAAAGCGGTCGCTTCTCACTGGACTATAGGATTCAACTAGGTTTACAAGATATCGACACTCGTGTAGGTAATTGATAAAGAACGAAAAAAAAATTGGTAAATATATGTATGTGTGTATGTATATATATGTGTGTGTATGTATACACACCACATACATATTGTATATATATATTTTTTGGAAGATTATCTATATGAAAAGATGGAGGAGATCTCTTAAAAATCTATTTCAGTGCACTGTTTTAAAGCATTTTAAATATATTTCGTTTTTATTTCATGGTATATCTCATCTACGTTTAGGAAAGTGGATTTACAAATGCTAACATGACTGGATGACCATCTTGGCATGAAAATTACATGTCTGTAAATAATCGATTAAAACTTCTGGTTTATGTCCAAGGCACAGCAGCTTCCCGCGGTTACTTCGCTTGAAAAACACTGATACAAACAATTTTTTTGTTAATGTGTTGAGCTGTGACCTCTCTAGCGGCAAAAAGACAATTTTTTCCTTTGTATAATATAGATCTACTGTACAGTGTGTGGAAAGGACTACGACCAAGCACTACCTACGATAAACAAATACTTCATGCAAAAGAGAGGAATAACTTTTAAATCTATTGTTTTTCTTCTTCTGAGCTAAATCAACTTTCCGTTTTGTTAGCGATAATCGTATAGAATTATAATGGAATGCTAACTGAGAGTCACTTTTTTTTCTTCCTATGATATGGAGACAAAAAGTAGCATCAATTATTTATGTTTCCAAAGTATGGTAAACAAATTTTTTGCCTTTTAAATTTTAAATTTTTTCTTTTTTTTTTGAGTGCTTAAATAGTTTTTCTTTGGAGTCAGATACAACAATATAAAGTCACTGGACCAAAATTTCATAAACAGTTCACAAGTATGACTGAGAACAGATAGGAGCGATATGGTTGAATAAATGCAGTGATAAACAAAATCTATTCTTTCTCATTCCTCTTCCATTCCACAAATTTTCTTTTTTCTTTTTGTTTAAAAATATTCCGCAAAGATAGAACTTTTTTTTTTCTGTAGTATTTATTTTTTTATTTCTTTTCAGGCTTTTTAATAAAATTCCCAGGAACGTAGCCTAAAATCATGACTTTGTCCACTGTGCATTTAGTTAGTTAATAATAATAATTTCTTTTTTTACAGATAAACAACCGACACACGAGGTCCACACTTCGAAAGGATAACTATATAGATATATATATGTATATGTATGTATATATATATATATACATATATATGTGTATGTGTATACCTTTCTTTCTTTCTATATATGTATATATATATGTTTTCTGGTTTGCAATTAAAGTAGAGCACCAAGTGTTATGTTTAGAGACTAAAACGCCATTTTGTTTCTTCTTCTTCCTGGCAAAAAATATGACCTACTAAACACTCTTCTTCTTCGGTCCTGCGTGTGTGTGGTGTGTGTGTGTATGTGTGTAGAGAGTGAAGGCAACTCGTGGCACTAGCGTCGTCGTCTCCCCCCGCGAGTGCTAGCAGTCGGACTGCTTGCTCGACATCGTGGTGGTGGTGGTGGTGGGCGGTGGCTGCTCCTTCTTGGGCACCGTCGGCGGGATGACGTAGAGCGGCGCCCCGTACTCGTCGTACACGAAGTACTGCTTGCCGCCCTCCTGCTCCTTACCGCCGCCGCCCTTGTAGCTGGCCGGCAGGGTGGACGCCTTGTCGAAGGAGTTCTCCCGAGGCTTCCAGATGGGCGAACTGGCCTGCACGCCTGCCTGAGGCGGGTGGTAGCTGGAAGGCGGGTTGCTCGACTGGATCAGCTTCGCCGACCCGCTCGAGTTGGACAGCGAGGAGGTCGTGCTGAGGCTGAGCCCGCGCGGCGCCCCCAGGGTGCCACCGGGCTTCAGCCTGTCGTGAGATTTGTCCGAGCGGTCAGATTTGTCCGACCGGTCCGAGCGCTCGGACTTCTCAGAGGAGTCGAGATTGACGGGCGAGTGGCCGCGCAAGTCGTCCATGCCATCGGCCACCGTCCGGCTGCGGGTCCGGAAGTTGGCCGCGTCAGACGACGCGTTCTCGTAGGTCGGGCCGCCGTCGAAGTGTCCGGCTGAGTGACGTTGCCTAGAAGACGACGACCGCTTCTTAGCGCTCAGGGTGCGCGCCATGCCCTCGCCACCTCCCCGAGGCTTGCCCGGGGACTTGTCGCGGGTGCCCTTCGTTGCCGGCACCGTCATGTTGCGGACGCTCTCCCGGATGATCTGTCGGACCGTCTTCAAGAAGGAATTTCTAAGCTCGCTCGTGCTGCGGAATAAAGAAAGAAGATTGAAAACAGAAAACACACACACAATTCTACTTAATGTACAAGGTAACAAACACGGTCCTCTCTTCACCACCCTGAAGTTTCTCATTTCAAATTACCTGTTCCCTTCTGGCGGGAGTGAAAAGAGTGGAAGCAGTTTCCCCAGTTCTCTGAACTAATGTCAAATGTATTATAGTGTGCACTGAGGTTGATAGAATACGTTTAAGTGAAATTGTTGATAGATAAATGTTCAGATAGGACACACGCGGTAAAGGTTGAAGATATCATCTTCAACTTATAATGATTATGTTAATGGATGATAAAGTTAAAAAGAAAAGGGACAAAAGACACAAGTGATAAACATTTAAAAAGAGAGAGAAAGAGAGAGCAAATGATAAAGATTAAAGTCCTCCCTACGCAAACCAAACTCGGAGTTTATACCTTTACCTGAAATGTATAACTACATTGAAAATTCTGAACAGACTTAAGAGAACCGTTGCTAAAAAAATATTACCAACTTTAGCACTATACTAATCTCAAGAGCTCATGTTTATCTGAATTGCATCATAATTCACTGAAGATTCAGGATAAATTTAAAAGATAAGTAATAACTGAAGACATAAGTGATAAAAGTTAAAACTAACTCTTTTTCCACAGCTCGAAGCTTATATTCTAAATCGTATCACTTAGAATTCAAAATTTAATCATGTAAAATAATCAAAAGATTTAACTCTTGTGTTCTGTTGCAGATGTTTTTTTGTAATAAAGTTTGGAACCAGCTCTTCGACTTTCCCTCTTTGGGACAGATATTCATCTGAAATGTATCCTATTGCACTGAAAATTCAGAATACGCTGAAATAAAGTTGTTCAAGAATAAGTATCGACGCAGAATACAACTCACTACAAATAAAATTTGTAAAAAGTGATAAATAAATAAATAAATAAAAAAAAGAATTGCAACGGAAGCCAGAGATGATAAATACAGAAGACAACTGTTGTCTGTTGCATAGCCCTAGATTTATCTGAAATGCATTTATCTATACTGAAGATGTAAAACACACAAATGCTCAAACAAGTTTTTGAGGAATAAATATTGCGTTTTGAGTGGATTTAATTTGTTGTTGCGTGGAACAGTGTATAAAGGCATATGACGATTTGAATGAGGAATTAGATTTGCCATCCGTAATTTAGGCAAAATAACCTCTTTGAGTACAGAATTATTTGATTTTTCTTGCTTAAGGAACATATTTAATTTGAAAATATATGGATAGTATATAAAATAATATATTTTCTTTAACAATTTATTTATTTTAATTACAGGTGTTCATTATTTTAACAATATTTAAGTTACAAATCAAACATATACTTGCTAAAGCTAATATATTGTTAATGTAGTTGACTAGTCATATTTATCAACTGTAACTTTGTGAAAACAAGTAAAGGACGA
>CM063504.1:126677836-126692836 GCA_032207245.1 Pardosa pseudoannulata
AAAACATGTAAAGGACGAGTACTAGCTTTTAAATATACCCAAAAGGTTAAGCCAATCAGACACCAATTCGGGACCATAGGATCAAGAGGTTAAGCCCTGCATCTAACCACAGAGTTCATGTTCACATGAAATATATCCTACTGTGTTTCAGATTGAAAATAGACAGAAGTAAAGTTTTTAAAGGATTATTAATGAGACACTAGTAACAGGACAGAAGTGATAAAAGCTGAAATTAAACCTCCTTCTTCCCTACTTCTACAGCTTATAAATATATGGGATTGCATTGAGTATTTAGGATATATTTAGGGCTACACTGAACTTGTAAAATTAAGCTCTTTTATTAATTTTGATTGAAAATTCAATATATCATAAGCAGTATATTTATATAAAAGAGTTAAAATTAGAAGGTAAGATGTTTCTTTTTTGGGTTATTAATTATTAAAGTTCTCTGAAATAAACGTCTGTCAACACACTTCATGCGTATGCCTTTTTACAAGTATGACAATTCTTATTTACAAAATACCTTTTAGACTGCAAAATAAAACTTAACCACTACCTTAAGCATTGGCAGAAAATATAAAACTAATAATACTACATGGTAACTCTCTACATTCTACCAGGTTTAACACAATCACTGTACTAGAGGGGTAGGCCCAGGAAGTTCAGTTGTCTGAGATTCCATATCCTCAATATATAAAAAGAAAAACCATAATAATGAAACTATGCATTTTCTGACTCCAAATTTATACATCAGTTCTTGTAAGCACAGGATTTACAGGTTATGAGCGTCGAAACATCCATTTAAAATATTTTATTTCATATTTGTTGAAAGATAAGTCGTAATTCATAAATTTCAAAAGGATTGGGTGATCTGAAATGTGCTGTGAGCTTTTTAAATATTTATAAAACAGTTCAACAATGTTCTAACACATTTAAAGTTATTACTGGTAATAACAGTTTTGCGTGAAATCTACATCTAATTTACGAGGCTTATTATCTGTAACAGACACATATAGGTGAGTATTGGTGCCCGAAGAGATTGCTTACTTCTTGTTAAACATGGGTAAGCATAGCAGATTAATCACTGCCGTCTAGGAATACTTATTTACCAATGACTTAATTCCACCAATGACTTAATTCAATTTTTCGAACAACTACATTTGTGACAGGTTTATTTATTTATTTTTGCAGCCCCCCTTCAGGGGCACACCTTCTTTAGGTGTGTATGGGTTTCCTGCACCCGAGTGTACTTCTCAATGTTCTTCCTCGTAGACAAGAGCTTACCTCTGTAGCTTTTACTTCTTACTGGGTTAGAGCTAAATTAATATCAGATTATGACAAACTTTTTGTAGCTAAGCAGCAGCTACGTAGCCGATTCGAGCTGCTGTAGGAGCGTAAGTTTATTCAGTAGAATCGTATCGCTTTGACTGGATTAGGACTAACTAATTCTCTTATACTTTGCAACCAGTATGGTTGTAAACCAATATGGTTCATTAACTTTACCACCACCCTTTTTGGATATTTATATTAATTTCTGCAGATATATTTGTTTATACTACATCTCGAAGTTGCATCGGGATTTCTTTGTAGATTTTATTTATCTTGGCTGCGTCCTGGGGAAGGAAGCGGAACCTTGAATTTTATGCGCATTTTTGTGCGATTACCGTACTGTGTTTTATTTAAATTACCTGTTTGACAGTTGGTAGACTTTTTCAGATCTTCTCTGTAGTTGGGATTTTAAGTGTACCAGTTCCCATAGAAAATGTGTCTCACCATCTTTTAGAGTGTTGCAACGCACTTGTACTTCTGTGACCGGTATGAGTACCTGATAGCGGATAATCTCAACTTCTGAAGTACTGTTTTTCGTTGAGCTCCCCTAGAAGATACAATACAAAAACGTTAAATACTCTGTAGTTTGAGTGGTATGTTTTATATACTATTTCGCATTAAATTAAAACATCGAACAAATTATCCCATACAACTACTTAGTAGATACACCATTCTCTGGAATACCAGAAGCTATACGCTTCATCAAAAATTCAAAAAAACTGTCAAAGATAGAAAAATCGTAGTTTTTGTTAATATTCCGTTGCAAACTAGATTACAAAAGTCAGTTAAGGGAACACAGATAAAAAATGTTCTAAATTTTGAATTTATAATATGGTCAAGACGTAAAACAGTTAGATAAAATTCCAGAAAGAGATTTCATATAGGTTTAAAAAATATAAAAATCTTGGATGCTGTAGAAAACGTATTTAGTTTTTTTTTTTTTCAAAATGTGTTCGTTTTTCAGATCTTGAGTACCCTTTTCAAATAAATATCAAGGCTGCTGTCCAATCTTTTGCAATTGCAAAAGCATTGCATTGCTGTAGTATGAAAACTGTAGTTACAGTGATGTTTTAAATAGCAGAAATATGTGCTAAAAATTGGTGTTATTTTTGAAGTTTTCCATCAAATAAACAGTTTCATTTATTTATTTTTTAAGAAGAAATATATCTATTTTAATTATAGAATGATCTATTTTCTACTTTTATGTCCAACCTAAAAAAAAATTTTTTTTAGAGAAGTGTATCTAATTGTTATATAATATTAAATATAGATTGAATAAAAAAAATGGTGACAGTAAGTTAACATGTATGCGTCCCCAAAATACTATTTAATTTGGCTCAATTGAACAGTTATGTGAAAGCTGACAACGAGAACTTTTTATTTCGAAACTTGGCTTGTTTTATAGCCTCTAATTGCCAACCACATTGTTATTTCTGCTATTTTTCTTAATATTTGAGTATCAGACTCAAATACTGTCTAGCATGGTATTCATCGAGATCAGTGGTATATTGAATACCACGTTCGATGTACTTCTTTCTCAATTACTAATTTGTGGATATAAATTTGTTATTGGTACCGTTATGAAGGGATGGTGGGGCGTTTTGAACATTCCAAGTAAACCAGAGTCGATGCATGAGTAAAGCAATCAAGTTATCTTACAATACACCGTACGGTGTTCATTGAAAACATCTTGACGAGTTATAGATTCGATATGAAATGAATGACACCACAGGCGAAGTGTCAAAGGGAGCTAAGTAAGCGCCACTTCCATAACAATCTAACAAATTCTAAATTTTTTTTTCAGTGCTTTCAGAGCTTTTCAGTGAGCTAAAATGTATACGTGTTTCTATTCTGTGGTAATTCTTTTTGGTTTTTCAGTTTAGTGAAATACTATGTTGAAAGTTATGGAACTAACAGTGTAACACGTTATATTGAACAGTGGATAAAATGGTAAATTGTATTAGTTGTAAACTGCTACTTATTACAATATGAGGTACTCCCACGTAAGCAAAAGGAGCTCCGTTCTTGATAGCTTTCGTCCGTTAATCTGCACTGCGGAAAAGACCACTATCAGGGTATCGCCAATTTGTAACTGTACTTTTGCGGTTTGTTTTAAAAAAAGTTTTTATGTTTAGTAAATGTTATTTCATTATATTTTTACTAGCATATAGCCCATCATATGACGGGATTAGTAAAATTTTTAATATTCCAGAACTGTTAAGTACCCAATGAGGCAGGTAAAAAATGGTTTGTTTTTTGACTGAGAATTATCTGGTTCACTCTCAATAAATTATTTATCGTTATACTCCTCTAGAGTCTCCCGATCCTGTAATGCAGTTTAGAATCACATTGAATTCATTTAGTCAAACCGTGTGGTTATGTATGAAAAACAAACACACAAACGAACAAACTTCTTAATTTCCAAATATATATAAATTAAAAGTTAGATATTTAGTAGTCCGTGAAATAGACTCCTAGACTTATATGAAAAGAATTTATTGTTAATACCGGTGATAAAATTTTCATTGCAACAAAAAATAACCGATGATTCAATTTAAAATTATCACATATGCACCTAATCTATTATTTAAGCCAAATATAAAAGAAAATCATTTACGTAATATCTAAGTTCAGTGGTAAAAGATATAATAGTGTAGACGATATTTAAATAGTTTAAAATATGAAATGATTCAATGAGATGGTTAAAGGAATGACGTCACAATGCTAGAAAAAATTGTTATTTTTCCTATTTATTAAGTGATAAGTGGTTAAATTTAATCGCCTGCTCTTAACCGGGGAAAATAGGGCTTGAAATAACGGAATTAAACTCTCGAAAAGGGGTAAAGGGGTGGATTTCGAATGTTTTAAAGACGATAGTATTTTTTGCTGTGATATGTAGCATATTTATACAAATTTATTTTAGAATCAGATCGATAGTTTAGGAGAAGATAAACTTTATTCGCTTTGAATGGATGCCTGTATCCATTCCAGGTCCAACCGCTTCATAAATTTGCGGACAGATAACTTAGGCTATTATTATATAGGGGATAATAATTCTATTAGGAGAAGTAAAGGACTACAGATGGTGGTTGAGCAATCAAATTGCAAAGAATAAAGTGGGCAGGCCATCTAATCAGAATGGACAATGACCGAACAACAAAGAGGGTTTTCGATGGGAAATCTACAGGAACGCGAAGACAAGGAAGACCCAACCTCAGATGGATAGACTGCCTGTAAAAAGACCTTCAGGTACTTAGAGTAAAAAACTTTAAGAATTTGGTCTCCAGAAGGATGTCTTGGAAAAAATTTATTGAGAAGGCCATGGCCCATCCTGGTCTGTCATGCCACTGAAGAAGAAGAAGAATTCCATTAGGTAGATTTTAAACTGGCTTCAAAAATGTACTTTTAAAACAGCCAAGAAGTATTCAAATTGGGGTTAGTCTATATTTGAGGGTGCCCATTGATTCTCCCTATTAGTTGTGATTATGGTTGATCGCCAAGCTGAGCGATGTTGTTTTATTTATGGGAACATCTATAGTGTTTTTGGAAACCCAACCGTGATTCTGATTGGTTTAGATTTAGCGTTATTTTTGAATGTTCAACGGTATATGTAATTTCAGAGGTCAGTTAGTTCTACGTTGGATGTTGGCTAGTAAGGTTAATTTTGCTTCTGGTCCTGAAAATGACTTCGGTAAGTAAGATAAAACTTAAGTTTCTTTACGATTTAAATAACAATGGAAATAAAGCAGTGATTGATTGGTGCTTGAATGAAGGTTTAATTAGTAATCGGTATAAATACCCTGTTTGTGTGAAAGATATGTGAACGTCACGTGTGTCGAATGTACAGATCTATCAAACGGCTTTGAATGGGTTTATCGTGTGAAACTTTCAAATGCTTACCACATAAAATGATTCATTAGAAAGGGATCGTGGTTTGAAGAGAGTCATTTGAGTATGATGGATATTTTAATTTTTACTTGGATGTCCTGTTTGCACGGTGTTACTTACGAACAAGATTGGCGCCAAACAAAAATAGCCAATTTCGCCAAGGGGCACCCTCAAATATATTTTTACCTTCAAATTGAAATAGCATCATTTGGCGTCATTTATGCTATCATTTCTAAACTTAGCTAAACTATTGGCGATATTCGTTTTGAACTGGGATTACACCTAATCGGGCAATCGTTTCTTCATCTAAGTTGATAATCTATGTAAAGTTACTTTATATGTGGCAACTATATTTGTAATCAGTATTTTGGAGACAAATCACCGGTATGAACCAGGATTCAATGAAAACTTGAGGACACTAAAAAGTATTTTTGAGGATGTATCACACTGACATGTATGCGTATGCTTAAAACTTTACAGACTTAATAGGTTTTAACCCTTTAAAGGTCACCAAAATAAATTCATAGGAATTTAATGTAATTTGTTTATAAATGTTATCTATGAACCTTGTACATGTAAAATATATAAGTTTTTTTTACATTCCTTAGAAGGGTTTGCCTTAGAGGATACCTAAGGAAGGTTTGAGGAGTGGTTTAACTGACTAACCCTTCCCCTTGTAGAGCTTGAACATTATGCCTTTTTAAAAGTTTAACTATATTGGAAGAACAATAAATGATAATCCTTAAACTGGTGTAATAAATAAATAGCTTAACAGCTTATAAGTGTTGTTTGTATAGATACTTTTATTTGGGGTCATAAGTAAGATAAATTGAATTACTGACTTCTCAAGTACAGAAAGTTTAAATACATATATTTCAAAAGAAAAAAAAAGATAAAAAAGGTTTTTTCATTGCAGAAGCTCTTGATTCTACATCATTGGCTTCCATACATCACATATGTATGAGATTGGAGCCGTAAGTTATTATAAAAAGATAAAGTAAAGTACTCCAAAAAGTAAAGTTTAAAAAACAAACAAACAGATGTTTAATAGGTGGTTTCGCTACGAAACCACTGTCCGCTAAAGGGTTAAAATAAACTTGAAGAGCTTTTATTTAAATATTGTGAAATTAGAAATATTTATTGAAACTCTCAGTACATTTAATTATAAAACATCTTTATCGTATTTCCTATTATTGAATACTAAAGCTTGAATTTATTATAATTAATCTAAGCGGATTACATTGCAGATTTATTATACTTTTTACCAGTAATGTATGAAAAAAAGCTACTTAAATATAAAGTTCATTATGAATAAAATCTGTTTTCATAATCTCCAGATCTCCAAATTACCTCGAATATCTTGTTGTCATCTAGAAATTCTTGCCCGAATTAATAATTTAAACAAATTTTAACCACCACTCTGTTAAAATAAGAAAAAAAGTATATTTTTAAATCTGGGAACCCTTCACGTCCTTAAATTTAAAGACCAGTAGTCATAGTATTTTTGTGGACAAAATAAAATTGATCTAAATTTGGAGATTTTCAAAGTCCTCAAGTATTCAAAGTAATTTTGGGGAAAAAATTTTAAAAAATGATTTAAACTTGGGGACTTTTTGCGTCTTTAAGAAATCAAAGTATTTTTAGAAACAAAATTAGAAAATGATCTAAATTTAGGGAATTTTCACGTTTTTAAATAGTCAAAGTATTTTTGGAGATAAAATACAAAACAAATCTAAATTTGGGAACTGTCCATGAATTATGAGGATTTATGGTCACTTTTTATATACATATACAAAATATCTAGCTCTGATGCAGAACAATGAGGCACAGTTAAAATCAGAATGCGTATCAAGAGAAGAGGTATAAACAACGGTAGATATGAATATACTTACCATAAGCTTCTTCTTTTGACGGATTTTCTCTTTGCATAGGAAGACAACTGCGGTTTTGAAAACGAAGCACATCGCGTACAACTCTAGCCCTTTCTTTATTTTGCCTAAGAACTCCGAAATATTGAGCCATTCTACGCCAGCGTAGAAGAGAAGTTCGCCGGGGCTAAGGTCGACATGCTGCGAAAGAAGAAAATAAGCTTATTATGTGAACTGTTTTAAGCAAACATATATAAACTAGCATACAGCCCGTCATATGACGGGATCAGTAAAATTTTTAATTTTCCAAAATTGTAAAGTACTTTATGAGGCAGGTAAAAAAATGTTTTGGCTGAGATTATCTTGCAATAAAAAATAATCGATGATTTAATTTAAAATTATCACATATGTACCTACTCTATTATTTAAGCCAAATATAAAAGAAAATTATTTACGTCATATCTAAGTTCAATGATAAAACGTATGAAGATAAGGTATAATTTAAAATAAGAAATGATTCAATGAGATGGTTAAATGAATGACGTCATAAGGCTAGAAAAATGTTATTTTTACCTATTTGCTGTGTGATAAATGGATAAATTTAATCGCCTGCTCTTAACCGGGGAAAATAGGAGTTGAAATATGACATTAAAAGCTGGAAAAGAGGGGAAGGGATGGATTTCGAACATTTTAAAGAAGGCAGTATTTTTTGCTGTGATATGAAGCATATTTATAGCAATTTGTTTTAGAATCGGATCGATAGTTTAGGAGAAGATAAACACTACTCTCTTTGAATTTTGCTAACTATGGATGCCTCTATCCATTCCAGGTCCAACCGCTTCATAAAATCGAGGACAGACGTGCAGATAACTTAGGCTATTATTATATAGGGGATACATATATAATTTTAAAGCTGTTATTCATGTCACAGCCATTTAATTTTGTATACATATGTTACTTCATAACAGTAGCATTACGTGAAAATTTAAGATACTAAATTTAAAATTATAAGTAAAAATCAAAAAGTGGTTTGTTAGTAAGAAAGCAGTCTTGGCGCCATTTCGTCATACCGAGAAGAATTAATAATTTGAGAGACTTTTAAATGATATATTTTCTAATTATGTTTGTAATTGCTCGAAACAGCTGTTTAAGCAAAGATAATAAGTTGCTCCAGTACAAACGCTTCCTTCGCCCTCTTATTTCGTACGCAGCGCCGGCCTGGTCATATGCAGCAGTATCTAGTATTAAATTACTAACTGCACAACAGAATATAACTATTAAAATGATTGTCAACGCACACTGGTATGTGCGGAACATCGACATACACAATGAATTTAATATTCCCACTCTTCCAAATTTTTACAGACATCTAGCTGAAAATTTTTATAACAATATTAGAAATGATCTCTTTTTGGAATACTTCGACTATGACCACGCTAGAAACCGTAAGCGGCCTCGAGCCGCACTGTCTCTCTAATTTCTCCTAATTAAAATTGTTAAAAAAACAATATATATATATATATATATATATATATATATATATATATATATATATATATATATATATATATATATGTGTGTGTGTGTGTGTGTGTGTGTGTGTGTGTGTGTGTGAGGTCTAAAAAAGGGTAGTTGGAAATTATGGAGTTAAAAACGATTTTAAAAAGAGAACTCTTTTATAATAATAAAGTAAATGAAAAAGACCCACTCTCGCGTAAGCTTTCAGGATAATCCGGTCAGGCGGAAGCATTTTTGACCTATATTTGATGAGCTTTCAAACAGATAAGTTTCAATTAGCGCGGGGACATGGAACTGTCAACAACACTCTACGCGCGTCTTCGACGGAAAAGTGAAAATGGCGCAAGTTTCACTTTAACGATGGTTTAATAAACTTATTATTATCAAGAAGACTGTTTTCCATTCGCTTTTACTCTGGATCACGACATGTCATATATATATATATATATATATATATATATGTCAGGTCTAAAAAAGGGGTAAATGGGAATTATGTAAGTTAAAAATGATTTTAAAAAGAGAACTGTTTTATAATAATAAAATAAATGAAAAAGACCCACGATCGCGTAAGCTTTCAGGCGGAAGCATTTCTCAGCTTTTTGATGAGCTTGCAAACAGATAAGTTGGAATTTGGCTCGTGGACATGGAGCGGTCAACACCTTCACGCATAGCTTCGCCACGAACATTGAAAATGGCGCTTGTTGCTTTCCGTAAGAACGATGAGTTAATAAAACTTATTATTATCAAGAAGACTGCGTTCCATTCACCTTAATTCTGTACCACGACACTTTACATATATGTATATATATATATATATATATATATATATTTTATTTTTTTTTTTTAAAGTAAAGTACGCTGAAACGTCAAAATACGTGCTAATCACATGCTATATAGTTTGACGATTGAAATCGCCAAATTGGTGAAACTTTTTTCTTGTCGCTTTTTGATCGCCATAATAACCAACAAGTACTTTTAATCAAAACAAAAAAGTTAGTATTAGTAAAATAAAAAAATGATAAAAGGATCTTTAGTTTTACAGCAAAAATTGCATATTTTGTATATGCCTCTCGAAAGGAAAAAGTAAATAAGATGCTATTCATTTTGTTTGTGAGATGGAATGGATGGAATGTTATCTGGTTAAATTCACCTATCAAATACTTAGTTGTGACGTCATATCTCCATGGCATTCTTACATCAGTGGAAAATCATTTGTTTGTATAAACATTTAAACCAAAGAATTAAGAGTTTGGGGTTTATAAAAATATTCTGTTAATTATGGGGCTACTAATATGAGACTTAGTGAAATTAATTCTCTAAAATATTTCAAATCCTCTGATACCTGTGTCAACCCGAAACTCCCGTTTTTAGAGGAGTTGAGGTTACTCACAGTATCGCGAGGTCGAGATTTATTTGACTGTTTTTAGTTTTCCGCGATTGGCAACGTAGAAAGAAATGGAGTTAGAAACAAAATGGAGCGGAGGTTGTCGTCGACGATGTCGAATACAATTATGTTTGAAGAATAAAAGCCTTTAGAATCGAAATTGACCTCACCTTCTGGTTTAAGACTTCGAAATATATGTGTGTGTACATCACGTGAATGACCTCTACAAAAAGCTCTCTCAAAGACTATTTCATTTAGAGAATAGAACATACAGACAGGCAAGAACAGATTTTAAAATAAGTAATAAGATTTTCAATTTCTTCAAATTATATTTAAGATTGTTCATATTCAGATCACGCTTACACAAATCAGAAATTTGCTGACCTGCTTCGAGGACTTGAGATGTTGCCTATGCAGGTGATCAAATATTGCTCCGTATTCTTCGTGGATTCGCTGCATCTCGTTGATGTGTTCAGCCACTCGCTCCATACCCTTCAGGGCCTCTGAAAAAAGGTTATAAACGGTAAGTTAGAAACATTCGATGCATTTATAAATGATTACTTGAACAGATACGTACTAACTCTCTTGTTAAGTTAAAAAAAAATAAAAAAAAAACCGGTCTTAACGTTTAAAATGAACCAGATGACGGGCTGTCTCTGTTGTTTGAATTCCACTATTAGTAAGAATGTTGTATTCGTTTAGAATTAAGTTTAAGTAATAGGTCCCCGTATAATGAATCGTATCTCCTCATACTTACAACCAAGTTAATCCGAGTTGTTAAATATGAAGATAGCCAGCTGAAAAAGTTCTGGTGAAATTCAGTGTTACTGAGTCAAAATCACTTTGTTTATGTAAAGCCCTTATCACACGTCAACATGTACGTGTTGTAAAAGCAATGGATTCTGTTTAGGATTCCTTTTTTTTTTGTTGAAGAATATGCCGATTTCTCGTGTGAGAAAGAAAAATTTTCAACTGATTAAGGTCCGTATCACATGGGATTTGGAACCAAAATAAATTGATATTTTTTTTGCTGTAATACAAGAAATACGGATGTGTCGATTTCTTTTGTTATAGCAGAAAAGTTTAAACTCATTTAGTTTGGTTCGATTGAACATTTTTTCACTCTCATACGAGAAATTAGCATATTCTTCAACGGGAAAAGGAATCCTAAACGGAATTTGTTGCTTTTCCAACATGTAAACGTTGGCGTGTGATAAGGCTTAAGGTTGGAGAATAACGTTGGAATACAAATATTATTTGATAATAAGCGGTATGTGGGCTTTATATTATTTGTCTTTTAATTCCCTTAAACGAAGCTGTAGAAATATGCTTGATTATTTTTTAATAAAATTTAAGTACTAAGCATTTAACGTAGAATAAAATAGATTAAGTGGATTGTCATACTTTGTAACGAGTGTATCCATTTATTATTTTGATTAACAAATGGTTAAAAGGAGAGTATTTTGGGCTGAACATTTCCATTATGTAATATTATTTTTACCTAAGATTTTAAAAGGTTCTTCTGAAAACCTTTTAACTGCCTAATGGATTACTTTGACTTAGATTCATAAATTGTTCGATATAATCTTTTAAATACGCTAAATTTTTTCCTCCTATGTGGTTAAACGAATATTTTTTTTAATCTTGTCAGTTTACCACCACTAATTGCCAACTACTCACTATTACAGTCAATTATAATTTCTAGGGATTGAGTGCTTTAAGATTAAACTTGTGGTAGTGCTGCAGTGTTTGATTATTTAAGTACTCTTAATGGTACGCATTTACTGAAAACTTTGAAAATTATATAACGCAGGGAATAGAATGTGTACTCGATATGTATAGGTTTGGAGCACTACAGTTTACTTTCTTTTTGATACACGAGACCTAATAAAAGGGCTATTCTAAAGCTGATTGAAGACTACGTTAATGAAGCGGAATTAAATCTAGAATTTACCGAAGATAGATGTACCCATTTATCTTTACAAGAATAAGGCTATTTATACTGGGTATTCAGATAGATAATTCATGCTCAAAATATATTAAGTATTCCTTAACGAAATAAAAGCCTTGATATTTAGTTTTAAATTTTACTTAATGCTTACTTAGATTGAGTAGTGTTAGTTGCAGTAGATGACTCATTTGAAGTTTGATTTTCCTTCACTCCTGGAAAGCAACTGAAATTTTTATGTTTATAAGTTACTAATTGATTTGTATTTCAATCGATTCGCAAACATATACGAAGTCCAAAAAATACTGAGCGAGATTTAGTGAGTCAATACAAATTTCTTTTTGGTAAGGGTGATTGTTAATAGAGTTAGGTTATATACATAATTGCCTAAGAATTATTTATTTCTAGAACATGTTGCATATTACTTAAGAATTATTTAGCCACAAGCAACTGGTTTGGTTAAAAATAGACAGGAGAAATCGTTAAAGTGTAATCTCAGAATTATTAAAATATTGTTAAAATAGTCTAATGCCCAGTCTTTTAAAGCGGATATTTAACTTCTGATTCTCCCTTGTGATGTTTGTGTAAAGTAAATAGACAGATAGGTAAGAAAAGTTTTCTACTCATTTGAAAGCTTGTTACCACATTTTACATAATTACATTATTATATTTTCTGGTTACGACTACAGAAAATGGACTTCCATACCAGATGATGAAGCTCAATCATTTGCTAAAATAATTTGTTCTTCATTTGAAAAACCATAAAGGCTATTTCAACTAATTTGATACAATCATATCCTCATACTTATCTGATACATATCTAAAACATCCCTATGCTTAGATTTAAGCTTTGCACAGCAGAGTGGTATTCAGAATGAAGTTTCAGTTAAGGCAATCCAAAAGACTCGGGAAAGAAAAATTCAGGGACCTGCAGACGTGATACCTGTAGAATTTACAAGATGAAAATTTACTTGATGGATATCATGTTTAATTTTAATTTGGCTCATTGGTTTTAGAAAGCTACGAAAACATTGAATATTTTGGAAAAAATCAAATAGGTATCTAAGTATACAAGTGTATAAAATATGCTTAGTTAATATATAATTAGTTAATTCTTATACGTAGTAAATAAGTATTATGTATGTATATACGTAAAATGTGTTAGATGCATTATAGCATTATAGTATTTATAGACCGTCTAAATTTTGGTGATAAGCTTCTTTTACGGAGTTCAATTTAATGGAACTCTATTTACATCTTATGGACCACAAGTTCTTTTCTTTCGTTGACATTCATGGATCGATCCAAGCCCATATTGTGAGTCCTCCAGCTGTCCCTGGTGGTGTAGATCACAAGTATTGGGCCAACAGATTTCTGCCAAAGTGCTAATTGTCGTCATTTTCACAAGCGAGGGAACGTATCAGAGTAGCGGTCTTGGAATTCGGAAACTATTGGATGCTCTAGCCCTCTAAGCGGTTTGCACGTACAATTCCGCCAGCTGTCACAGACAATTTTCAACTCCCAAAAATGTTCTAAAAATAAATGTATTGTACATTTCTGACAGTGCTTTTCCCACATGAAATTATGAGGTAGGAGGGTCAGGTCGATTGTTTAGGAACTGCACCCCTCTTTGACTGACGTTTATTGAGGGATGCACCCCTACTCTCGGAGGAACAAAGACGCTGATAGCTTCTCATGGCTTTGTCAATCTCTATTTCGAAGTATTTCGTTTGCGGCAACATATATATCTCTCATTGCACCACTGAAATATCTTGGATGACATTAGTAAAAAATATAAATAATTCTCAAAAAAAAAAATTATTCGTACTTTTAGAATACGTTATTTCTTATGTGATGATCTTCGAGACTTGACGAGCTTTATGTGTCTTAAAATTTAACAATCAATAATGTCTATTTATATATATATTTATAACCGGAAGTAATGAGAGAATAACGAGGGTGGGGCAAAGGGTGAAGTAAAAAATCATAGAACACTTTGGTAACTGACACAATAAAACTTTAGCGTATTTTTGGAGACCTTTTTTTCCCCGGTGTGTTCCACTCGGAGGGCTAGTAGACCCGTTGATGACGTTAGAGTTAGTTTGAGTGGAGCGTATCACCAACACCTTCTAAAGTATCCTCTTTTAGGAGGTGTTGGTATCACGCGGAACGATTGATGACGTCAGAGTTAGTTTGGGTGGCTGCTGCCACGAAAAGAAAGGAGGGCCCTTCTCCCCGAAGAGAGTTCTGGATACATTACTGGTGTTAAGTTTATGAAGAAAATTGAAATATGTTATTGAATATTCAAAACTGAGTTAGAGTCTTGAAACTGATGACATAATATATTGTGAAATCAATACAAGCTTTCATTTGTACAGCCTACCTAAAAACTTACCAAATCAACCAGTTTATTTAAAAACTCTAGTTTGTTTTAAAATTCATCTCATGATCTCATTTTGAAAAAGTATTTTAAATTTTATAACTTTTATTATGTTTAAATTTTAAATTTGACATGATTCTGCATTAATCAAATTGAAAAATTTTATTGATTACATAAAATTAAAAACATATTTGTAAAAAACAAGCATTCTACAGAAAATAACATCTCTAAATAAAAACATTTGGTTTTATAAAAACTTTAGAATCTGAACCATAATGTTTAAATAATATTGTTTCTTGAGAGATATGTGTTTTTTTCTGTATAGATATTTTTTTCTGTAGAGGTATGTTTTTCTATAGAATATTTTCCTTTAGAGATATATTTTTCTTCTATTGAACATTTTTTCTCTAGCGATATGTTTTTCTATATAATGTTTTTTTAGAAAAATGTTTTTTACAGAGTATTCCTTCTTTAGAGGTATGATTTTTCTGTAGAATATTTTTTCTTTAGATATATATTTTTTTCTATAGAATATTTTTTAGAGATATGTTTTTGTTTGTGTAGAATTTTTCTTTTTTAGAGATATATTTTTCTATAGAATGTTTTCTTTTAGAAATATGTTTTTTCTATAAAATATTTTTTTTTCTTCAGATATCTCCTTTTCTATAGCAATTTTTTTCTTTAA
>CM063504.1:126697836-126712836 GCA_032207245.1 Pardosa pseudoannulata
TTTTAAAAATAGGTTGGTAACTTACCTGGATGAAGAACTTTCTGAGCCTTCGAGTGACTGGCACAAAACGAACTGTAAAGTTTGAACTGGTCAGCATAAAGCAAGAAAGAGTTGCCCAGCGCAAACAACACATTCTGAAAGACACAGAGGAAGAACTTTCTTGAAACTATTAATCAAAAAACACTTAAAGTTCTTCTGCTCAATTTTAAATGAGAATATTAATTCTTCTCCTTTAACTTTATTTTACTTATTTCATATATTTTAAATAAACAAAATACTAGAAAATATTTATAGTCAGACATTACGAATAATATTTTCGTTATTCCCAGCTTAAACACAAACTACCACGGAAAAAAAAAACAGTTTTGGGCTAATTTTCCTAGGAAGACAAAAGTTTACTGTATACTCACAAAGAGTTATATATATCATCTATGAGGTTCTTCCATAATGAAGTGAAAATATGAGTGCTCCTACATTATGGTCGACATATGTTACAGGTGACGTCTACGGCATAAAGGCGTCACAAGTCGCCTGAGATGGGAATTTGGTATCATAAATTCACCACTCTGGCGACTTTTGATGTCATTATGACACGAAAGTCGCCTGTGACATATATTGACCGAAATATGGTAGCACCCTAAATCTTGGTGAGGTATAAGAGAATGCCCATCAGTAAAGTTTCTGTTTCTTTTTAAAAACTACAGAAAAGAGTTTTCTTTAGCTAAAATAGAAAACCTCTTGAAAAATGACGAGCTATTACAATGTGTTATTTGTAAAACTCCTTGCATAAAAGAAGATATCATCGACTTACCTTGAACTGCGAGGGCGTTTCGAACTTGTTAAACTCAGGTTCAGGAGCGATCGCTTCTTCTAGGCTCTGCAGAAACACCCGCTGGAACTGCACAATTTCCTGGATATTGCCGAAGAGCGCGTGAATCTCCGCGTTGCTGAGAAAAGTCTCTTTCTTCATCGGCTCCAGGTAGTGCTCCAGCAGGCTGTTTAAGTGCTGAGTCACATCGGAGAGGGAACAAAGAAAGAAAAAAACCACGGAGTGTCAGTTTTGGAAATACGTCTTAGGAAAGCAAACAAATAAAGAAATCTGCTGTCAGAACCATCATTGGCTCTCTGCGATTTCAGATTTTCAGTTAGGTCAGTACACACAAGTTGCGGAATATTGCTTCAGGGCCACGTATCTGGGAAAATGAGACTGATATTTTTTTCATTGTTCTGAGAACTTGCGAAACGTCCCTATATAAAGATCGAATAATTTACCCAGAAATTCACTACACGAGGGTTTGATTGACACTTGTCTACTTCTGTATCGTAAGTACATAGACCTTTTTAACTTCATTAAATAAATTGCATAAATAAGCTTTTTGTTTATTCTATCTATTCAAGTCTAATAAAGTAAATAATGTTTATCACTAAGAGACTAAGATATCTAAAATAATCCATAATTCGTTTTAATTTTAAGGTGATTTGGTACAAGTCATGTTGGATTCCTTTAGTTCCACGTTAAACTATGAAAATTTTTTTTCTACTTGTGGGTAGTTTGCCTTTAGACAATTCTTCAGACAAATTTTGCCTCGTAATAGATCAGAAATTCTCCGGGGTTGTGTGACTAAAATTAAAAAAAAAAGCGAGAAAAATATAGTCAATTTTAAATTATTTGTGAAATTTGTCATAGATTTCTTTGCACTCAAATAATTTTACTTTAACCCATTAAATCTAAGAAAAAAAGAATCCCACAAGTTCCGTAGTAAAATTTGCTTTTAAAAAATCTTCAAGTACCACCTAGAAGTAGAACGATTTTCCCCATGGAACTAGAGGTATCCGATATGGCTAGAACCTACAACTTTAAATGTACAACTTATCAAGCCCTGCTCTTTATACGAAAATCAAAATATTTTTACCTTGTGTGAGACCAGTAAAATCTGAAATAAACTTGAGCCACTATATCAATACATTCAGCATTGAGATGAAAAAAGATTTTTTTCCGCTTCTAAAACAATATATACATTTATTGCTTTTATTTTAGGTATAAAAGTTTTAATGCTTAAAAACAAAGAATTTTAGATAATTTCTGTAGTTAGGGTATAAATTAATATATTCTTATTAATATATAAAATGTAAGTGTACCATAATCGTGTGTTTTTAAAAAGGAGTCACATTTTGGAGTTTCCATAATTTTAACATATGTAATAATAAACGGTGATAGGAAGAGCTCTATATTACAGTAAGCGTAATTTCATGTGTGGAAAAAAAGGAACTTAAATTCAGATATGTGAGTGAAGGAATAAAATGTAAAAAATGAGAAATTTTAGCCGTGCACAGTAATACTTTACAATTTTATGAATTTACATGCAATTCGAAATAAAGTTAAATCTGTGCATAATGGCGACTGTATATCAAACAAAGAGGATTTTTATAAGAAGTATAAAAGGATAACGCTGGAATTAAAAAAAAGAAAAACGAATTTAAAAATATAAAAGAGTATGTTATTTTACTGTACATTAAAAAAAAAGTTTTCATAACATAAAATATCGATCATATCCCATGCAAGAAACCAAATATTAAACCATTCGTGAAGTTGATGATTTAGTAATTTGAACTAATGTAATAAGATGTAAAAATGTACAATTTTTCGCATTTATCAAGCTACACGCAATGTAGAAAAAAAAGAAGCTAAGATTGGTGCAAAATTGGTGCTGATTTTGCAATAAAACTATTGTAAAGAGTCAAAACTAAGTTGCATGAGTTCAGATTTTTTTTTATAGTTTGAGGATGTTTTATTCTTTTATCTATTTGATTACAAAATTTATGAACATCAGATTACTAAATACTTTAAGCTTAATATTTAAGCTTAAAAGCTTAAAAATTTGAAGATAGGTAATAAGATCGCGTGCGACCTACCACCTAGGGCCTACCATTAGGTTGATACCATATTGCAGTCGAGGTATGTTACAGGTGAGATACGCGTCATAATGATGTCAGAAGTTGTCATTATGACGCCGCAGAGAGAGGTAGGAAATCCTATGTCTGGCGACTTTTGACGTCATTATGAGTCGGTAGTCGCTTGTGACATATCTCGACAGCAATTTGGTAAAACCCATAGTTAGTTGTTTACGGCACATCTAAAATGAGTTATTTCAATATAGAGACTCGAGCTTTCGATCATTCATAGGCTCGAGCTAGATCACCCATGTACATTAATGACAGCTGGGGCATTTAAAATAGATTCGTGGTTGTAATGTCCGAAGTTCCCAAACGATACCTCTGAAGGTGGAGGGCTAAGACTGGAGGGAGGGGGTCTTCTGCTTGGTTCCTGTTTTTTAATTGCAAGGATCTAATTGAGCAAAGTCGTTCTTTAACCTTTGAGGTTCTTATCAAATGAAAGCCGCACCCCTTCTTGAGATTTACTCCGTCTTTAGTTCTTGTGGTTCCTCGCTCAAGTGAAGCAGCATATCAACTTTAGATTCCCTCAGATTCTATAACGAGTTTACCAATCGCATATTAAGATGACTTTTATTGGACCTGGTGCAGGCATTTCTACACAAAGAGGATCTAGTGAACAACAAATTGTGTTTTGATGTTTGCGTGGAATTGTTATACATATCACAATCTTTCGGAGTCCCCTTCTTAAGAGCCTATCTTGATTTTGTTACTACTGGTTCCAATTTGCAGAATGAAAAAAATAAAATAATTATTGAAATCATTATCATGAACATTTAATTATAATTTTTTTATTTTCATATTGAAAAATAGTGTTTTTTTAGTGGTTTTATAAAATACAATATCATTGTTCAATTTAGTGGTGTCATCTATAAAATAATTCACCAACTAAAAAGCAATAGGTCATACACTACATCATTACCTTAGTTTAAAGTTAATTATTAACGTTAGAGAATTATTTTTGAACAGTTTAAACAATTTGAAACTCTAAAAAGAAAATAAAAAGGCAAAATATCTATCAAACATTTTTTGTACAATTATTCATTTTTACAAAAGAACGTTGTTTCTTTAAAAATTGCTAGAGATTCCATAGCCTGTCTTTCTATTCATATTAAACATAACAGCGAATCATACCCCTGATGAAGTTAATTTTTAATTAGAAATATTTGAGGAAAATAATATATTTTATGACATAATATCTAGTTCTCAGTAAATTTGTATTTTTAATGAAAATCTTGAAAATAACTGCACAAAATTCATTCTTTCCCACATTATTAGGATTTAATTTCTAAATGTCATAAATTATTAAAACGCTAATTCCTGTTTGAATAAGTTTTAAGTTATTAAATAATGCAAATGGTTTTCAATTCGTAACATTTTTATTTTCTTGTTTACGTAATATAGAATAAATATTGTAATGGTCCAAAAATTCAATCTTTAGATTTTGATTGATCTTCACATTTTGCCCCCCCCCTCCGAGTCATAAAATATAATTTTTGAAATTATATCAGTGTGTGTCATATGCGAATGTGATAGCGAGAACGTTTTGTGTGAGAGAAACCAAATTTTAAATACGTACATTATAACAGTATTTTAGCTTTCTTTCAACTTAGGGGATACTTTCAGCAACTGGAGGTAGAAAAACAAAACGATATGGACGTATTCACAAACGATTGAAATAATGCTTTTTAACTCCATTAATTATAGTTAAAATATGTAATAATATAATATTTTATAACAATGCATATAAATAATAAGATAATTCTGAGGGCATATCCTGTAAGAAAATGTATAAAAATCTGAATCTTTTGCGTCCTTGTCCTCATTTCAAGGAAATGAGCCTTTTTATCGGTTTTATTTATTTATTTATTTATGCGCGTTTTTAAAGTTCATAAAATAGCGTGATAGAGAAGTTAAAAAATATTGACGTTATAGTGTTCATATGATTTGTAATAGTAAGAGCAAAATCATGATTAACGAAAACATTTACTTTTCTTTTCTACGAAAAAGCCTGGGGGAAGCTACTTGATTTTTCCTCATTACATGTAGCTTGATCAATGCCATTTTTTTTCATCATGTCAAATCATTTGAACATAAAACGGAAGAGGGTTATGACAGGTTATCTACATCAGAGTGGTGGATGATAGACAATGAGTGTTTAAAATTGCTAAGTAGCAACATACAGTTCATTCCAATAGGAGGGATCAAACAAAGATGATATGAACGAACTATCAACACCTATTTATATCCAAGCAGTCACTGGGACAACAATAAGGTGCAAGATAACATTCCCCTAAGATGGTTTCACTTGCCATTGAAAACTATCTAATTAAACAATTCGAAAATGGCTCGCGATTGGCTACATTTTTGTTATTGAAATTTTCCTTAGAAAATATTCTTCTTGATTCCAAAGCACATTTTGATATTTAGAGAAACAGAGATATAAATTTCCAAAATAATTTAGTCCCTTTTCCAAAATATTTTGAGGCGCTTTTCTTAAAAGTGGATATTTTATTTAACTGAGTGATAAAAAATCTTTAATGGCTATTAAGATACAAACCAGTTAATTACTCATTTTATTCCATGCTATCAGATAATTTCAAACTCAGATACTTTTATTTAACTTGAATTTTGTATTTCTACTTACCAAATTATTCATTACATATATGAAATTAAAAATAATATATCTATCCACTCTACTTAATAGAAATGATAGACAAACAATTAAGCCAATAACTTTTAAATCTGTTTTCTGAATACCGTTATTTTACTAAAATACTATGCAAACAATTTATACAAGGCAAATGTATGAACGTATCTACAGTTCATAAAGTCAAACGTATAAATTTTATGAACAAACTTAAAACCCTTAATATCTACATACATTTCATTAACTACGTTCTATCGGTAAAGAAGTTTCAACGAAAATTGATACGATCACAATGTGTTGTTGGACGAAAACTAATGTTTACTACACGATGCTTAAATTGGTGGGAATATACAGCTTAGACTCTTAATGTTTGCATACAAGGATATAAGAAACCTGTTTGTCCAACGGTTTCCCCCCTTTTAAACTTTCGAATCATAAAAATAGTTTTTGATTAATAAAAACTCAAACTGTTTAACATTTTTAGTAGAGCACAACATTTATGTAAAACTTGAATTAAGAAGCTGCTATGATAAAGAACGAAATTATGCTTGAAAAATGAATTAAGTGAGCAGTCACTTGAAAAAAGCATCGATCTTATAGTCAGAAAGTTGTGCGTTTCAGAACCGAGTCGACCAAAAAGCGTCGTATTCGCTAATTGCAGTTGGGGACATAAAATAGGTTCATGGTGGCAGTGTCCTCCAAATTCAAATAATACCTTTCGAGGTGACAGGCCAAGACTGAGACTCTCTTCTTTGTTTTCAAATTATGAGGACTCTTAGAAGTCTAACCTCTCGAGGCAGTGCTAACCATCTTTCTATGAGAAGTCACACTACTTCTAGATAGAGACGACACAAATCAACCAACCAAAATTAATCAAACTCTTTAGGTTTAACTTTTTCTTTTGGCAAACATTTTTGGACATTCAACGAATTGGACATTTAAAAATCTAGTTTTGGGACTAAGAAAATTCATATGATCAGTTAAAAATGTAAATGAAACTATAATGGTTGTAATGGGTATATTATGTGTATACTACAGAATTTTCAATTAATAAAGAACGGTTATTATAAATAAAAGATTCTCCCTCAAAAATATCGGTTAAAATTCATTCAACACATATAATAATATAATTATTAACATAACTATATCGTTAACGAAATAAAAATAAAAATATCGCCAGCAGATCTTTTTCGATGAAAATTTTGTGGTTAAATGAAAATTTATAACTAGTGATATAGGAATTAGAAGTATAAGAAGTATGCCTTACTTATAAATAATTTCCTTACCAACAGTAATATTAAAAAAAAGTACATTGAAAAATAGTGTTTGTTCTCGATGTATGAGTCTCACATTTATCACTCACAAAAATGGTAAAAATGTGTTAAAACTCATTTTTGATTATTTTGGTTGTTCCCGAATATCGAATTTTCATCGAAGCATAAGGACATATGATTGTTCACAAAGGAAATTATACATGTTCAAAAGTTTTAACACCTTACTCGATTTTCTACTTCTTTTCTTTCATCATTTTAGAAATTTGTCTACTTTTTTTCCCTTTAGTATCTGCAAATAAAACATTGCAAGCAAAATTTTAAGGGGTGAAATCAAAATCTGAATGAGAACGATACGTGTCCAAATTGGCATTATCAAAATGTGTTTGGAGGTATCTTATTCATTTGCCAGCGTCGCTTCCTGCAAGTTCAGAGTCAATCGCATTTGACACCATCTTCGAAGACGGGATGGACTTATGATTGGGAACATAACACAAAAAAACATGTAAACAAAAAAAGAAAGAGAAAGATGGAGCAGTCCCTTGTTTCATATTGATGGTGCAGAGAGAGTGAGAAGAGATAGAGATAAAAGAAAAAACAAGGAGGTATTAGTAATTTTTGAAAATAGGATCGACCATGCGTCACACATCCATATGTGGAAGAGGAGAGGGATTGGGTGGGCAATGATGAAAGTGTGTCTCAAATTACCTTTTTCAATGCTTCCACATACCAAGCGACCAGCTCGCTCATGTGCTGCACCAACAACATAAAGGACTAGGAGTCAGAAATAGCAGGGATACAACACTTCCAAAAATGGGGCTTTTCTAAGGGGAGTTCAACAAACATAGTCAAAGTAGATCTCTTTCAGAAAAGAAATCAAGATAAAAGCACAAGAGCACCAGTTAGCGGATCTGTTTTTTCTTTCTATCTCAAGGGGAATCATCCGAGAAGGTAATGCAGTAAAAGTCCGTTAATCCGAAATAATGATAAATTATTTTAACTCTCTTCAAGAAAAAAAAAACAGAAATATTCATTTCTACTTTAATTCAAATGCTGTAATGAAACCTCGTAAATACTGTCGTACTTTTGTGAGCATAAATAAAATATAAAAATTTTCAATAGCAGTAACTAGAAGATGAAAGTGATCTATTTATTACCTCTTGATAGTAATTCTACCTTTAAAGGTGATAATCCCTAAGATATCTGTTTAATATTTACAAAGTAAATATGATGTCTAAAGAGACATTTATCCCTTGACAATCAGGTTTGTTTGGGAGCGTTACTGCCATTTTTTTAAACACGACGGTTAATTAAGTCAAAATCTTTTAAAAACGATTCCGAATGTATATCTATATCAGAAGCGGCATTCGAACCCGCGGAAAAGAGTTAAAACTTGAAAAGCAGTTGTTCAAATACTTAACATCTTCAGTTACTTCATTAACTCGCATTATGAATAGCGAAGTGTCAACGAAAACTGCAACCAATATTTGGAAGAAAACCATCTATTATTATACGATGCCTAAAATGATTGAGGGTAAGTTGAGTATTAAAGGTTGTAAACGAGGCTAATAGACTTCTCTTTATTCATTCTTCCTTTATTTTAAACAAGCTAAATTATGTTTAAATTTATGCTGAAAATTAATTTCCTAAAGATAGGAAAGAAAAAAAAGTATGGAATATTTCTATGTCTGTGGCAAATATGTTGCATTTTTTCTTGATCTAACAGAGTAAAACTTATGGTTTAACTTAGAGTGCTGCCATATTGGGGTTGAGATATGCATCATAATGACATTAGAGAGGGTAATTTATGGTAGGAAATTCCCTTCTCTGGTGACTTCTGGCGTCATTATGAAGCAAAAGCCGCCTTTTACATATCTCTACCGCAATATAGTAGCAGCCTTATATTTAAATTTGTGTTTTAGGAATTTGTAACCTGTATAATTTGCAGGAAACATATAAATTACAAGGTACGGCTATTAATTTCCAGGACTGACGTAACTGTAGGAGAACGAAAAGCCGGGAGATGGCGCTAATGATTGCATATTGAAGAACCTTTTCTTGCGCATGTGCAGTGCAATCGGAGCCATTCTGATTTTTTAGTTTGGTTTTGGTTTTGCAGTGCTGCGGTCTACTTTTTTGCAACACGAGGGCTAATGAGACCGGGACCTTCTGCTTAAAGCCGATTCCGAACGGCTACGAACATGTATGCCATAGAAGGATTCGAACCCACGAACTGCGGTTCCGAAGGTCAGCACACTAATCATTCGGCATCGTTCGGCGGGAGCCATTCTGAAGTAAGTGGTTCTCGTGGAAAGGCGCATTAAAGCGTAGCTCTTAAATTCCTGTTGTCTAAGTGAAAATGGAGCAAATAATTAACATTAAATTTTGCTTCAAATTGGGAAAGACAGCTGGGGAATCCTACGAAATGTTAAAACAACTTTACGACGAGGAAGCATTATGCCGCTCAAGTACTTTTGAATTGTTTAAATGCTTTCGGGACGGGCTCGAAAGCGTCGAAGATGATCCACACAGAGGTCAGCCGCAGTCCGCAAGCACGCCGGAAGCAATTGAAACTGTAACATCACTTTTAAAGAGCATTCCAAAAGAAGATTTCTTTCCGAAATTTGAACAGCCGAACACAGACGTGCATTACGGCTGATGGGGATTACTTCGAATCATATTAAATGGATATGTGTTTAACATTTTTTCCTTCTGAGTTATTCCACGAGTCCTGGAAGTTAATAGCCAGACCTTGTATATTAGTTCTTATTTTGTTTAGATCTGAAAAATTGAAATCGAATACAATTTGGATTTTAAACGCAACGTATATAATAAATCATAATTACTGGTTAAGACGGAATTTTATTAGCATAAAAAGAAATAGGAGTTATTGTAATTTTCAAGAAAGTTTACGTTAGGTATGCAAACTCAGATACAATTTAACATTTAATTCTTAGTAGCTTTTAAAACATTACTTTAAATCTTTACCTAAAATTCAATTTATCTGAAAGTAGTAAATTAACTTTCTGGGGATATAATTTGAAACAAAAATCTGGCAGTTACAAAAATCGTATTTCATAGCAGATTATCGAACTTTTACTGCGATAAGGAATATGGTTCTTAATGTTTTAAGAATTTCCTTGAATGCTCTTAACTGAATAAAAGCTTAGTTCTTAACGGAAATCAGTTTTGGTGATGTGTTTGGTGATACCGAAATTTTATCCCGACATATTAAAAGCGTATCTTTTTAATTTCGAATTAAATGATGGTATAGGGATCCATAAAATATACTGAGAAACAGTTCTCCATTAGAAACTGAAACAAATATAATACCACATGCTAATTCTAAATAAAAAAACACGAGCCATGCAAGCAGTGTTCATATGTGCTTTTTAAAGGATGGGAAATGTTGCTGAAGGAAATCTACGTGAATTATTGCATGATGCTGAAAATATATAAAGTGCAATATCGAAACACGTGTCAAATGCTTTCTACAACGTAAAATAAATAACACAGATTATTAGAAATTCTTCGTAAATTAATCAAATAAGAAATAAAAACGAAGAAAACAAATATCCAATATTTCATTTAATTAGGTGCAAAATGACAAAAAATAGACTAAATCTATTACTTAGCATTTTCTTCAAAAATTGTCAACTGAAAAAATGGCGTTTGGGAAGATAAAATACACAAAACAAAAAGGTTCTATTGGCTGTCATCTAAGCACAAAAATCATCAGCAATTCATTCAAAATATCCATCCACTTTATCGTGTCATTGCCTCTATAATTTGAAATCGGCCTAGTTTAGATAATTTCTTACGATACAAAAAAGTACAACAATGGAAATGTACAATCAGTATGTACAGATTAAAAACTTAAGCATTAATTTGATGAGATTTTAAATCTTGCACTTATAAGTGTATAAATGTAGCAAAAAAAAAGCTTGCACAAAATATTTTGCAGAACTGGATAATGTTCGTTTTGAGACTGAATATTTGATTCTAGTTTAAAAAAGCGATCGAATTTTAAAGATATACAAAAGGTGTAGATAGAAAGGATCTTTTTAATTTTTTTCTATTGCGATTTCATGTTAAATTAAATTGGGATTTACATTTAAGTAAATATAATTATGAGGCATAGATTCAGAAAACGAATTGAGATATAAGTAATTTTTCAAAACAGGATACACAGAATATGTGGAAAAGGAGACGTTGCAATTAACCCTTTGCCTTAAAACAACGTATGGGAGACAACCTAAAATGAGAACCTCGTATCACACACGTGATGATTCTGTCTGTCCAAAAGTGAAAAGCTCGTGTCAGACACGTGATGATTCTTTTTGGCCAAAAGTGAAAAGCTCGTATCAGTAATAAAACAATACCCCTTACAAAATTTTGACTAATATTATACATTATTCACTTATAGGTTATTCACGCAATAAATTCTACATAGAAAATATTTAAACGACTGAAAATTTTTACTTTTGTTATAGAACAAAAAACATAGAAATAATATGTGAAATAAAAACATTAATAAAATTTTTTTAATAAAAGTGAAATGAAATATAATTATCAAGTTCTGTGGTTTTGTTAAATAGTAAATTTCAGTACTATTAATGTCCACTGATTTACTCACAATTTAGCCCGTGATGAAACTGCTTCTGGTCACGACGCATGAGAAAAGCTTTCATCAAAAGTGGCACACACAATCGTCTCTCGATTCATAAGACAAGAGGTTAACACAGTGAATCTGTGCATATTTGTATCCTGTTACGAGGGTTATAATTCAAACCAAGCGGAAGATAATGGTATCAACCGTGTTCAAACGTTCACATCACACGAAACCTCCACGATAGATTTCTGCTTACTACTGTATCAACGAGTAGCTTAGTCTACAAAGGCAGTGATATCGTAACCAGGGGGTTGTTGAACGAGGCTCCAGCTGGCCAAACATCCGCACTAATGGTGGTTGGGGCAAGTAAAATAGATTCATGGTCGCTATGTCCTGCAGTTTCCCAATCAATACATCTAGAAGTGGCAGGCGAAGTCTGGGGGTCTTCTGCTTTGTCACTGCATCTAAACTACGAGGACCCACTAAAGCTTTAGTCAGGGTTCAGTCCTCGTGACTTCTCGCTCAAAGGAAGATGCTTATTGCCCTTAATCATAGGCCAATCACATTTTGTGACGGGATTTATTGGACCTGGTATAGGCTTTCCTACTTCAGAGGGATGAGTAGCAACAGCAGCAAAAATTATTAATAAACTCAGTCTTCAATATGCATGTCTTACTGGAGGTTCTTAGTTACTAGAATATTATTTTACTCATTTGCCAGGAATATTAGCAACCTGTAAATAATTTTTTGCCTGAATAATTTTTAATTTTGTAAACTAATTTTATTTCATCCAAATCAATCTTGATTTGCTTTTTGACTATCTGCTACTTTTTAGAAAAATTTAAAATCGAAGCCATTCTTTTCACTACATTTTTAGATTTAGAAAGATGAAACTGATAGACAATGAAAATTTAAATATATTAATAATTTAAAAATGGATTAATATAATACATTTGAATAAAAGTTTTCTGTCAGTTGTTTTCCTATTAACACCATCCAGTTCTGCTACCACAAAATAATTACCCTCAGTCTATAGAACTACTGATACCTTAACATACGTCCTTTCAGTGTCGATAAGTTCCATGATGACTTTTCTTAATTTCTCACCATCAGATAGTTGCCTAGATGGAATGAAAGGAATACTGCCGGAGCCAGTACTACCAGTACTGCTAGCACCTCCAATACTTGAACTCCTCCTCTCCAAAGGAGCCCGGCAGTACTCTGTAACCGTGTCAGCGGTCTGGAAAGACAAAAAGCGAAATTCTAATGAAACTGAAAATTATACCAGTGCTATATTCAAATCATAAGCAAAATTATATCATTTTCAGTTAATATAAATATTTCACATATATCCCCTTCTGGAAATAGCCTCGACGTTGTGTAAAACAGTGTACTTCATGAAATATTGTATTTTTTCATGCATGTGTGAGTGTTTAGATGTTCTGATATTATACAGCTGCTATTGTACGTATGCCTAATTTTTCCTTAATAAGTATCAAAATTATGTTTTAACACACAAATTCTGTGGACTTCTAATGAAATAATGGTTTAATAAAAATAAGTCACAACCATTTTGCAAACTTGGTATTTGGACATTATCAAGTATTGTAATTTGCAATTTAGTAATTTTTGCAAACGAGAAGTGAAAACTGATAGCTTAATAGAGTTGAATATTTCTTTGGCTAAAGAAAAATATTAAATAATTATTTTGAAATGTGTGTTTGTGTAACGGACAAATAATACGTAAAAGTAAATTATCACCACATAAAATTGTGACTAGCAAAAGTCAATAATAATGTCTATAATCTCAAAAAACAAATAAAAATTTTGTTTATTTTAATGATTGTTTATTAAAGTTAATTACTAGAATTAATTTAAGGTCATGCGAAATACAGAAAACTGTATTGTCGTTTATGATTCAAGTGGTCTAGCCCAACTAGCCCCATTTTCTAAGTCCATAAATATGAAAACAGTCTAACAACAGGAGAGGAGTTGAAAAACCTCGTCCAAGTCAAGAGAGTTTAAAAATATCCTCGAGCGATGGCTGAGTATTCCCACACTTTGTGCATAATCTAAAAGTTTTCTGTCCGTGCATAATCTAAAAGTTTTCTGTCCCTGTACATATGAGAGGTGCCTTGGCACGCTGATGATGTCCTCCTTTACAAGGGACTCGCTGGCTTCTAAGACCCTAGACAAGCAAGGCAACATCAGGGCATTTTCTAGAGTACCAGTTATGTATAGGAAGGATCTTACAGATATCCATATGCAGTTTTTCCACTTTAAAAATGCCTGATTGAAAGTAAATGGCATATCTGGATGTAAAAGTTCCAAAGAAGCAGCTTTAACCCTTAATTCTACTATCTCAGTATCACTAATTCCTACATGAGACCAAACATACTGAAAATGAATCCCCAAATTCGCTCAGAGTCCATGAATTTCAAACAAAATACCAGCATTGTCCTCAACATTCATCCACTTGCTTAGATGTAAGATGGAAGATTTGCTATCAATCAGTATCCATATGTGCTCAGAATCAGGCTCAGTAATATTCTCAATATAGGCCATAGGCCATTTTCAATATAAACATATTGGTTTGGTTTTGGTTTTGGTTTTGGAGAGCTACGGTCTAATTTTTGCAACACGAGGGCTAATAAGACCATAAACATATTGAAAGTTGCATAATGACTCAATGTTATCCCTTGCAGAAAACTTTCAAGTGGTGGATGAAAATCCTTACACAAAATATTACTGAATACTATGGTTCTAATAAGGGAAAGTACAATCCTTTAAGAATAACAGAAGAACTGTTTAAGAAAACATAGCACTTTCCAAGACTTAAAATCTTAAATTTATAACAGCCTTTTTCGGATTGCTCATAAAATAAAATATTCTGTTTTGGACTTAAGTTTCTAGAAGTTCTTTTACAATACTTTAGCGTTAAGAAAATTATTTATGTTTGTAAATATGTAATATATTTTTCATAATATGCTCCAAATGAATAGAAAAGAAATTTACTTAATCGCAAGATAATTTTTAAAATATGTATTATTAAATTAAAATATGTCTATTAAATTGAAGTAATATATCTCTTTCATCAGTAGACTAAAACTTTAGAAGTATCTGGACTTTTAAAATTTATAATTAAAAAAAACTATTAAGAAATTTAAAGTTAAAAATGAACCTTTATCATGCATGAAATGAAAATATATTGCTTGTACTAATATAATTGGGGTTAACAGAATAAAAATGATAGTTAACTTTTATTTGATGTAAAGAATTAGTTACTGATTTATAATTTCAAGTTATTTTGTTGGTAAGCCAATTTCTATTTTTTTTCACGTAGTCTGAATATTTTAAGATTTTTATAGAAATTATTCCTTTATATAAGAAGATTAAGTAATTTATATAAATTTCGAGGAAAAATTTTAATCTAAATAGAGTAGAATTTTTGTAAATATTGAATCGAAAATAAGCTGTATTAATGCAGAATTTTTACGCCTATATGAACTATGGCC
>CM063504.1:126717836-126752836 GCA_032207245.1 Pardosa pseudoannulata
AAAAAAAAACTATTGTTTCCCTGAAAATGTAATTAAAAACCTGGTTTTGAACAACATTTTGAAAAAGAAACTATTGTTTCCCTGAAAATGTAATTAAAAACCTGGTTTTGAACAACATTTTGAAAAAGAAACTATTGTTTCACTGAAAATGTAATTAAAAACCTGGTTTTCGATGTTACTTGTTAGGAGAAGGACGTATAGAAGCACTTACTGGACTGTTGAGACTTGAGCAGGCTTCCCTCTTTCCAGCTGGGGGAAGGGACAATGAGCTTCTCGATGGTGATGCTGTCCGAGGCCTCCCCGGGCGGCGGGGGGCAGACCAGGGATTCGATGTACTCCAGGTCTGCGCCCGTCGACCGCACCGTACTCGCCAGCTCGGGGGTTTCGGTGCGAGAAGAGCGCATCATCATGCAGAGGGACTGCTCTTCCTGGAGAACGCTCTCGATGTACATCATGTCCAGGTCACTCACAATCGCACCGTTGATCACCATTATTTCGTCACCTTTCATTAGACCTGAAACACAAATTACAGTCCTTTCACCAATCTATACATTGCAATGTTAATACACAAATCTGGATTTTATAGAACGCTAGGTAAAACAAATCTTATCTACGATTCTCCCAACTTTATTAAATTCCGTATCAGTTAGCTTAACGCTAACAGCAATTTGCCAAATGATTGGTTCCATTTTAACCCATTAATAGTTAAGCAGAATATACAATGCATATTGATGAATATCTTAAATATAAGTTATCATGAACTAAGCAGAATAAAACAAATATGAAATTTTAAACAACTTTAATTATTACGGTATATTCTCACGAGTAATTGACTGCCATTTTGAACATTATAGGACTTACGTTATATAAAAAGATAAACTGAGTGATAACAGATTTATTTTCTATGACACATAAACAAACTACTGTAAAGTGAAGCTTTAGGATAGATGAATCTATTATGATTTCAGTCGATGTTCCTGACGAAAATGTAAATTTATGTTGCAAGATAGAAAAATCGTAAAATTTCAATCCAAATGACAAAATTATAAGTAATAGCAAACAGGTTTTCGTAAATTTAGTTAATTTTTTATGGATTGCTATCTTCGAAAAGCAAACATCATTTCGAGAAAAGATGAAAATATTGCAAACTAATTTTTAGCTGTCACTAAAAAGGGACGCAGCGCATTAGTGAGGTGAATTTTACTTTTTTGTTTGGCTGTATTTATATTCAAACAGATGATATAAACAAGTCTCATACATACACTACCATTTAACTGTCCTAACCCTACTGACAAGGAATGGAAAATAATTGGAATTAATGCAAAGTTAACAACTTTTGCAATATTTACACTTTTATTGGTAATCTTAGAGGTCTAGTATTTATTAAAATAAAATTCGGGCTAGTTATGTAAAAGGAATTAGTGGTGACATATTGATGGATTACGTGCCTTAATTAAACATCTTACAAACAGATAACAGACATCACTCACTTCCATGGCCAACCAAAAAGGTTTATAACCACCGAAGCCACAGTGGGAGGAGGGATTTATATTTTAAATCAACAAAAACATTAACATAATATTTTACAAAGAATAGTATTGTATTATCCAAAAGGCTATAGGCAAACAATATTTTACAAATTAGAAAAACAATTACCAATTACAAATTTTAAAAATAGAATATTTTTACTTGTTCTAAATGGAATGAGTTTCAATAGTAAAATTAATTTTTTGCTCCATTATTAAGAAAAAAACTTATTAATTAACCTATCAGTTGTTTACAGTTTATATTTATCAAACATTAATTCACTAAAATAGTTTAAAAATATTAACCGATTTATAAGGTGTAAAAATAATCTTACAGACAGTGAGAATCTTAGAGATTGTTAGATTTCTATTTAGGCTCCATAAAGTTGGGATTTAAACTGAGTGATATCTATACTCTAGAGGTAAAGCTGGATACCCAATCCCTGGGGATTATATTTAGGGACTGGTACTCCAGGATAGGGGTTGGGCGTAAGGCCAACTACCTTATCCTACAAAAAATCTCAGTTCAACAAATCGCTCGGACCCCCTCAACAAATTGCTCAGACAACCTCAACAAATTGTTCGGAAAGGAAAAGGAAGACTAGATGGTTGGATGATGTGGAAAAATCAGGAATTGGAGAGGAGTCATGAATGATAGAAGATGCAGGAGGGAGCGTGTGGTTGAGGCAGCCAAGGCCTGTAAATGTCTGCTGTGCTAGTAAAGAAGAAGAAGATATCTATACTGTACGATGTAGTGTACGATCACATTTTTGCTTTGCAAAATTCTTCATGAAATTTAAAGACATTCTTACCTTGTTGGTGGGCTTGACTGTTTTCTTCGACCCTACTGACATAGACACAAAGCTCGTCTTGGTGTTCGACATTCTCTACCAGTTCAGCCTCCACACTGAAGCCAAATAAGGTGTCCAGAGTTATCCGACTCAATTCCACTTGATATAGGACTTTCGGACACACTTCGAGCACTTCGTACTGTTGCTGTGAAGAGAAAAAAAAACAATAAACTTCAGGTGTGCGTATTTTTTAGGCGAAATTTTTAATCGCAATGCAGTAATTGTAATTCATCCTATTAATCAAGTTACTGTGTTTGTCACGAAACTAGTTCTTTTCTCGACTATGATCACACTATACTGTTGTCATAGTGTTACAATTACGAAAAAAATGACGATTAAGTTAAGGTGCTGTTTTTCAACATGGGAGATAGTTCTGCATCACTGCATCTTTTCACATCACAGTTTCTGACTGATCAGCCATATCCCTACAAACGTGAGATAACCTTGCAAAACCTATTGAGAGGAATCCTTACAAGCCTCCCCTTCCTCGTACAGGAGCGATATCGCTTTTCAGAGGGCACGGAAGCCTTCCATAGAAGTGGTATTGGATTTACCTTCTCATCCATTTTGATAACTTCGTACTACATACTATATACCACACATTATGATCTATATACTATATCTATTTCCATATAACACTAATAATGGTTATATATTGACACTAACAAATAATAGGAAAATGCAAAAGTGTATCTATTTATGTAATATATAATGTATGCAATGACTAAATAAATTGCTTTATAATATCATTGTACTATTCTCAACATTGTTTTAAAATATCAATTTAGGTTTTCAGATACCCAGAGAAGGCAATACAAATTTGAAATGGGAATTCTCAGCCATGGTTTTCATCCAAGGAACGAATTATTTTTAAAGTGACAATTCAGGAATGAGTTATTTTTAGAACAGATGCGCCTAACACACCGGTCTCTACGACCATATTTTTTACGAGGATTTGGCGGTTTTTGTGGATCGCCAAATAATAAAATGGCCAAAATTGTTTGTTTCTCATAAACCCCAAGTTAAAAATGGCGAAAATTACATCATTCTCATAAACTCAAAGCTAAATAAAGCTTTATACATTTTTTTCAGATGAAGATGTAAAGATTACAATACTATTTATTCAAAGAAACCAATAAAACACAATGAAATTTTGAGCAGAATTTTCAAATGAAAGTAAAAAAAGTATAATTTAAAAAAAATTTAAATAAAAAAATTTATGAGCAATATTTTCAGATTAAACTATTACCAATTACACAGCTGTAATAAACTATCTTGGTCCAACTATCGAGACTTGGCGAGTCCACAAAATCACCGAATTTGGAGAGTAAAAACACGGCGTGTTAAGTGCATTCGTACTTTATTTTTATTGTTCCGCCATGAACCACCATGATTTTATCCTTACACGTTTACCAGTATTTATAATACGTAATGCGTATTTTTACTCCGGTTTTAGTAACATATATAATTCATAAAATAATAAATTTTTCAGAGTGGACAAACCAAGGAATCGTTCTTGTGAATAAACGATTCCTTGGTTTTCCACTCAAGCCATTGTTTCCTACAATGGCTGTTATTATAAGGGGTATTACGTATTTTGTAATATTTCAATACACATAGTTACACTAAAAAGTGGGTTATAAGAAAGTATAATGCCTATTTATTGCTTTTCCTAGCTGAAACACATTGTTCCAATGATATATATTGGAATTGTTTCAGAATTTATGTCTTCACCATTTTTTTTTCATGAATAAGTCTAAGATTTTTGTCTAGTTGGGAGTAAAAGCAAAATAATTTTAAAGAAAAAAATCAGATTAGAAAAAGTTAATGGTAAATGAGAAATTTTAGAAGACGCTCTCGTTTTTTGGACAAAACGAGTGTCTCCTTGCTTCTTACATTGATGATGTTCTCGATGAGTTCTCCTCGAGGTGGTACGAAATACTCTTCGGCATCTCTCCGCTTCTTGCATCGCAGGAAGTGGTCGTTGGGGGCGATCTGTTTCTTGACGCACGCGCTCCACAGTACTTCCTCTACGGTCTGCGTGTCGCGAACGCTTAGGGACAACGTCGACATACTCTGCAACACACAACAAAAGCGTTTACAACTCGATTTTCTCGTGAATATTTACATAAGAATAATTTTGTCTCCCGTCTCACTAATCTGTGCTTAATTTAATCGTAATTTGTGACGAATATGTTTTTGTTTGATTTCTGTTTTCTGTTCTGGCAACAGTAAAAATACCGCTTGATGTAAATCTACCCTTTTTTACATTCTTTCATTGTATCTATACTTAGGTTTCTGTCGATGAGGATAGTATGTTGATGCTGTAACTTATTATATATTTAATTGGGAGCAGATGCATTATAGACGCCAGTCCTGTCCACCATGTTTTTTTTTTTGGGGCGACCAACAGAAAAACGCTTGTTTTGAAAAATCGCCAAGTAGAAAAACATGGTGAAAGTACGCGTTTTCTAAAAAATCACAAAAAAACCCCATGGCGGCGGTCACATGGCATATTTGAAACACAACATTAACAAAACTAAACTAAAAAAAAACAGAAACATATTAACAATTTAAAGCATTATTAAAATAAAATTAGCATAATTATCATTTTTGCGTTATTCAAAAAAATTAAGTACCACCAAAGTCAGGGCATACATACCAACCCACTCATCGCCCCATAAAATCTCCACAATATCGCCAAATTTGGAGATAAAAAAACACGGCGTGTATAATGCATCTGTACCTTTAATTGTTTAAACGAATTTAATTTTTTTAAAAAATAAGCCTTGTGTTATTGTAACTCAATGCGTATACTCTGATAAATTCTTTTTTTAACAATAAGAAATCATCAAGTGTCATTTAAAAACTGCAAAGATTTACAGTGATTACAATGACCAAATCACATATTTGTGCTTTTTAGGATGTAATGTGTTAGGAATGTGGACTTACGGTTGTTTTTGACCATATGAGACACAGAAAAAAGAAAGTGCGTAGGGGAAAAAATTAAATTTGCTTTTAACCAGTGCAAAAGATGGAAAAAGCACGTATTTGACATTTAAACTAACATACATATATGGGACTTGATTATTAAAAAATATATGTTTGTAAAACACTTCTGGAATTTTCTATATGATCTGATCTTTGTATTACTTTTACACATATTTTTCTTTTGTCATTTATATCTCTACTTTTCCTTATTTTATATCAGTTTTTGTTTCGGTTATACGGATTTTATTTGATATATGTCTTGAAAACTAACTACAAAACATGAAAATAAACGTCATTATAAATTTAGCATGCTAAAACAAAAATTTACCACAGATTTATTTTACATCCAAGACATATATATACACAAGCACGCACAAGGAGACATAATTAGATAAATAATATTTTCAGATACCTAAAATATGTAAAAATTTAGTCAAATAGCGAAAATTTGATGCTTACACTAAATAGTCTTCATGTATTTCGTACACAAGTAATTTTAAAAAATTAAATAAAGTAATGAAATCAAAAGATTACGAAACGATTTTAATGCATTTCATTCATTCAGTTATTGATAATTACGATTTTTAAACATAGAAATAATGTCTAATAATGTTTTTATTTTACCTGGTTATCAGGAATCTGAAGTTTGATTGATCTTTCTGGCATAGTCGGGAGATCTAGGCTTGAAGTCGTGGAGAGACCAAAAGAACGTCTAAATATAGAGGAAAGAAATAAATAGGATTAAAAAAATTCTGTAACAATAAAGGTTATAATAACTGAAGTACATTTTTTCAGAGACTTTTCCAAATCAATTTATCAAATATGAATTAAATACGAAATTAATTAAAAAATAACATCTTACATAACGTATATATTATCTCTAAACACATACATACACTCATACATAAACACATACACACACACACACACACACACACACATACATATACATATATATATATATATATATATATATATGTCTGTATACATATACATATATATGTATATATACATACATATATATATATATATATATATATATATATGTATGTATGTATATATATGTATATGTATGTATATGGTGATGATTTCAATGTTCGCGAGTGTAGAGATAGAATGAGGAAGGATCAGAGTCACGATAATATTGAAAATTACTTTTATTCTTTCCGGAGTAAATACGGTTATATATACAACGGGATTCTAATTCTCCCCAAAACAAGTAGAAATGTAGAGGCACTGAATTGCCACGACGGTCACATTTGGGAAAATAAAAGATTAAATAATCTCGTATATATCTTAGTACTGAGGAGGGGTCTAGTCCCTCTGTCCCCACAGATCTTTTTCTCTATACTCAGCATAGTAAAGAAGGTTTTAATCGACTACGTCACTTTAAACAAAATGAACAGAAAAATTAAAAAGCATATCTGTATACACATATGTATTTTTTATTCACTTTCTTTTTTACGTTTATCTCACCAACAGGAAGCCTAACTTGGCGATTAAATTTTATCGCACAAAACTGGTGCTATATCACCAAATTTGGCAACAGGGCGATATTCTTACCCACACTGTGAACAACTATTCCATGTCACTGGTTACTCCCTTCAGTTATACATTTTCACTACATAATATTTCTAATGCTGGTGAGCTTAACGACAACACAGTCATTAATATAAGGTATTTATGATTTATAACTTAATGTGCGAAAATAGTAAAAATACATTCCTTGTCAATATTAAGTTTCATGATTAACCCTTTGTCTCTGCCTAGATTCTACAAAATTATTTATCTCTATTTAACATTTTCACAATGGCTTAACATTACTAACTAGCATATAGCCCGTCATATGATGGGATCAGTAAAATTTTTACTTTTCTAGAATTGTAAAGTACCCTATAAGGCAGATAAAAAATGGTTTGTTTTTTGGCTGAGAATTACCTGGTACACACTCAATATTTTGTTTATCTTTACTGACCACATGTTAGTTGCCAACTTTAATTTATCGTGCCATAATATGTGATAGGATGGACATCAGAGGTTTTAATATTGACAGTGATTACTTGCGGTATATATGAATGATGTCCAAAATTTAACGAATTGATTGCTAACCGTGTGGTTATGTATAAAAAACAAACACACAAACGAACAAACTTCTTAATTTTCAAAGATATGTAACTTAAAAGCTAGATATTTATTAGTCCGTGAAATAGACTCCTAGACTTTTATGAAAAGAATTTGTTGTTAATACCGATGATAAAATTTTCATTGCAACAAAAAATAATCGATGATTAAATTTAAAAATAGCACATACGTACCTAATCTATTATATAATACAAATATAAAAGAAAATTATATGTTCTATTATGAAATATTATTATGAAAAGGTATATATTCTTGTATTGACAGCTGCATTTGAAAAACAAATAAACATTACTAATGTACATTTAAGCCACTGTGAAAATGCAATTTTTTTCATCAACGTTGGTCACTGAAATTTTTGAAATCCCACAAGCATTAATTTTCGGTATTTCTGACATTGTTTTAGTTTCGTTCTAAAACATGTTATTATAAAATAATCTATTACATTTTATTGCTATCATTAATTCTTGTGCTCGTCTCTCTCAAAAGCATGTCCAAAAGTAATACAGAACTAGAAAATGCAAATAGTATGCTAGCAGGTACAGGAATAATTTTTGCATCTATGAATTTCAGGGATATACAGATAGTTTTTCTATCTGTTCAATTCATCTAAAAGTTATTATAAAAATAGAATATACTACTGTAATATTTCAAATATATTATGCCAATTCTCAATATCTCGAAGTAAACGGGACAAAGAAAAATATTCGAAATAACCGACGTTTGAGATAACGGAAAAGCACTTATTTAAATTATAAGGTACCTAGTCGTAATGACAAAAATATTTCAAACTTGTTTTCTTTATTATTACTGTCCTTATGTATGAAAAAGTTAATCTTATACAAAAAAATTAATTTGTCTCTCTGTACAATTTATGGGCTATCCATTAAAAGCTGAATAAATAGTACTGTACATTATAGTACTGTCTCGTCATCGTTAATCCATTATTATCTACAGAGTTTCGAGAGTTGTGTTTCTCCTCCATGTGTTTTTGAATATGGGAATTTCAACAGCGCTTCTTAGCCTAAAAGGAGGGAATCTTGCTTTTTATACACTGCAAATATTAGAACCGCTTTTGATTAGGTGAATGCCAAGCATTTACACGTTGTTAGATATTTCAGATGATGTGTTTTCCAGCATTCCCTACTTTAGAATTTTTCTTAATATTATGATTTTTTTAATGATTTCTTAATTAAATCCAACTTTTCTTTGATCATTTTGAAATTTAAAGGTCAAAGAAATACTATTTGGGAAAAGTATTACAAGACACGGCTTTCTGAAGCATACACAAAAGCGGAGGGAATTTCGAGATATTGAGAAAAAAAATTCTATTGAATTATAGTGATAACAGAGGAAAATTGAGATAAACGAAGTCAAGCTATCAAGAGTCGACTGTAATTTAATGATAATCATATACTTGAAAATGTAATAGAACTTTTCCCATCTTTTGTTTTCATTATATTTTTACTTCCAAAAATGAACCCATGATTTCTCTCTTAACACGTACTTGTACGGTTTCTGACGATTGATACTTGAGCTCGGATCACGTACTAATACGGGTTAGTGTAACAACATGGTTTGTTTGTGGGTATAAAAATAACGGTATATACAGGAAAACGAAGCCGAATGTTCTTGACTACTACCTAGATTCAGGAAAAATTTAGACAAATAAAAACTACGTTATTAGTTTTGATTGCTTTTTTCATTTTTTATAAAGTAAAAATGTTTATATATAACATAACTTGAAAAAATTAAAACTATATACTGCTCTTTCTATTTTATTTTCATATTTACGATACTATTATAAATTTATCCTCTAAAAATATATTTTTGGTTTACAAAAGCCTTATGATTGTTATTTATATATTTCTATTTATATATTTGTTTATATATTTCAATATAAAATACAAAAAGTTGGTTTAAAAATTAAATAATTTTCTATCTATTGAGATTTAACTGAATAACTCAATTTAAGCGCAAAACGTACGCTCCCGGTATAATTCCGCTGCGAAATGTACCAGCACACAATGTGTTAACTAAATTTCTCTTTTTCTGAAATTTTAGAAAAATCTCTGTTATTTCTAGATTTTAAGGTGGTACACAACCAATACAATCGATCTATCATGGATAGATGAATCGATATTAGCAATAAAAACAACAGAAATATTAAAGTGGCAGAACTCCAGGGCTCCTTTTATGTAAAGAACCATAGTAATTCAAACTATGCAGTTGAGAATGTTGTGAGCAAATGAATCGGAAGGGATTCACCTTCCGCTGTTGGACCTGGAAAGGGAGCGTCTCTTAGTGGCTCCCCTTCCGGACAGCAGATTGGTGAGGAGGGAGGGCGACCGGGCACAGATGTAGGCGTGGAAGGAGGACACCGTGAAGACGCCCAGCTGGTTCAGCGTCGACTTGGTCGCTTTCGAGACGTGCGTCAGCAAGCTCTGTGGGAGAGAACGAAAAGCGTCACAAAACATTTTTGGAAATAAAAAGGCCTTTATTTACACGTTTTATTTAGTTTTACACTCTATGTCTGTTTGTCAAATCGTGTAAAAAGTATTCCTCATACTTACCGATCTTCAACTGCACTGAAAGTTTGCATACTAATGTTTCTTCGATGACAATATATGAATGAGTCCCCAAAAGGGCAATATTGCAGATAAATTCTTTAAATAGCCTCGAGGTCGCAATGTTCTCCAATTGCCTAAATGATACATCTAGAAGTGGCACGTCAAGTCTGGGGGTCTTATGCTTGGTGTTGTGACGCCTTCAATATTCTCAAATGAGAGGTAACGTAAATAATGGATCACAGTCAAAGATAAAATTGGAAATTCACTTTAATTCTGGATTAAATACGGCTATTTACAAAAGAACGTTAATTCCTAAATCATCTAGAACTGCAAAGGATGGTTGCCGATAAAACTTCCTCACGACAATCACAGCCGAAAGAAAAACAAGAGATTATTAAATCTCTTACAAATGAGGAGGCTTTTCAGGGTGCAATCAAACCCAATTTATCCTCCGTTCGGTATCGAGATTCTGCCGCTTCCTATATGAGCGGACTTTACGAATCTCTCGAACTAGCAAGCTCTCTGGTAAAAAGGCGAAAGCCTCCACGAGGTCAACACACCTCCGAAAAAAAAATGACGAAAAGCCTTAAGTCGCAAAATTGTAGGCTTTTTATACCTGGGGGTTCAGTTACGGTCCCGCCACTATTTTTTTTTTTTTCAGTTAAGATCCCAGTTACATGAGAACTCCAGCTAAAGTTACAGTTATATTTTTTAGCTGAATTCTCATTCGCTGGCTGTCCCTTCATGGAATTTCCGAGCATTCATTAACGCGATCCATCAGGGGCGTATTCGTCTATTCAGTCCGACTGTCAAGATTTCAAACTCAGCGACGTCACGCTATTGTACTCTGTACACAGGTGTACTCCGGTCAGCTCTTTTGGCGCATGCTCGGACAAAGGGGAGTCTTCACAGTATTTTCATCTAAATTGTGAAGACCCACTTTTTTGTGTTGCCCTACGGAGTAATGTTGGTCACCAACATGGTGCTCCCATAGTGGGCTACAAAAACTGAGAGTTGTATGGGCAATTGCTTAACAGGGAAGCGCACCGCGTTATTAAAAAGCAAAACACTTTAATAAAACAAAACATTAGAAATAATGGTGTCATCTCTTGTTGTATATGTAAACTTAACTAAAAGATTCATTAAATTATACAGTATGATGATTCAAATTTTGATTGCAAGATTCACCACAGACTAATATGTGCAAAAAAAGTAAGTAAAAATAAAAGTGTGGTGAACCTATAATATATTACCTATCTATAATGTATAAGTATATTCAATATATTATGGGTACCCCATGTTTATTTTTATTCATAAATATAATATCTGGAAAAAATATTCTTTTAATCTTTGTTGTTCTTATATGTGTGTTTTTAAAAAATTATTTTTTTACTTATTTTTATTTTATTCATTTTAGTTCACTTTGAAATGAAAGCGTATTATTAAAAATTATCTGTCATTTAGTTTTATTGTACTTGCAACAAAGACCATGTGATTAAAATCTGACCTTGACTACTACTTAAATACATTCAAGAAAGTTGAACGCATTCAAGTAGCAGTGTAACCGAAATTGTAAAATAACACACCTAGGGAAACTGGAAAGATTTGAGTAGGATGCTTTTGAACGTGTCTACTTTCATTTCAGAATACTGATATAACCAAAATATTAATAGACTTGACACATACAATACCTATCTAAAGTGAAATTCAAAAATGAGATCAATTATTTAAAGTACTACATAACCTTTTAGTTATATTTTAACACGTAGGATATTGTTGGGAAAATTGAGAATATTAAAAATCTGTATGCAATTTATTTTTCGATGCTTGGATGGATATTGTGGCAAAAGTTTAGTCATCGGACAGAAGAAGTTTGTTTCTCAGTTGGAAAATAATTCAATGAAAAATACTCTTATTGGAAAACTTAAGTGAAAAAGCATTTTAGAGCATGCCTTTTGCTTATTTTTGGTGTCACTACATGTAAAGCTTTCTTAAAAGGTAACATCACAAAAAATATATAGTTTTTACACATGAGGGAAATTTGAATACATTATATTTAGGGCTTTTAAAAACCTGAAAAAAATTATTCAAATTACTAAATGCATAAAATTGAGAATAAGTCATAGAAATGTTTTGAGAAATAAAAAAAAATTAATGTTTTATAACCACATTTTTGGCATTAATTTTTAAAAATCTTTTTACAATCTCTATTTCTGTTAACCGCCTATGTTTGTTTCATATTTTGACTCCAGTTCAAGCACAAAATAACAAGCCTTTTTTTTTAATCGTGTGTTTCTTTAAGGCCTTATCATACGTCAACATGTACCTGCTCGTTTATGACTCCTTTTACCGGTGAAGAAGGTTGTAATTTCTTGTGTTAAATAAAAAAAAAATTCATCCTATTTATATTAACTCAGGTTGATTTGTGATAAGGTTTTAATTGGTTAAAAATTTGTCTCTACCACACGAGAAATATGTGTATTTCTCAATGGGAAAAGGAATACTAAACTGAATCTGGTGCTTTTTTACCACGAACATGTTAACCTGTGACAAAGCCTTTGGAGAGATTGATTTCAATGTCTACAACTGTGAAATTTAAATTTTAGAACAACCTCTTATGAAATTTCTAAAGTGCTCATGTTACTCAAAACAACCATTTAGTTATAGGCATGGCATGTTCTACGTACACACAAACACTTTGCAGGGACAGACACATAAAGTTAGGAACATATTTGGAAAATTAAACTTCTCCACATTTTCATGTTCATTAGTGGTCTGCATAAGTACTGCATAATTTGAAGTAAAGATGTCTTCATAGTTCGTCCAAAGTCGGTTCAGAATTGCAAATGAGCGTAATGATAATGTGTTACGTAAAGAAACTAAAAAAATAGAGAAAATATGAATCCAGTTTTACTGGATTGTTAGCACTGTTCATTTGTAGCATTCTAAACTAATTAGGGAGAAAACTCTAAAGGAACATGTACGGTTAATTGGTTAAAACTTCTCTGCAATGGTATGTCAGAATTTATGATTTTTCTGGATATGCTGTCACAGAACGATAGTTTATAAACTATCGTACAAAGATTATTGAAACTGACTTATTGAATCTGAAACTATTTGTCATCTGGCTGTAATATAGCCTGCAAACTCCATGATTTTTCTCAATAAAAATTATCTTTTTTATTATTAACATTCAAATTGGCAACATGGGTATGAAAGTGAAATTGTTAAAAGAAGAAGATTTAATCTTGGCGTTATATTTATGATTCCACCGTTTGGCTTGCATAATGTGTCTGTCGACCTTTGAGGTGAGCTAAGGAGTTTTGCTTTCATTTGCATGAGCCCCGTTCTTCTTTTGTATTTATTATTGCGGTTAATTTTTTCATGTTTGTATATAGTTTTCATCTGTTAAAATATATGTAACTTTTTTATATGTGATTTGTTTCCTAAAATTATTTGGGGTTGTATCGACGTTCAAAACTATGTATGTAGTAAATGATCTGTTTAGTAGATAACTGTTACTCTATCTGTTAATATTAATAAAGAATACAACAAATTTTATAATGATTTGGAGGGGCGATAGGATTTTTAAAATCGAAAATGGAGTATAGTTAATAAGGCTATAACTTTTTCTCTAAGATTGTGAGATTTACTCAATGAATAACAATTGCATTTATTTAAACGGTGAGCCTGATTTACAATCTAAATTCAATAAGACAGCTCTGTTATATTATTGACGTTTATTAAGTGATCTCACTGGGATAAGTATAAATGTAATAAAAAGCAAGTACATACAATCAGTTTTACTATTATTGATCCATTCATAAAAAGTTCGCGAAATTTCGACATCTAAACTGGAGTTTAATTCAAGGGTATGCTAACAGGCAGAATCAAACGAAACAGTAAATGGTAAGAGAAATTCAATGACATACTTTTAAGACGCTCATTCTGAAAAACTTCTATGTACCATGATAAGGTCTTTACAAAACACCATAGCTATCAGAGCATAAGACTAAAATACTTTATTAACATGCAAAAATACTGCTACAAATTGTGTAGTTTTTAAATCCTAATTTCTCGAATGTTAAACATTTTTAAATATCAAATGGATTCGTTAAGTAGAACACAAACATATTTAGCATATTATGCAATTTTGGCAGTATTTCCCATCAAAAATTTTAAGCCAATAGAACTTTCGAGAAAGGTGTAGAACAATTATTTTTCAGAATGTATTTCCATACGTATAAACCTACAAATAGAGACTATCACCCAAGTCCGTAACTAGGTCCTTTAGCACCCGTGGCAAAAAAAACTGGTCTTCTCCCCCTTCCACCAAATGTAGTGAGAAAATATATAAACTTTTTTTTTATATCATATATTCAGAAAGGACTTTTTAATTCTTAAAATGTTTCTAGTGTATTAATTTTTAATTTTTCTTCTATTTTTACCTTATTAATACTTAAAAACGCCTTTGAACACTTTGGGGATATTATTTTGCTGATGAACTAAATAGTTTATTTGAAGGGATTATTTTTTTATTTGGACATTGAATTTTCATAAAAAATTGGCGAATACCTAAATTTAAATTTAGTTTTAATAACCGGAATAAATTTAAGATTTAATACGAGTACCCGGATTTATATTAAGGCTTATTGGTAGTGTTTGGTAAACATTTTGTAAGAATTCATATGTTTAATCTCTAAGAGCATTTTAAAAAATTAGAAAATTCATAAAAAAATAATTTTTAAACACATTGGATTTTATAATTAAAAAAATGCTTTTCAGCTTAAGAAATAAGGAAATTATTTCTACTTGGAGGGAGTCGTCCTCTTTCGGACCCCATTTTCCTCACGATGCGGCGCCCCTATCACTGATGCGCCATGATGGCAAATGCCACCTTTGCCACTCCCTAGTTACGGCCCAGCTATAACTATAATCTATAGTCTATATATCTATTATCTATATTCCAGTTAGCGAGTAGTTATTAGACATTGACAGCCTGTGACCTCAGCTACGAGTCAATACATTTTTCAGCAAAATTTTAAAGCAGTTGATAAGAAGTTATCGCCTGATTAGGGTAGAGTATTTAGCTGTTATTTGTGGGCTGTAATCTGAATCCTTTTGTGTTTATTTAATCCTGAAATTCGAAAAATCTGTAGTTTTTGAAATTGATGCACATAATTTTGAAAAAAAAAAATTGTTAAATAAAGTTAGTTTGCTGATTACATTGTGTGATAGGTCCAAATTGAATTCGTAACGAGCAGCAATATATAAAACAAATTAAAGAATTCTTCCTTTAGATTCTCATACACAAGTCTTAAAGTTTTTTAGAAAATTTTATTTTAAATTTCTTTAAAAATGTCATGAAGTGGCTGGATCCCTCTCCTTTTGTATAGAAGAACCAACTTTAAGAGCAAAAAATTATTGTAGATAATATAGTAAAAAATTGAAAACTGAGGTTTAAAAATGCATTTTGAAAATACAAGGTAATAGAAATATCACCGTGTAGGAAAAAACTATCCTTCTTAATAAACAATTAAATGAGAGACTTCTTACCTTTGGATTTGGCAACTCCCCGCTCTGCAGGGAGGACATGTAGCAGCGTAACCTGAACTGCTCACAGTGTAATCGTTCCATATTTTCTTCCCAATTACTTATTTGATTCACTAACTGATTGCGGGTGTCTACATCTCCCACTACCGTCAACTGAAGCTCGGCCATGTGTTTCATTTTGGCGTCCTGTTGATAAAAAAATTTATTGGTTATTTGAAAAAATTCCAAATAAATACACACATAGTATGCAATTAACTTCTTAAAATTCATAAACGAGGGAAATGCGGAAAAATGTTTGTTGACGCATGAACTTGAGCTTTTCGGATACGAGGTAAATGTTTCAAGGCTTGCTTCTTTTGGTCCTTACGCTAACATTGCAATATATATTGTTATGAATTATGTGTTTGTAAAAGTATAAATAACTTAATGAAATAAATCAGGGAGTTCCCGAAAGACAGCTAATGCTCTATTTTTATCGTTGCAAGAAAATGCACTAGTTCGGTAGGCAGAAAAACCAATGTGCATATATCGGGTTTTATTTTATGAACTCTAAACGTTGACGTAATATAAAACACTATAAACATAGCAATGAGTCTTTGTAAGTTATCATTTGGAGACAAACTCCTTATATACCAAAGACACTTCGAGAAGGCAATAGAACAATTATTTTTCAGGATGTACTACACATCTCTAAAAATTATAAAAAGGACTTGCCTTTCAGTCGGAACTAGTACAATTGAGCTAAAAGACCAAGCTTCTCCAACAGAGTTTGATAACTTGGAAGTTATTTTATAGTCTAAACGTGGATATATGTGGGCTGTAAATTGTATATTTTTTAATAATTTATAGTTTAAGATCCGGGTATTGAATCCGACAAAGAAATTAAACTAAAAAAAACCCTCTGGCATTTAATCATGTTCTGAAATAAAATATATTTCAGATATATTATATAAAATTCAGAGAATTTTATTTCATATAGGAAATTAGTTTCTAGCTTGTAAATTTCAGAAGTTATTTTGCAGGCAAGTATATTTTTATCTGATTCAATTGATGAATGTACTTTATATTAAACAAATCGTATTGTCTCTTATAACAAAATTGAAATTTTTTATAATAGTTATACGCTTACTAATTTTGTGATCTAATTAGAAAAAAAAATCCCAGAACATTTTAATTTTATATCAAATCAATAATAAGTTATTTTAATAAACACTTTTCATCTCAAAAGGTATTATGTACGATTAATGTAAAGTCTTTATCTGGATTTACCAAAATATTTGGTATTAGTTATCTATAGTGCACGGTACACAATTTTCTTAAGTACTATGGTATAAAGAAACGTCCCAACTTTTTAACAGTTATGTATGTAAACACTATTCATACAACCTTTCGCTCATAAAATTACTTAAAAGTTTACTGTAACAAAAAGTTTGGTACTAATCCGATACATGAATTACAAAAGTTTTACAGCCAAAGTTAAACTTTCATTAGATATCTATCTTAGTAATGGATGTAATAATTTGACAAGTTATAAACCAGGTCGTAAATGGGTTTATTTTTGATATTATTATTTTGTAAAAATTTTCTAGAAAAAAAATGAAATCTAAAATGTTTCTTATCTTTTAAAAAAATAAAATGTGAATTGATTTTTGTTTTCCAGCTTAAGCATTCGATTACGTATGCACGTGTGTAATTATGTACTTCTATGGGTGTACTTCTGTTTGCAGTGTCAGAAATGATCAATCAATTTCAAAGATACACTTGAGAGCTTTTATTTTATATGATGAGCATTCAAAATGTAAAGTATACAGTATGGATACACTTTTTTTGTAGTTTCTGAAATGATCAATCATTACTAATGTCAACCCTTTAGTGCTCGCATTTTCATAAAAAATGGCCCACATTTATTGAAAATAATAACTATTTGATTAGTTCTTTGAACGAAGAAATACTTACGTAAAGCTTCAGGCTTTGCTAAAGCATTATACACACAGATATATATATATATATATATATATATATATATATATATATATATATATATATATATATATATATATATATATATATATCGATATATATCGGTGCTGTATACTCGGTGCTGCGCGTCTCGGGGTATGGGGGGGGAGGAAGTCCCCTTGTACCGCTGTATCCCCTTTTGAATTATCATATAGAAAGTAAGGTTATAATCGACTATGGAAATTTAAACAAAGTGAGCTATCAACAATCCTAAACCGTTATCTGTATAGAATTGTGTATTTTTAAAAATTCCTCTTCCTTTACATTGCTTTTCTTTCATCTACAGAAAACCAAATTTGGCGACTAAATTTTGTCACCAAATTTAACGATTTGCTGACATTCAGGGTGACATTATTTTCACCTATTCCAAGTTTCGTGACACTAATTTTCGTTACACATTGTTGTTATACCATTTTCTTAATACAAGTAAGCCTAAAAATGATATAGTAATTAATAAACTACACACCTAAAAAATTTACTACACATTTCAAAAAGTTATAAAAAGGGCTCGCCTTTCAGTCGGAGCTAGTACAATTCGTTCTAACGTTCATTCAAACACACACACACACACACACACACACACACAAGCACACCTAAAAATCTAAGCGATTGCTTTTCTGTAAAAGCAGTTTTACTCGAATAAGAAACTCATTTAATATGATGAAGACTCCTTTTCTTTAAAGATCTACTTACCGATTCTATGAGTTTGTCTAGCCTGAAGATTTCTTCTTGTAGTAGGTGCAAGGTACCTGTTTTACCCCGATGTCTCGCAAATGCCGCCGCACAAGCACAATGGATGCTATTGATCCAGTTTTCTAGTTCCACGTGGCATGGGGCCTGAAATGAAACAATTTCTCAAATAATGGTACATATCTATGTAGTACTTAATAAATTGTTGTTTGAAAGACAGAAAACATAATACAAATATCATTAATAGCAATTTTAAACTCTTAGGTTCACGAAAAAAATAATTTTGCCTCGTACGCGTAGCAAAGTTTTTCTAGCACTTATGGTGGTTATATACCAGCTATACAGGATTCCTATACCTTCTTATTTTCCTACAAATAAAATATTTCTTCTTATAGGTAGCTCAAATTAAAACGTATTACGAAGGGAAGAAAGTATCTTTCGAACTGGAAAGTCTTCATTAAAACAGGCTATTTTTGCTTCGATATAAAATAAAAAGTTTTGTTCTATTTAGAATACGATTTTTCTTAGATCATCATTAAGGGTCTAACTTTACTAAAATTATATAGTTTTGTTATAGGAAGCAATATATTAAAAAAACTTAAAATATTTCACTCTGTGAAAAAAATAAAATCCACTTACACTGGAACAACCTTTGAAATGTTTAGATTAGAAATTAACTTTTAATACCAAATAGATGTTAATTATCTTTTTTATTATGTCATCTTTAATTAGATTAATGCATACAATATATTTTATTCTATAGCATAATAAAAGAGTATTTTCTAAAAATTCCTTTTCTCCATGCTTTTTTTTAATTAAATTAATTTTAAATGGCAGAAACCTCTAAATATTCGGCTTACAAAATAAAATAGATATTTTACTTATTCAATAGAAATTTTTTGTTTCTAATATGCATACACATTAAAAGTTATGTTGTAGGTAAGTGAATTTAATCTTTTTTATTTGGTATATAATTTCGTTATTATAAAAATATATGACTTGAAATGAGGAAACTAAATAATTTTTTAAAGTTTGAATGATATTTAAGAACTTAAAAAATTAGATTTGAAAGGAGGAAAATATTTTATTTTATGATGAATTGAATAAATGCTGTTATACTGACTTTAAGTGTAACATACTATGTTTTTTTTAAATAAATTTTACCAAGATGTAAAAAGGAACATTATTCAAGATAATGCGTGACTAAATATTTAAAAAGAGCTAGAAGAATGCATGTGATTGCAAATTATTTTCTGAAAAATTTGATATAATTTCCTTGAAAGCTATTAATAAAGTTCTACCAACACAAATTTTATGAAAGATCAGGGACTTCCCTGTAGAATTTTCCACTATATCACGTGGTAAAATTTGTTAAAATACATTTTCATATGCAATTCACCTAAAAGTAAACCAGCTTTTTTCATAGGTTAAGATGGAGTTAGAGAAATCCAATATAGTTGGTGCACAACCACCTTATGTGTTAATAGAAGAAGCAAAGATCTTGCTTGTGCAATTTTATGCTCGTGATCGTTTTCTTTCTCTATCGAAGAGTGATTTTGCATTGAACTAAACGTTAGTTCCGAATTGTAGCTTGTTTGGGACACCTGGGTTTGAGCCGAATCCCCAATGGTGAGGGTGAGAATTACGCTGCATGGTGTGCATCATGAAGTGTGGAAATATGTTAAAGGTGAAAATAATTTGACTGAATATTAAAGTAAAAGGAAAAAAATGAGGGGCCCTAAATAGCCGAATTTAAGTAAACAATTAAATGAAAGTAAAAAGAAAGTAAAAAGAGAAAGATTAGTATAGTTTTAGTAACTTATACTAATAATTTAAGTACTAAACAAATGTTTCTGTCGTATGCAAACATCTAATATTTTTATAAGTTTTATAATTTTTTTTTTGTGTTTTTTATTTAATTTTATAATTTTTTTAAAAATTATTTTTAAGATTAAAAGTAGGAAGTTTAACAAAATAGAGGAAAAGGAAAACTTAAGTACAGAAATTAAGGATAGATGATGATGATAATTTTGAGGGGAAGCAAGAGTCATTGTGGCGCCATCTAGTATCGGCGCGATCGTTAGATAATTAAGTTAAGAGAATTTAGAAGAAAATTTAGAAAAAGAAAATGATTTAGGGAAGCATAGCGGCGCGTGGCCGCTTGCGATTTCTCGTCTCTCTAACTAAAAGTTTGTAATTACGTTATTTAGCGATTATAATAATTTGTCTCTAATATAAAACTGGTAAGACAGGCGGAAGATTATTTTAGATGAACCTGTTAAAGTCCAATTCATAGCAAGAACTTTCGATGAGCATTTCTGTCCGATTCAATTTCTCTGCATTTAGCATCATCAGTACTATTTACGTACAGGTTTTTTCGAAACAAATACATTTCTATTGTAAGTCATACCTGGAAGAGGTAGGCGTCCCCGAAAGCCGTGCTGAGGCAGAAGATGTAGTCCCTCTTGGGGTGTTCGGGGATGGGCTGCATGATGGCCCCGTCCACGATGATGAGGTGCTTGGGCGTACTGTCAATGGCCCGGCCGTCACGGTTATCGCACGGGTAGAACAGGAGGGTCGTACCTTTCAGGCAAACCCAGTAGCCCTTCCAGCCGCGCTTGCGGGCTAGCTCCACTTGCTGTCTCTTGCGGAGAAGCCACTTTTTCACGCTGAGGAACCTAAGAGACACATAGAGAAATCACGTCTCAACTTGTTTATTGTGGTTTTCCTTACGCGAAATACAGTTTATAAAGAAAAGGGGCTTGTATCGACTAATGAGATAAATTTACTTGGCAATATTTCGGTTTAGAGCCGGTTTGTATTATCACCTCTATCTACTGTTTCAAATACGCATGATCTGTAATCTTGTTTAAATAAATAAACTAAAGAAAAAAATCCTAAATGCCAGATAAATATCGTTAAATAACTTAAACTGATGCCCAACACCTAGACTGAAATTAGTTTCATCTCCCAGTTACCTTGTCCTGGCAGTTATGTTTCGAAGCGGTCTCAGTGTAGAGTGGGGACGGAGAATGACATTGACTAGGTGTATTGTAGGCAATACCCTAAACTGCGACCTCACAGTACAATAGTTTGGGTGGCTTTTGTCGCGATCGGTCATTTGGATAGTCTAGGATGGATCAATCTACGGAATTCGTTTGTGGCTGACCTGGATTTTGGGCCAAAATCTTAGTTTGGAAATATTTTTAAGTAATCTAACAATTTTTCTAGCATCATAAATTCTGCTACCTAGGTATTTAAAAACCTAGCTTGAAGTATTATTTCGTGTTATTTATTGTAATGTCTGTCATCCCTGATGGTGCATCAAATGTTCTGGAAATGGTTTCGTTTGGAAGACTAGGGTATACTGTTTTGCGACATGAGGGCTAATGAGACATGGATCTACTGCTTAAAGCCAATTCTAAACTGCTACAGAAATCCATACCAGAAGCGGAATTCTAACCTACGAATTCTTGCACTGAATAGCAGTGACTTATTATTCAGCCATCGTTTGGAGTTCTTCGAATGAAAGGATTTATACAAGATTCTTAAATCCATACGAAGACTGAATTGTGACTGGTAATTTGTTTGAAGGATGGTCTCAGAGGTTTTCTTTCGAAAATCTTTGAAGCCCACACTTTTTTACATTTATACGTAATTCTCCTTCAGTATATAATATATACGATAACAGAACTATACCCAGCAATTTCTGGATACTCTTCGTCAATAGACTTCCGAGCTCTAAGCTTCTAATACATTTTTTTAATCGAATTCTTCCTACGGGGAAAGAAAGCTTGAAAATAGAACTACGCGTAGTAAATTTTTTAAATGAAACTGATGTACACAATTTTTTGTATATCATAGATTTTTATTGTCATGAAATATATCCAGGTAGATACTCTGAGTTTTTTCCTAAAATCTCCCGTTAGAAATGGAAAAAAGAAGAGGGATGTCAATGTTGAAATCAATGGTTGTTTTTTAAATCTGGATACGTCATTCTGTTAGATTCTTGGTTTGTAATAGTCACAATGACTTGCATGCCAGGATTTGAAAAGTGCATTTTGTTTTTTAGTGACATATGATCTACAAGGTGTACTACGGCCATTATCCAGGCACGAATATATTGAAGTTTACAATAGGAAGTGGTGTGAAATGAAATAAACCAAAAGGTGTGAGTGAATGAGACGTACCCGGCTTTTCTGACGGCGCCGGTGCAGTTGAAGGCGGCGGCTGCCGACCCCGAGCGGGCCCTGTAAGGAGAGTTCCTCGCCTCACCGTCCTCCTCCTCGCTCAGTGCCGTGGTCAGGGACAGCCGGTCATCGTCCGACATCTGAAAAAGACGAACAACAAACACATCAATCTCTCAATTCTCTCAATGAAAAGAGGTGCAAGAAGAGGGTTGCCAAATACACCACTAGAATTACAAAATTCATTGATTTGGTTCCAATTCTATACATACTAGTTGGGTTGTAAATTAAAATCTTTTTGTTCCCCCTATGACTGTAAAGTTGTAACATACTAAATATTTAGAGACCTTCTCCAGGTATGCCGTCCTTTACTCTAAAACTATTTAAACTTATAAGTTGTATTCTCTTTTATACTACGACATTCTGCGTTTATTAAAGTATAAAATATCATTGATCTTCTATAATAATAAAGCACATAAAATTTAATAACACACGCACATATGTACAGAGGTTGGACAAAAATATGGAAACACTTCGTCAAATGCATGCGTATGTTGATTCTAGCCACTTGTAGATTACGTTGTTGTGTTTGCCGAATAGTACCACTAGTATAAATGTTCTCAACACGGTGCAATCTCCAGTACTTTCCAAAACAGTTTTCTATGTAATTTTGATTGCATTATGTTTGAGCTAAATGAATTCGAACACGGACAAATTCTTGGTACTTGTATAATGAAAGCTTCTTTAACCAAGGTAATCGAAGTGTTTGGTGTTTTAGGAAATGCAGTATTGAATATTCATACCACATGCAGGAAATGCGAAAACGCAACTAAAATATAACTAGGTTACTACGCGGACGAAAATGTGTGTTGAGCGATCGTGACAAACAGTCGAAGGAGTTATGACGAAAAATGAGAAGATTACAGCTGCAAAAGTCACTGCTGAATTTAATGTTGGGCTTAGAAACCCTGTCATCACCAAAATAATGAGAAGGGCAATGATTATAAGCAGTGATTTTCAAAGCGGGTTGCAGTTCCAAAACAAACTTCCCAATCATGCAAATGCACTAAAAAGAAAACGTGGTACTGGAGGTATAAAAACTGGACTGTGTAGGAATGTCAGACATTAATTTGGTCAGATTATTCTAGTTTTATGATCTTTACAACTTCTAGACGAGTCTACATCTGGCTGAATTTACGCCGTCCTAAGTCTGCGATACAGACTGTTTGCTGTCAAGAGTGTAACATATAGGTGGTTCGGTCACGGTTTGGTCAGCAATATCGTTGGACATCATGATTAATCCGAGAGGTTGTATTACCGGCAGGGATAATGTAACAATTTGAGGCGATCAGGCTAATCCCATGGTACAATATTTGAGTCTTTTTTCCCTAATATTAATACTCTATACCAAGACGGTAGAGCCCTGTTCACACTGATTGAATCATCCACGACTGGTTTTGTGAACAGGAGAATGATATGCCATATCTTCCTCAAGCCCTCAATATTAAAGAGTGTTTAGGATCAATGTTATCGAGTTTTTGGCCTTTTACTAATGCACCATTGGATATATTTCTTTTAATACCGTGCTAAAATAAAAACGTTTAAGTAACTTAATTCATGCAATAATGTTACAATGTGCTTTAAGATATGATTTTAATATTTACTTTATTTATTCATTGTTGTCTGCTTTTATTTAGCATATTTCTTTCTTTTTAATATTTTTTCACGATAATATGTTCTGTTGTTATTAATAAATGCGTGTTCATTTACAAAGTCAAATGTATTTAACATTTTATTTATGTCACAGGGTTAGCATTTTTATTTTTGATTGATACTTTTGTTCTCTTTAAATAAACTCTTCAAAAGTTTTGTTACATATATGTGAATGGCTTGCAGGAATTTATGCCAAATGTAATTCATTTATTTCTTTAGTTTATATTTCTTAAATTTATGAAGAACCCTAAATTTAAATAAAATATGCTATTCATTTCATGAAAATGAGTTGCCTTGTTTTCAAAATTGTTCCTATTGCTAGTTTATAATATAACTAATTTAAATTTTAGATAATTATAGCATTTATTTTGTATTAAATTACTCAGACTGAAGCGTAGGTGGTATGCGGCTAGTTTACTATAACATTTATGATATAGATATGTAACAGTAGTTCAAATTTCGAGGGGAAACATTAGCGTATTTGCTCCTATGTGATCTATTTAAACGCCGCCAGTCATCGCTTAGAGCATATCCCTGGATTCCTTTGTTAGGTTACACATAATCATATATATTGTATACCTTTCAAAGAAGCTTCCTATATTTGCAATGCACTTCTGTCAATGTGTTTCCAAATCCTCAACACACGCCTTAAAGTAATTTGAAATTAAACCCCCTCAAAAATCTTATCGAATATTCTTTTATTTGATTGATAGACTCAAAATGGCGACTACTATAGAGAACTTTCAAGGAGTGAAAATAATAAAAGGTCACACAATGGTATATCAACCGAACACAAAGCTTGTATATCCCTATACTTTATTATTTTTTTGTCAAAATATTTTGAATTATAATTGCATTATAGTGGTGCAAAACCCATAATTTTTTTTGACACAATTCAGAAATTTTCTTTCATGCAAAGGCCGCAAAGCACTCCAATAATGCTTTTTACTGACATTCTCTCAGATTGATAGAAATTCATAATCCATAAGACTATGATAATACAAGAAAGCAGTTAATATTATATTGATTTTTGAGTAACTAGACCGAGTTAATCCAAGATGAAAATTCTACTCATGTTAAGCATGTTATACAACTAAAATATGCTTGTATTTTAGAAGTAGTCATCATTAAGGACTTTTTACAACCAGGGCCCTATTTATACCCCTGGGTGCCCCGGGCCAAAGCCTCGTATGGGGGCCCCCGTACATCTTACCTTTTTCGAAGTCGAGAGTGATTTTATTTTATAAGCTGCTATATCAGTTTAAATACTCCTGACAGGTATAACATAACCTAAACATTTTCTGTATCTAATGAAATGAAATAATTTTTTTTTTAAATTTAGAATTCCACTAAACTAAATTCAAACATACTACAGATGTCTGTGCAATCTAAGTACAGTATCTGACTTTAACGATAAATCTGTGATATTCTTGAGTCAAATTCAGAGTACCTGTATATTTTATAGGAAAAAGTACTGGTTTAAATTAATAAAAATTACCATTTTAAGTAAACTATCATGTGAGACTTTGTTTTGCAAAATTTCAAAAATTAAATACTTTTATTCTTAAATTACCAATCTTAAAAATTTCTGCTCACTCCTAAATGTTAAAAAGAGAAAAAAATACATATCAGATGATTTTGGATAACTATATTTTCTCTAATTTGTTAACCATTTCAAGAGGGGAAAAAGTAATTAAGATTTTTTCCCTCTCAGAAGAGATGAATTTGTAAATTGGTGTCACTGATATGGTTGGTATTTCAATCTTTTGAATAATATACGCATTTAAAATGTTCACATTGCTTCAAAGTATTTTTAAGTAAATAAAAGCTTACTTTTGGCTTAAAATTATGGAATAAATTTAATTAACTGACTTTTAAAGCCCACGAACAACATACGCACTCCAGTTTGTCATTAACAAAAGAACATTCATGTTTTCCGGCAGATGCTGGAAAGCATGGGCGAGTTCTGAGATGTACCAAAAAATGTGTATATTTTTTAATTTGAGGCCCAATGCCCCGAATCCCCCTCCGTAAATCAGGCCCTGTTTGCAACCTTTGAATTGCTTTTGTAACAAATATTTCAATACGGGCACAAAATTTAAATGCATGTTCTTTACTGATTACCCTTTCCATAAATCTACAGAATGGAAATTCTTATCAAAAACAATTTTATTCTCAAACGGTAATAAAAAATCAAATAAGGTGTTGCCAGATAAGTCGTAAAATATTTTATTAAAATTTGCAAACAGTTTTAGTATGCATATTTTTAAATGGAGCATTCCCGATACTTTTTATTCGCAGTAGAATAATAATCTATGAGGCAGGTTTAGAAAATCCCAATTTGTTTAAAGCTAAACTAATTGAATAAAAAAAATTGAAGGTTAAACTATCGGTTAAAATATTGACACACTTTAAAAGACAATCTTTAGAATATGATTAAAAGCCAGAGCAATTTGCTTTATGTTGATAATTGTGGTTATTTGCTTCGCAATTATCTGTGACTACTAAAAAAAGAAAACTAATTATACCACATGTTTTATAATTACTAAATTCAAAAGATACTAAAATATAAATGTAAAATAATTAACAAATCAATATTTAAAATTTTTTTAAAACTATAGCATTAAAACTCTTTGAGGCTAATCAATGAATAATTTCACATGGCTTTGAAGACTACGATGTAAAAGGACAAAAGTAAGTGTCATGCTATTGTATTCAGGGTAAATAGACAAAAATATAAAAGACAATCTTACAATATATAAACGCCAGAGCAATTTGACTGATAATTGTGGTTATGCTTCGCAATGTATAACTCAAAAAAAAAATAAATTCAATAATGAAAGGTTTTAATTGTTTCAATTATTTTCTAACTTCTTAACACTTTTGAGGCTACATGAATAATTTATGTTTTGAGCGTAAATGTTTTTAAAACAATAATATATAATTATTTAATTTTTATAATAAATCATATTTTATATTTATATATATATATAATATATATTATATATATATATATATATATATATATTATAAGTATATATATATATATATATATTTACATATAATATATATATATATATATATATATATATATATATATAATATATATTATATACATATATATATATATATACATATATATATTATATACAAATATATATATATTATATAATATATATTATATATTATATATATATTATATATATATATATACATATATATATATATATATAAATATATATATTAATATATATATATATAATTTATATTATTATATATATATATAACATATATATAACACATATATATATATATATATATATATATATATATATATATATATATATATATATATTTATATATACATATATACATATACATATATATATATATACATATACATATATATACATATATACATATACATATATATATATATATACATATACATATACAATATATATATATATATATATAAATATAATTTTCGCAAGGATAAATAAAAAGTTAATTTTAAATCTAAATTGAATTTTTTAATTAGACTTCCCGTTCTGTGGTTCCGCATCGACTGATGTAAAAACTAGTTTTTATGAGTCTAAATTTTTCCAGAATCTATGTAGTAGACAAGAACATTCTGCTTCGTTTTCCTGCATATACCGTTAGTTTTGTACCCACAAACAAACCATGTTGTTGCACTAACAAGTACTAGTACGTGACCCGCACTCAAGTATCAATCGTCAGAAAACGTACTAGTACGTGTCCCGCATACAATGTGTTAATAAATAATATAGGACTTGAAAATTACAATTTTTACTAATGTTGGGGGTTAGATAAAATTTAATCTGGGTTAGTAAGGAATCAAAAAATGGAAGAAATATTTTAAACTTCTTTACAAATAAAATCCAATAAAAATTATTTTATGTTTTTTTATATATGTGCGATTTACTAATTGATAATTGAGAAATAATTTAGGGTTTCTAAATATCTACTTTATTTTGTGAATTATATTTGTTATTATAACACGAATCAAACCACCTATCAAGTGTTTTGTAAATACCCGAAAAATAATATCCCGTTTAATATCATGGATATTCTTGGAAAAATAATAGAATTTATTCATTTCTAAGTTATTTAAAATTGATTTATTCTTTGGATGAATACTGTTATAGTACTAGTGTACCAAGTACTTTACCTTCGTTCCAAACTTATTGTGGTGTAGTCATAGTGAGGTGGTATGATGAGGTTTAATAAATAGGTAAGCTGTATAAATAGTAACGGTAAATAAAACAAATAACTTAAAATTAAATGAAACAAAATTAAAGGATGAATATTTAGAAATTGTAGAATTCATCAGTCAATTGTAGAATTTATCCGGTATTATGTACAATGACATTATACAGGATGGTTATTGAATTTTGTGCATAGAATTTTGTAAATTTCCTATAATTTAATTTATATCTCACTTTACAATTACTTTTTTTCACTCACATATATATATATATATATATATATATACATATACATATACATATGTATATATATATATATATGTATATGTATATATCTGTTTGAAACTTCAAATTTCACGGGAAATCCCTGAAATAAATAAGTAATTACATTCGTCATACCATAACTCCCTGAAAGTTATGGTCTGACGGATTGAAAATGTGTTCTTGATAAGCATTTTTCATTACTGAAAATATGCTTTTTGATATGCATTCTGATTAGTAATATATGAAAAGCTTGGATTTTATCTAATAAATGTCAATATACTACGGATAGCTTAAAAGGTTTGTAATAAAATATTTCTCTAAACACGAGACTTTTAAATAGAATAGGACTACTTTGATTGTTGATCTGTAAAACTAAATTACCTATTAACATTTTTTTTCAAAGCAGAAATGAGACGTATAACAGCATTTTAAGAGTAGGCGGACAGATCTAAAGAAAATAGAATTTTATTTCATGAAACTTTAGACTTTTAGCTTTGTCACGTTAAATTTCAAACCCTCTGACCACTAATATAATACAATATTAACTACATATTATGAACGAGATTAGTATTCAAACTGTATGCAATATGTTTACGCTTATACAAATTTAAAATCTTTCCATTAAGTTATTGTTTGATGAATTTCTTTCAAGAGAAATAAAGTTACACAAATATTATTAAAATAAAGTTTTACTCTTTTCAGTACATTTTACATATTCCCTTCCTTTACTTATTATGCAGTTTATCATCTCCAGGGGGACCGAACGATGGCCAAATGGTTAGGGTGCTGGCCTTCGGAACCGGAGTTCGTGGGTTTGAATCCCACTGTGGCACGGATGTTCGTAGCCTTTCGGAATCGGCTTTAAGCAGTAGGTCCGGTCTCATTAGCCCACGTGTTGCAAAAAGTAGACCATAGCCCTCCAAACCAAACCATCTCCAGGGTAAAAACATCTTTGTTTCCAGTCACTTTAACTAAAAATCAACAATGTAAATTGTTGGATTAAACGAGTACCTTTTTTCTTATAACCTGAAATTTTAAATATATTATTTTCTTCGTGTAATCTCCACAGACTGAAAACGGGAAGTAAAATCTGTATTTAATAATTGAACGGGAGGCTGCACTCGGCAAAATATATGAACAGGACCGAATGATAAACATTCCATTTGTCCGTGCCCCGACACAGACTGAGAGAGTCAAGTCAATGCTCCGTCGATATTGCCAAAACAAAACGAGAGAAAAATCACTCTAAACTAATTTTACTAGCTCTTTCAGTAAGTGTTGCATCCGGTCAATGTAGTTTTCGGAATTAAAAATAATCAAGAACTATTTGTGAACAATAACATCTCAAACAAGATTGTCATATCACGTTATAATATCAGGGATAGATTAAAAGTAAAGGTTAAGATGTTTTTGAATTGGTGAAATATGTAATCACACTCATACTTGGCAACTTGGCTGCTTATTATTATTTAAGTAATAGCTTTCTCGGACGTACGAGGTTTTCTTGAGTTGATCCTTTTGTGTTTTTATTGGTTGTGTTTGATTAGTTTTGTCTTGTGCTTGTAATTTGATTGACTGGGCTCAGAATCTTTATAAAACTATAAAAGCCCAATGTACATCGTATATTTGTTTTTACATAATCCGGCGAGATCTTAATTTGCCAACCATTAAAGAGCATTTTCTTAAAATCCCACAAAGATTTTTTAATACTTTAAATAATATTCCTAATGAAATTGTTGCTGAGCTGCCGGACTATGATTTCTCAGATCCGGAGATTAGAAGCAGATCTAGGACTTCTTTACTCATTTAAATTCTTTCTTTCTTCAAATACTTTTTCATCTTTTCTATTATTTTATGACTATTTTTAGGCACTTGTATTCTTTAAACACTTTAATATCTAAGCTAAATACTTCTGTCTACCCGTCACTACAGTTCTCTATGTTTTGGGCTAGGCCCGGTGCATAACAATGTTACTTTTATATGCCACTCTTCTTACAGTAAAATTTTACTTATGCTAAATTTATAATTTTGTTTCTGTACGATTCTCTTATTATTATTGTTTTTTCATTACTTTAGACATTTTTATTTCTTTTTATTCATATTTTCTCACATTTTATCGTATTTAACCACTTTTGATATTTTTACTTAACGGTATTCTTTAACTTCTTTTTTAATTTATATTTACTTTATATGTATGTAATATTAAAATCCCTTATTTAAGTATTTTAATATTAATTTAATAACTTTTGTTCATAAAGTGAGTTCGGGGTTTGCGCGGTAATTCTGATTTTTCCCTCCAGACAGGGTATAGACTTAAATTCAGCCTCTGTCTGTACTACTTTAGCCAATAGTTAGCGCGTTCTCTTTAAACATGGGTATTTTGTATCACGTGATCAATTGTGCTTAGGGATTATTCGTAGTCTTTTTACCTGAGGAATCCCTACTTAAAAAGTGCATGTGCGGGATCACATTGTCTATGTGCACGAAGTTGTAAAGGTGTTTGCCTGTTGTACGGATTTCACGTTTCTTACAAGAAATAAACTGTGTTGGGATTTTGAATGAGTCTCGCCCATATTACATGTATATATGTATATATTTTCCTTTTTACTATTGTATTATAACATTACTGTAACTGGCATCTTGATATACAAAATATTCATTATGAACCGCTCCCTTGTTAAATATCTTACCTTGCTTACTGGAGATATGCCCAACCGGGCGAGGTGCTCCGAAGATTACCCCTTTATACGGAGAGATGATATTTGTTATTATTATTATTATTATTATTTTGGTGTCTTTAATAAAAGGCGTTTCGCGATCTGCGGCTCTTCATTATGCTTCAACATTAATTGATTAGAGAATTTTCTGAACTAAAAGTTCATTCCAAACTACCTAAATTATACATCTTTTAACCTTTTAAAGTTCAGGCTAAAAAATTCTTTGCCCTTTATTGTAAATAATTTATAATTTTATCTATGAAAATTATAAATGCGAAATTAGTGAAAAAAAATTACATTCCTTCAGGAGTTGTAGATATGAGAGGTGGTTTAACTGTAAAAAATCTCCCCCTGTGTGGCGTGAAAATAATATTTCCCTAAAATTTAAATTATATTGGTAGAATAAATAATTATTATCCTTAATATGATGTAATAAATAAATATATAAGCACTTAAAAGTGTTGTTTTGTGTAAGTACTTTCATTTGGGCTTATAAAAGACAATAATCGAATTCCTGATTGCTTCAAGCAAAGAAAGTTTAAAAATGTATATTTGAAAGTGAAAAATAAATTATGTGTAGTGTTATTATTTATTGATAGTTTAAAATGTCATAAATCTCGAAAATTCAAAAAGTCATTAATATATCTTTAAAAAGGAGAGAAAAAACAGTTTTAACAGCTGGTTTCGGCTGCGAAACCACTGTCTTTTAAAGGAAGCATTTTTAAGTGAAATGTTATATGTATTTATGCCAATGAGTTACCACACTATTTATTGCACGTTTGCTAAAGTATGCAAAAACGACTACATACTTTTTATTGCAAGGAACATTTACATAAGAACTTTAAAGTAAAAAAAAATACGTCTTTTGACTTTTTTTTTAAATTTAAATTTTACACCTAGCGGTTTAAAGGCTAAGCTGAACCCTGTATAGGACTCCTACACTTTAACCCGAGAGAATTATTCAACTGTTATCACTGCCCAAATAAAAGGCAAGGAAAAAAGCATACTGCAGTTTCTAAGCTTAAGAAGGTCCCGTAAGCTTCTTAAGCTTTGAAACAGCTGTATGCTTTTGTTTGTGCTTTTTTCTTTTCCCTTATCTGGCCAGAGATTTGTTATTTTTGTGTGTTTGCCATGCTGTGATGTATCTCTGGCTGAGCGGCAGCACCGAGTAGGTTTCGTTGGTGAGTCGGGCCCCGGGCGCACGCCCCTAGCCCCCTCTCCGCCCAGTGACCTTCAGACGCTATCGATCGCCCCTGAAAGGGAGCACCTCGTTAGACTTCACGATCGCTACTCTGTTACACATTCTTCCCTTTCGCTCTCTTCCAAGCCGTTACGTTGGCTTAAATCGAGCCTTAATCACTCCTTTAAAAAATAGGAGGAGGACACCACATGACTTCCTTGTACATCTATTGAATTAAACGTAATTCTGGCTGCACTTCATTTAAATTTATTTTATTTGAATGGGAGATACGGTTCTCCAATTCTTTAAAAAGGGGGTAGTTAAACAAATGCTAAAATATTATTTTTTATTTACAATAAATTGAACAATGAGTAGTAACTATTAATACAACAATTATTAGTGCTTAAGTGCTGCCATCTAGTGACGATCGATAGCGTTTAATATTTGTTATATTGAGATTTTTCACTGCAAAGAGTGCCGATTGTAATCCAAAATAGAGGTGGATGACTACTTGCTGCAACAATCCTAAATACAAAATTCTAACTAACATTCTATAGTTAAAGGGAGCACCTCGTTAGACTTCACGATCGCTACTCTGTTACACATTCTTCCCTTTCGCTCTCTTCCAAGCCGTTACGTTGGCTTAAATCGAGCCTTAATCACTCCTTTAAAAAAATAAAAGGAGGACACCGCATGACTTCCTTGTACATCTATTGAATTAAACGTAATTCTGGCTGCACTTCATTTAAATTTATTTTATTTGAATGGGAGATACGGTTCTCCAATTCTTCAATACAGGGGACAGTTAAACAAATGTTAACATTACTTTTTAGTTACGATAAATTAAACAATGAGTAGTAAGTATTAATACAACAATGAGTAGTGATTAAGTGCTGCCATCTAGTGACGATCGATAGCGTTTAATATTTGTTATATTGAGAGTTTTTACTGTAAAGAGTGCCGATTGAAATCCAAAATAGAGGTGGATGACTAATTGCTACAACAATCCTAAATACAAAATTCTAAATAACATTCTATAGTTAAACATTTTTGAGCTGTGTTTGGTACGGCTAATATTCGTTATTTTGAAATTTTTTATTATATAGAACATAGTTTGCAATCAAAAAGGGATGCGTACAACTAAATTATACAACAGTCCCATTTTTTATGTTCTTCTTTTACTTCTTATTGATTGGGAATAATAAAATGAAATATATCAATCTAATAATTTTGTTTGTTTCAAATCAAAATGTAAGCTTACCATCAAATATAAAAACAGTTATAATATGTGAGACACAATGCTTAACCCTTTGACTGTTTCATTTTTTTCCAGAATGTCAAAAAAAAGTCACATTTTTTATTGCATTTCTTTGTTTATTTTACATTTTTAAGTAAAGATATGTTATTAAAATTAACATTTCTAATATTTTTAAGCATTTATTACAACTTTTTTTCTTTCGATGAAAGCATCATAGAACTGAAGTTTACCTTTAGTCTCATCGATATCCAAGTTAATTTTTGGAATTTCAGTGAAAGCAAATCTAGGAGGCGGATCCGAAGGATTATCACAATTAATTTAAAAAAATTGTCTTGCTTGACTGATTCCATCTGTACTACTACCAGAGTCACTACTATCCAGGTCATCTAGTAAAATTTTGCTCTATCATTTACAGATAATTCAGTTTCTGATTCCGAGTCACAGTTCGAATCACAAGAAATTACCTCCATACGCTCTGCATTATCCATTATTTAAAAGTAAAAATATATTATTCAACTCTTACATCAATAAAATTATCAGGCGGTTAGTAAAATATAACCAGAAAGCTATACACTGAAAGATATCAATTCGTCTTCTATTACAAAACATGTGAAAAAACTCGCGCTTTTGAACCAGAGTAGAAAATACAATAAACTGCAAACTATCATTTACTGGACATCTATACGAATAATTTGTTACTAAAATTGGAAAAAATATGGCCGAAACAGTGCAAGCGAAATAGAAATCAGATTGCCCGTACGCCATACGGGCAAATCAGTAAACGCCCGAAGGCTGTGCCCGTACGGCGTACGGGAAAAACAGGGAAGGGGTTAACAGTGAAGTGTGCTGTTTGCCGTATATTAAAAAAACATAAGGCTCAATATTGTGTCTCTTAGTAATGTTCTTTTAAAGTATACTTTTCTGTATATTAAAATTCAGCGGAATCAGCAAGTAGATATCTGTTTTCCTTTATTTATTTTTTGCTGAAAGGGGAATAACACAGAAATATTGTACGATTTAACAATTTCTATCACACTAGATAATGTTTGGCAATACAGTAGTAAAGACTTGTGTTATGCGCTCCGTTAAAATATCCACAAGCAGTGTTTAAAA
>CM063504.1:126757836-126760336 GCA_032207245.1 Pardosa pseudoannulata
TTTAATTTTTCGGAAATTTGAATATTTCCAACGCAATAAGTAGTTTTTGAAAATTTTAATTTGACTGATTTAGAACACGTTAAAACTATAATTGAACTTATATTTGAAATAAATTTCATCAGTCATAGTTAATAGTATTTTACAAAAACGGTTTGTATTGTCCATCGACCTCTTTACTCGTAAAATAAAAAACAAGGGGAAAAATCGATTATTTTCCAGTCGACAATTTTTGATGTTTAGAAGCGTTTTGATGATAAGTATTTCCTATAATATATCCAAAACATTATAATTTTTTATATCAAAATAATAATCCACTGGATGATGGATTAATGGTAGAGCACTTTTCGATTCTGTAGTTCACGGGTTCGAATCTCACTGATGGTTCGGAATCAGTTTTAAGCAATAGGGCCCTGATCTCTTTAACCCTCGTGAGCAAAACTGTATCAGTTTTGTTATTATATTATTAAGGATTAGTATATCTCTAGTAATGGATGATCAATAATATTTCTAAATGGGTAGAAAGAAATTCTTTCAAGTACCTTAATAAACACAGAATTACTGGGATATCGCTAGTTTAAAGTTTTGAATCTCTCTACGCAAGAATATTAAAACAAAACCAAATCCATTATTATACATGTTTAAAATTAAAACAATTTATTTTAAAAATTGAATATTTTGAAATATTTTATTAATTTTTGAAAATGCCCGTTGTGAATTTAATTTTCTACCTCCCATTCTTAGCTTGTATTCTAAAAATATTTTTAATCATTTTTGGGTAAGGATTTGTTGATAGATTTAATGATCAAAATTTAAAATATATATCGGAGCTTATTGTAATGTATATTTCGAAGTAATTAGTAAAATCTTTCTCGAAATCTATCAAAAATAAAATCCCGACGAGCATTTAAAAAATTTAAAAAAGGTATCATAAACATTGAACTTTTCAAAAATATTTGCTGATTTTAAGAAAAAATTAATGGGATTACACTTTTAATGATTTTGTTGATATGTGTACACTGTTTCATAATTCTAAGTTTATAATTTATAAAAGCTGTTTGTAAAGTTCTCCAACCCCGTAAGTTGAAGTTTAGAGAGAGATACACATTTTGTTATTCATATAAGAACATCTTCACGTATAAAATTGAGACACGTAAAATTAACAGAATTCTACAAAAATAGTAATGCATTTATAAAAGTTTTACTTTAGTTTTAGAAATAAATTTGTGAATTAAAAATCGTAAATATATTATTAATAATTTAAAAAATTTGACTTAAACACTTAAAAGTTACATTAAAAGATAAATTGTAGCAAACTTCATTTTATCACTAATAAAAATCATCTGTAAATATTTAATGAGTTTTTACATTTAAAATAAAATATTTATCGCCAATCTCTAAATTTAGGAAAAGAAATCATTAATTAAGGAAAAACATTTTGGCACGATTTAAAAAACGAGTAAAGGCTCGGGTCGTTTTTGTGCTCGTCGGATAAAATATGTATCAGATTCAGTAGCCTTATTCATCTTTTCATTTTAAGCTTAAAAACTTTTGTAACAATTCCATATTTAGAGTGAAAAGTTAATAAGAAGAATAACGGTTATTTTCAGTAAACATTCCACACTAGATAGAGTTCAGTTCTGGTTACTCCATTAGTAATGTGCATTTACTACTCGTGAAAACTACTCAACTACTAGTGGACATAATTGTTCTAGTATTTCCTAACAGTGTAAGAAAAGCAGAACAGTTGGATGAATTCCTGCACAAAACTACTAAACTACTTGTGGACATAATTGTTCTAGTATTTCATAACAGTGTAAGAGAAGCAGAACAGTTGGATGAAATCCTGCACAAAACTACTAAACTACTAGTGGACATAATTGTTCTAGTATTTCATAACAGTGTAAGAAAAGCAGAACAGTTGGATGAATTCCTACACAAAACTACTAAACTACAAGTGGACATAATTGTTCTAGTATTTCATAACAGTGTAAGAAAAGCTGAACAGTTGGATGAATTCCTACACAAAACTACTAAACTACTAGTGGACATAATTGTTCTAGTATTTCATAACAGTGTAAGAAAAGCAGAACAGTTGGATGAATTCCTACACAAAACTACTAAACTACTAGTGGACATAATTGTTCTAGTATTTCATAACAGTGTAAGAAAAGCAGAACAGTTGGATGAATTCCTACACAAAACTACTAAACTACTAGTGGACATAATTGTTCTAGTATTTCATAACAGTGTAAGAAAAGCAGAACAGTTGGATGAATTCCTACACAAAACTACTAAACTACTAATGGACATAATTGTTCTAGTATTTCATAACAGTGTAAGAAAAGCAGAACAGGTGGATGAATTCCTACACAAAACTACTAAACTACTAGTGGACATAATTGTTCTAGTATTTCATAACAGTGTAAGAAAAGCAGAACAGTTGGACGAATTCCTACACAAAACTACTAAACGACTAGTAGACATAATTGTTCTAGTATTT
>CM063504.1:126770336-126790336 GCA_032207245.1 Pardosa pseudoannulata
TAAAGCGAGGTCGGAAACGTTCGAAATCCACCCCTTTTTGACTGTTTAATGTCATTATATCCAGCTCTATTTTCCCCAGTTAAAAGCAGGCTATTAAATTAATAACTTTATTACATTATAATTAGATGAAAATAACATTTTTTTTCTAGCATTATGACGTCGTTTCTTTAACTATCTCATTTAATCATTTCTTGTTTTAAATTATTTAAATATCGTCTGCATTATTTTCACAAGTTTTACTGAACTTATATGTTAAGTACATAATTTTCTTTTATTTTTAGCTTAAATAATAGATTAGGTACATATGTGATAATTTTAAATTTAATCATCAATTATTTTTTTTGTTGCAATGAAAATTTTATCACTGGTATTAAAAACAAATTTTTTTCATAAAAGTATAGGAGTCTATTTCACGGACTAATAAATATCTAGCGTTTAACTTATATATCTTTGAAAATTAAGTATGTGTGTTTATTTTTTATACATAACCAGACGGTTTGCAGTCGATTCGCTAAATTTTGGACATCATTCACATATACCACCAAATAATCACTGTCAATATTAAAACCTCTGCTGTCGATCCTATCACGTAATATGACAAGATAAATTAAAGTTGACAACTAATATGTTGTCAGTAAAGATAAACAATTTATTGTGCTTGTTCCAGATAATTTTCAGCCAAAACACAAACCATTTTTTTTACCTGCCTCATAGGGCGCTTTACAATTCTGGAAAATTAAAAATTTTAGTGATTCTGTCATATGACGGTCTATATGCTACTTGTACATATTTTTAAAAATTTTTATTGTATTATTCATTATCAGAATTACTGCACATTATTTTAAGTGTTTAAAGTTTCGATTTTAAAAGTAAGGGATGCTGTCTGAATAGATCTCACATACTACCATCATAGGCGATCACAGGCAGCCTTAATATACAGAAATTTTTCTTTTTATAGAGTGCTGATTGCAGCCAAAACAAAGACGCAATAACTAGATGTCGCAACATTTAAAAACGTTACATTTTAACATTCTTTGGCTATTTGTTAAATTTTGCGAGATTACTACGTACGTGCATACATATTGATTCAAGTATGGTAAAAAATAGTATTTTCAATGAAATCTAGAAAAACCGAAACTTTTTACAATTGTTAATGCTTTCTTTGTTCCGTCCAAGGAAGTAAAGAGTTTATGTATTCTTCTATTTAGTTAGTTGTCGTTGTTTGTCATGACACTTGGACAAACCAAGCACGATTGAGCCTGCAGGCTCTCATATTAAGGCCAAGGGGTGCGCCTTTCGTCTTAATGAGCACCATTAAGGTGTAAAGACGACTTCGCTTAAGTAAGTCCTCGTAATTTTAAAGCAGGGACCTAGCAGAAGACCCACAGACTTGGCCTGCCACCCTCAGATGTATTGATTGAGAATTTGGAGGACATTGCGAACACATATTTTACGTGCCCCAGTCACCTTTAACGAACATGGCAGATCATAGGCCGGTTCGGGTTCCGAACCCGCAACCTTTCACTTACCAGATAGTTGCCATTGCCGACTGAGCTACCGCGGCCGATTTAGTTAATTGATTGTGGTAGTTCAGAACCATTCTACTTGTTGCGAGAGCCTCTACTGACATCATTTTAGTGGAAGTAGGAGGAAAGTACTCAAGGTCAAGGTCAATAGAAAAGATTTTACCAAGTACCGAAATTACTCATTTTTCACGATCTACATCAGATTCTATTAAAGTATATTAACAAAAATACAAAAAAAAATTTTGTTCTGGAAAATGTTTGTTCTTCTATACTCGTAACTTAATTACCTATTCGTAACCTATTAATCTCTGCCATCCAAACAAGTTTTCTTTATTAGTGAAAGTAGATGGTAGTCCTAAACACACTCTGTACAACTGTCGAGGACTTAATATTTATAACTGTGTCGTGTTGTATAATATTTTACAATTTTTTGAGCCTAGCACATACGGGACCGTAATCATTGGAAACTGAGGTAATAGCTTTATCAGTTATAAATAATTACTTTACTGTTCTGAGTTTCGTATGATAAAAAACTTATCTTATTTTGAAGTTTTTTATTTTTATTTCCTTGTAAAGGAAATAGTATAATCAAAATAAATTCCAGTGCTCAAATTTAAAAGAAAATACTAATTTTGACCATGATTGATTGGATATTCCCCAGTTTTAATATTACGTCTTTATGTGCGAAAAAATAACTTTAAATACCCAATTTTACCCTTTTTGAACTAGATATGAGTAGCTTATTTTAACATTTTGGTACGCACGACTGTACGCTCTTAAGTATCTTTCGCAACTCAAAAACGACTAGACGTAAAAAGCCGATATTTTTATTTAAGATTGTTATAACATTTAGATGTATACCTCTTCGTTTCACTGCAATATTTACTCTGTACAACGAATAATTTTAACATAACGCTATCAATGCTGTGGACTATAACTGAAAAGAGATTATCGGTAAATTGAAGGCCGCCAGTCTTTGAATCCGTGTAGGGCCACTTTATTGACCATCTGAAAATTTCTTAGCACCCCTAATGCACAAAACGGTTTATTCTCAAATTAGTACAAAATGATGAGCTAAAAAATCTTATTGGAATCGGGGCACTCTTGCTTTGGGAATAACATCACTTCGATGGCAGATTTGGTGACTTAAAGACGTGAGTTTACGCGGTCCGAGAATTTGTATTTAGTGGAAAATGCAAGTTTAGCGGACGTTGTTTAAGACTATTTGATTCTGAGTTTGGTGTGAAGTTAATGAATATCCACCACTGCAATTCAGCTTGCTAAGCTTACCCTAGGTAAACCAAATAAGGATTGGCCCATTATCAGTGACTAACAAATCTATTCGTCTATTTCACCTATTATAATTTTAATGTTTCTTTCATTGTTTGAAACACTTTACCGCGGGAGCACACACGCCCGCGGAGGACTTTAACCTCCGTGTTGCAAAAAAGTAGGCCGTAGGCCAAACCAAACCAAACCATACGCTCGTGGGCATAAGTTTTATAGCCTCTGACTTACAGGATTAATGTTTTCTATTTTTAAATACAAATCTCGATTTGTGTTCTGTTCAGATAGAAATATAACCATTCCTGGCAAAATGAAAATGTAATTGCTAAGAGTGCAACAGCTTGTTAGCAACTTAGAAATAAATAACCCAGATGTTTAGAATTACCTCACGTGCTGATCTTTGAATCTGGAAGTCTCTGTTAGACGCCGTTTGTCTCGGTGTTAGCTCACCGATTTCCAGTTTAACCATTTCTGCTCTAACGGGTACTAATTTTATCGTCTGTTGCAATGAGAATTTGGAAGTTAGCTATAATTTATGAGAGATGATAGGGAAGGGTTTTCATTTGTTTACTCAAAATGGATTAAGTTGATAGAATAATTTCAAACTACGGATAAATGTAAACAGTAAAATAAGAGCTTGAATAAATAAGAACAATAAAATTTGGTTTGATCGTGTAAACGTATTTGTTGGGTTCTATTCTGAAATGAAGATATCGTGTTACTGAAAGCGAACTCTTTTATCTTAAAATTCTTTTCTAAATAGGGGTATGGCTTATTTGCGATAAAAATGATCTGTGCATTCTAAAAATTTCCAGGACTTTTAAGGTTTTATCTATATTAACATTTTCAAAAGATAATCTTCTTTATATCTGTCTTATAAAAAAAAAGGTTTTTCTTAGAAATTATTTAATGAAGAGATATGAGTTTTATTACATTTTTAAAAAAATCAGATGAAGCATCTTAAGACACGAGAGTTTACATCTGTATTTTAGGTTCAGATGAATTTGAATGTTTAAATTATAGGACTTGCATTGCGGTTTTTTTTTAAATAATAAACTTTATTAAACCATGCATTATGATCTGACTGTGATTCTGAGACTTCTGCATGGCACAGTACCAGTGCCGTGCGGTCCATATGTGCAGGGTGTGCACTGCACACCCTGGCAAAATTATGAGGGCAAAATTATGAGACAGTAATTTTCTGCACCTATGTCTACCTATCTTTATATGGTATATAATAAATATTATTTATAATATATTCAAATATTATGTTGATTTGCTTGCTTGTATTCCCGCAGTGCGTGCGTTACTAGGTGCCGCACCAAGTAGCGCGCAATCGAACATAGGGAGTTCTGATGTCTACGCACTGTGCACTAAATTGAAAATCACGCTTTATATGTGTATAGGCTACTGGAGAAGAACAGGTACTGAGGCAAGTGCAGCTATTTTTCCTGCACTTAGCATTCAGAATCATCCGAAGGTACGGTTTATTAAACGTTGTATTAGAGCGGGTCCTTGTTTTTTGGGGGGGGGGTTAACTGATTAACTGGCCATACGATTTTGCAGACGGTTAATGTTTAAATTTATATATTGTAAGATTTTGTTTTCATGGAAATATAAAAGAAGTATTTCATCAATATAAAGTGAACAGTTTTAGTGTGGTAAATTAATTTTGGGGATGTATTCTATTTATTGAAAGAATTAGCTGAAAAACAATGTTGTTTTGTTTTAAAGAAACGAATTTTAACAGAACAGTCCAAATTTTACCATTCATTGTGTCTTACAGGCAGTATATAAGTAATATTATGTAACACCATATCCATGGTTTTATTTTTAAAAATTGTCAAAATGTTTTTCGCAAAATATACGATTTTTAAATGTCAAAAACAATTAATAAATATAATTTAATCCACTGACCGAACAAGAAACAGTTCGCTCTATTGTGCCAGCGTGCAGCGAAATCATCTGTACGTGGATGAGGCGCCGCAGCAGCGGGCACCACGTGCTACGTTTGCCGAACATAAAAGATTTTCGTGAAAGCCCGAAGCGTTGCTGTTTCAAAGCCGATATGACTATTTACAACAAAAGACATGATTTTTGCTTCAGTGCTAGTAGAATTCTCATAAGTTTAGCTGTTTTTATAGTTATAACTCGACTACTCGTAGGTAAATATTTTATTTGTTGTAATCTTTAAATTTATATTCATAATAAATAACCCGTTTCAGAATGGAGAACTCAGATGTCTCAATAATTAAAGATTTATTGGAAAATCCATGTTCTCTGCACACCCTGCATGAAAACCTACCACACGCCACTGCCAGTATCTACATACCACAGGGGACAAAGCATGGCAAAATGGGTGGGAAATTTGAATTGCTCCTTCTTGTTTTTGATTGTATATATTTCCTTTGTTTATATATATATATATATATATATATATATATATATATATATATATATATATATATATACTTACAGGATGTTTTAAAAGTAACCGGTATATTTGAAAAATCAATAAAATCGAAACAGACAGTGATAGAAATATACACAGTTTACTGCAATATGCTTGGAAAAATATTAAATTTTTAGGCAAACAAACTTTTAAAATTGGTTACAATGTTCCACAACAGATGACGCTGAAGTCTGGAAAAAATCTAAACTACGATATTTATAAACCAGATATCCATCATGTACAGCAATAATGGCTTATTCTCAGAACGAAATTATCAGAAACCCTTGTAAACGTCTCAGGCGTGATGGCTTCACATGCAAAACAGATGTACTGTTTCAGTTATTCAATTGTTTCTGGATAGTGGCGGTACACCTGGTCTTTTAAGAGTCCCCACAAACAAATATCGTAATTTAGATTTTTTTCCAGACTGCAGCGCCATCTGTTGTGGAACATTGTAACTAATTTTAAAGTTTGTCTGCTTGAAAATTTACTATTGTCCAAGGATATTGCAATAAACTGTGAATTTCTATCACTGTCCGTTTAGTTTTTATTGATTTTTCAAATATACCTGTTATTTTTGAAACACCCTATATATATATATATATATATATATATATATATATATATATACATATATATATATATATATATATATATATATATATATATATATATATATATATATATATATATATATATATATATATATATATATATATATATATATATATATATATATATATATATATATATATATATATATATATATATATATGTATAAATAATTTAATAGTAAACAATTTTAAGCAGAGAACCACGGTAGCTATGTTGGCAAAGTCATCGACCTCCTGGCCGAAATGTTCTGAGATAGGGAAGAGAACAGGCCAAACATCATAGTGTGTGCTAATGAAAGCTGGAGCACACATGTTCGTGGTCACAATGTCCTCAATGTTGGAACGGTGCATCTGGAGGCAGAAAGGCAAGCTTGAAGGTCATTTGCTTGGTCCTTGCTTCCAATTACGAGGACCCACTTTGAGCTAAAATTCGCTCTTTCACTTAGAGCAATTCAAAATGAAATACGCGACCTTTTGCCTTATATAGATTAACCTCTGGGTTCTTCTAAGTGGTATTAGTAACAGCAACAATATTTTAAGCCCAATTTAAAAATTCATACTAGATTTTCCAAAGAATTACATGATTCCGAATACTTTATAAAATGATTGAACTTGGGAAATATTTTTTCCCTATTTTATGAATCTTCTGACTTGATCCCTATCTTCTGACTTTATGAGACTTGCGTAAATCTGGAAAGGGATAGCTTATCCGTTGAGGATTATACCTAGGAATTCCCAAACATAGGAAATTGGCAATTTTATGATATTAATAAGTTCTTTCTTTAATGCTCTATTTACTTTGTCTCACACACAGTGAGAATTTTGTAATCATTAAAAAGCTCCACTTGGAAAAGAGTATGAATGATCGAAAAAATTTTACACTCCACTGAGTTTAACTGAAGTATTGAGCTATTACAACAGATTCCTTTTTGAAACTCTATATATTCAAAAATATTACACATAGAAATATGAGGACTAACCCCTAACTCATAAGTTTTCTACACACTCTACAATTTTTCTTTGTGTTCCTTTTGGGTTACTTGATACGTGTCCTGGCATTATAGTTGCATGTGCCCAGTTTTTCATCTATGATAAAAGTGACTAGTGCAAGTTACCTGAATATGTTGCATAAGATTAACAATTATGTTATTGTATTGTAAAAAATTCAATTTTTTTAAAATTGCAAAATCTAAATCTTTATAGTCCCTTATTCTATATAGGTATATTTAGTTAACGTTTACACTCATACTTACAAAGTAATACAAAAGTTTCACTTCTGTGTAACAAAAACTGACAGAGGTATAAACTTGTTAATGGCAAATGTAAATTTTCACAACTTTTTTCTTACATTGAGGGTGTTTTTGAAGATTAATTAAACACTAGATTGCCCGAGATTTCTTGTATACCTATATTGCCCAAAAACAGTCAAAATGACTGCATTGTGAAAAAATAACAAATATGTAAAGAAATTTGTTTAAAATTAATTTTTAATATTATATAATAAAGGAGGGCGGAAGTAACTACAATTATTCATAAACCCATTTATATGTTATAGAAAAAGTCACCAAATTCTAAGAAATTGTGTCATTATATTTCATAATTGTTTTTCTAATTGAAATTAAAAAACGGTCAAAATGACTGACTTGGGCAATCTAGTGTTAAAATAATTCAGCTTTACAATTAAGTTAATATATTTCTTTTAGGGAGCGGTGTGGTGTCTTGATCATAAAGATGTATACACTCATACCAAAGAGGACATATATGCCTGATGCGTTGAAAGCTCCCCTACTTCCCCCTTTACCCAACATTGCTTAGTGGTGAAACCACGAAATTTGAAATTCAAATCCCAAAACTAAGCAAGATAGATAAAATATCTCAGCTAGAAAATCGTATAGCATTGGTTCAAGATAGATAAAATATCTCAGCTGGAAAATTGTATAGCATTGGTTACTGACAATCCCCATTTGGTTGACACGAACATGATAAAATAGAGCACATATAGTCTAAAATATCAGATTTCGATGCGTGTCCGTTACTTTGAAAGGAATATAAGGAATGTTGATTCCGTTGGTGCAAGTGAGAGATAAATGATTGAGGACAAATCCAATTTTCTATGAAATATATTTTGTACTCACGAGGCAATGTCTCAACGTACTGGATTAGTCAGCCGACACAATATCCGTAACTGAGGGGTGTAAAATCACTCATGAGTCTTTTAGATATCCGGTGCAATGGTCGGTCAATCGTTTTAGTGTGGCATCTGTAAAACTAGGAGAAGGCATTGGCTGTCAAAGGGTGAGCCAGGGCTTACTAGTGTGTCCTAGAAGATTTTTGGGTATACTCCAGGGAAATATTGTCCAAATATAAAAATAAAAATAGTAACTATATTATACATCTTCTTGGCCGAATGGGCAGTGTGCTGCTATTCAGTACCGGAGTTTTTGGGTTAAATGTCCATTGCTGACATAGATGCTCATAGCCAGATTTAAGTAGTAGGTCCCGGCCTCATTAGTTCTCGTGCAGCAAAAAACTAGACTGTAGAACTCCAAAAGCAATAATAATATAAGGTGATGTTCTTTGACCAATGTAATATCTTCCTGCAAAGCTTAATAAATACTGTTGTAGTATGTCTGGATCCCCCAGGTGAGTTATTGTTTGGTATTTTTCCTCCCCCTCTGTGGCTATTTGAGCAGTTACAAACGTCTTGAGTGATGTTCACTGAGGATTTAGGTGTTTGCGCTCCAAAGAAATAAACTTTTTTCCCGTAAGTTGTACAATTCCTAATTGGTAATGCTTAATACTTATTTTACTTGTGTTATATTTAATTTTTAATTCTAGTTATAACGTTTGCTGTTTATTTATTTGATTTTCGTTTCTGTTTGGCTTGGTTTGGTTTGGAGCGCTACGGTCTACTGATTTGCACACTAGGGCTAATGAGACCATGACCTAGTTTAAAGCCGATTCCGAACGGCTACGAACATCCATGACATAGTGGGATTCCAACCCACGAACTCCGGTATCGACGATCAGCGGCCTAACCAATCGGCCAGCGTTCGGCTTGGTTTCTTTTTGTTTTAAACTATAACACTTATTTTGTTTATTTTTTGGTCATTTTTATGTGCTACACACTTAGTTGTTAGTATACTGGTGTTTGACCAACGTAACTTAACGGAACTTAATAAATACTGTGTAGCGTGCTCGAACCCTTTGACCATAATTTGACCGAGTGGTAGTAGGTATTTTTCTCCTATTTCGCTGTTCGAGTAGTTGCAAACATCTTGACTCATGTTTACTTGAAAGTGTAGATATTTCTGCTCCAAACCAACCAAACGTATTATACCACTTCATTAAGTCTATAATCTTCTTTTTGTCAACAAACCATTATTGTGGTAATTGACAGGGATTTTCCTTGAAAAGAGCAGCTATCCAAACGTTAACACTTTTTGTGAAATCACGTATAGAATGGGGTTTGCATGACTATAGGTTCTTCTCGAAGTGATTTTTTTTAGTAGAGAAGGTTTTAAATGTAATCGCTTTTTACTAAGTAAAATTTCCTTGATTGGACAATCAGATTATATATGATAATCATTAATAGATTATGTTGTATTCTTATTACTTGAAAAGATAAATCTGGGAGGTGCATGGATGCTTCCAGGGTAACTGAGTGTTAGAATGGAAAGGTAAAACCCCAAATAGACCTAGCTCAGGGCAGCTACGGAGCACTACTGAGAGGGTAGATAACTTCAGCGTTCGACTGCAGTTAGAACCACAGTGCCTCAAAAATTGTTACAAATAGGTTACTTCAAGTACATTTCCGAGCTAGATGTTATGTACCATGTGTTCCACTGACTCCAAAAGACTGCATGTGATGTCCATCTATAGCTCAAGAAAACAAGACGGAGATCCGTCTTATTTTCTGATGACAGCCGTATCTGCCATAGTGCCAGTGATGGCCTTGAGAGGTTATAAGGAGGTCAATTGAACGCCTGCTATCAGTTTCCGGCCTAGACACTATGGACCTACAACTGGAGTTAAGGCGTGGGGAGCAATTTCTGATGCCAGCAGAAAGATTCTCGTGGCTATCTTACACATCCTTAGAAAACTTGTACGCCATTCTGGTAATTTAACCTATTGTGTTTCTATTCATGAACAGCATTCGAGATGGTGTTTTTCAACAAGATAAATTTCGTCCCTATGCCGCTGTTGTTACCCAACACGTTCTAGAGAGTGTCAGTATGTTTGTTGCCGTAGCCTGTTCAGTTGCCAGATCTTTGTCCAATAGAGCACACATGGGACGCCATTGGAAGGCAATTCCAGCGTCCTTCACAAACAGAATTAACAGTTCTTGTCTTGACCAACTGCAGCAGGCATGGAACTCCAACCCATAAACTGACATCCGGCATTTGTATGACAAAATTCATGGGACGTTTGCATGCTTCCATTCAAAGTTCTGACTGCTACACTGCTTATTAATGCACAATCAATTCTCATAGCTTTTCTCGCCCATATATTAACCTGTGATCTTAAAAATTTAATCAATTAAATATGTTATTTAGAAAATACATTGCCAAAATTTCTTTACTCTACTATAATGTTTTCTTAGTGTTTTGATTTTTTCGCATCAGTGTATGTATTTGTCAACATATAAATTTATGCGAAATTTTATCCCTCAACAAGAGCTTAATTTTGGTGCATTCAGATGTGTAAAAATTCTCTGAGCTTGAAACTTGTGAATAAATTAGATGAACTGTTGCTGCATCTAGAGTATATATATGCTATAAAGCTTATAGGTTGTAGCAGGACAAAGGTTCCAAAAACTCATGACACTACAAAGCGTTTGAATAGACAATACAGTACGGGTATTATAAATATTTCGAATGAAGAATTTTTTTATGAGAAAATAATCGGTAAGAGATTTTTATTTATCGGTAAATATTTTGAAACCATATCTGGTTATTTAGCGGTAAATTATTTTCACAGTTTACGGGAACCCTTGAGTCTACAGGTTTGTGATATTTGTCGACACTTTTAATTTACCTACAAAATATTTCAGATATTGTTATATTTGTCAGATTTTGTATCTACCAGTAAGCATTTGAGTATGATTCAATACGGGTTTGGAGTGCTACGGTCTACTTTTTGCAACTCGAGGGATAATGAGACCGGGACATACTGCTTAAAGCCGATTCCGAACGGCCACGAACATCCATGCCAATGGGGGATTCGAACCCACGAACTCCGGCTCCGAAGGTCAGCACCCTAACCATTCGGCCATCGTTCGGCAAATATGATTCAAAGTATAGTACAGTCAAACCCATTTACTGCGAACCTTGATTAAACAAAACCTAGGTTTAACGAGGAATTTTCTTAAAAATTATTAGTTTAATGTTAAAAGGCATAAAATACTTTTATTGACAAAAAACTCGGGTTTAAAAAAGATTTTTTAAACCCGAGTTCATACCGTGATATTCATACAAACTGACCAGAGCATAAATGAAAAAAAAATAAGGCAAGTCCCTTTAATTTGTTTCAAATTTATTTTTATGAACTAAGACTTTTTTAGTTTTGATATTTTCATTGGACCTGGGCATTTGAAACTGTTGGTATTTAATGAGTACAATGGCTGAGTCCACACTTCTTCATTACAAGTGAGTTCGACTGCATTAAATAATGGCCATAAAATATTTCACGTTGCAGCAAGTTAATCTACGCAGATTAACCCTGCCAAAAGTAAATATCTCTATAGTAGGTGGTAATCATTAAAGAGATGTGAATGTGAAAAGGAATGACTTAATTTACGGACACCGAGGGAAACTAGTTTCAAGGAATACAATCGGACAAGTTGATGAGTGGCACATTAAAATGTACAGGGGTCACGTAAGATCAAAAGGTCAGGACCTGTGTCTTCCTCCAACTTGAAGAAGTTTCTATCGGAAATTAATATAGAACCATCGGATACATCTAGGAGAGGATCCAGAATGTTCATAGTATGAAAATAGCAAAATGGTTAAACCCAATATTTATTACTATGGGCAAATGAGATTGGATTTTGATAACGATTGAGCGACAAGAAAACGAGAGAGGGAGAGGATATCCGAAAAGAAAAAGAGAGGTTTGATGTTGAGATTAGAGATTGGAGGAGATTCCTGGAGGTGATGACCTAGCTGCCGTTTCCGACACCAGAACGTGACGCCCCAGCTGCCCTTTTCAAAGTCTCCGCGATTGATGCCTCAACTGACGTATGAGCCGTCCCTCGACCGTTGCCCACTTGTTGCTCGTAGATGGGCTCAACATCTCTCAACTTGGTCCGAGTAAGTCATAATTTATTGTGTGTACGACCAGTCTCATATTTAGATAATTTAATCTTTAAATGCTGCTACTTTAATACTATCCTGAATGGATAAGTGTGAAATTGTAAATACTAAACACAAGTATTAAAATATTAAGTTTTCAAAATAAAGTGTTAATCATTATTTTCGGCCAAGAACATCTGGTTTAAAGCTAAAGGATTAATGTTATATGAGTATGTGTAGTAAACTATACGTACATTGTAACACACGTTAGAAGGAAAATGCTAATGGGGTACGTATGTGAAAATCTTGTGAATTTTGCATATACACTCTTCATATATTTTTGATAAAAATTTCTTTTGAAACTTTTCGTTTCTAATGAAAACAGGCAGTATGCTGGAATGTTTCATTTGGGGCCGTATGTTTTACTTTTTTATTCTGCATGAGGAATAATGAGTACCTTCTATTTAAATCTATTTCCGAATGGCTACGAACATTATACCATCAGAGGATGAACCCATGATTGCCGGCACCCCAAAACAGCGTTCCACCTATTTGGTCATCTTTCGGCTGTCGCAAAAGGCTCTCTAACATAATATGCTTAATAATTTGCGGAGGGTCTCTTTAATTTCGATTGTACATATCCATAAAATGTGTCTCTTTTTTAAATAAGACCTCGTATAAAATAGGTTGATTGCAGGAAGACCCGAAATATGAAAATGAGGAGTCGTTTAAGAGAAGCGGCTACCACTATTTATTGAAACTATAATTTGTTAGTTGTGCTCTGTTAAATAGTATGTGAAACAGAATTGTAATGGTAAAAATGAATGCCATTAATTAAAAACACATTCTTATAATGGATGTGCATTTTAAATTTTGTTCTATTGCTAAAACGTTAACAAACCGCAATGAATCTAAGCGGACAAATGACTTTATGTTTTACGAAAGATGCACACCGCAACAAAATGGTGGCTCTATAAATCGTTTCCCTTTTACAACGTTACTGGTGGTCGACGTCATTCACGGAATCGAACTGCAGCGCGTCGTCATGGCGACGAGCGTATACATCCTGGAGATTTTAAAGTGGCTTAGGGGGCGCACGATGAGAGGTAAAAAAGATGCCGGCCCCGAATTTGCGTCAATGAAGAGTGCGTGCGGAGGCGTGTATGTCGACGAAGGAAGGGTAAAGGTTTCTATCTGTCGGCTTTTAATTGCAGTGGATCATGAAAGAAGGGCCCCTCGAGTGCGCAAACAGAAGAGGAAAGGGCCGGTCTGCTACTAACGTCAGTGCTCCGACCACAACCCCACTGCCCCATTTCATGAATGGGCAGCGTGCTCCGATCACGAACATTTTTATACACCCACCCCGGAAGTCTATTGAACCGGCTGGCATGCAAACTTCATTCGAGATCGTGGTCTCTCAAAACGAATTTCTGTTGTTTCGATGACAATGTAATATACGATTAGAAATGTATTGACTGAAATGGAGTTAAAATCGGAGGGTCAGTTATTAATTACCTTTAAAGCTGTTCATTATTATTAACTGTGGTGCTCACATTTGAAAAGATGTTTGTCCTAAAAACAAAAGTTTACGCTAGGAGAAACGCTAGATTTTGGAGGTGCTTAAATTTAAGGATTAGCAGTTAAGGTCTTGTAGAGCTGCGGTCTACTTTTATGCAAAACGAGAGCTATTTAGACACTGAACTAATGAGACCCGGGACTATGATTTTACTGTTTAAAGCCATTTCCGATCAGCTACGATCAGCCACAGTGGGATTCGAATCCATCAACTACGATACCGAAGATCAGTGCCTTAACCGTCATTAACTGGCCCTAACGGTCATCATTTGGAGGATAACTATTAAGGAGTAAAAATTTCTTATCAAAGAATATCAAACTGATCAGAAAATATCAAAACTGAAACTACACAACTTATATAGATTAGAACAAGACATAATAAATGAAATTCCGTCAACTATTCCCGTCAAAATCACGAGTTGAGGTTTTGCATATTTATTGTGACTGGGATATTTTTGGGCTCTAGTCCTCAAATGTAAAGAAACATATAGAATAAAAACAATCCATTTCTTACACCCAGATTTTTTTTATTTTACATACAACAAGACAGCACTAGACTGTCTATAATATAATTGGAGATAGTTGGTTTATTTTAAACTATATCTAATTTTTTGTACAATTTTCTGGAATAGAAAATTCACTTTTTCTACTATTTTATTTAAAATTATGCGATCTTTAATACGCTTTATGCAATTTCTTGCATCACTTGCGATATCCCTTGATATATCTATAGTTGGTTTATTTTAAACTATATCCAATATTCTTATACAATTTTCTGGAATAAAAAATACACTTTTTCTACTGTTTTATTTAAAATTATGCAGTCTTTAATGAGCTTAATGCAATTTCTTGCATCATTTGTGACATTTCTTAATATATCTATTGGAATTAAACTACATGGTGTATTTACTTACACTCTTTTCAGAACTTTTTAGCTTATAAGACTTAAATACTTTTCAATGTGAAAGCTACAATTGTATTATTAAAATTACCTTATTGGAAAAGTCCCGTATGAATAACTTTTACACAAAATATGCCTATATTTATTCATTAGATATCTTTTAAAACTTAGAATAATACTTCGATGTAATGCATTCAAGATAAACATACAATTTAATAGTGCAGGAAGTAACTGTTTTTGCAGTGCAAAATATCTATAGCAATTCAAGTATCGAGTAGATAGATTATGCGCTTCAAAATTAATTCACATAATCTATCGGTATTTTTTTAAAGTTTTTAAAAGTGTAACGGTATTAAAATGTTTAAAAAATACCGCTTTAGAGAAAATATGAATCAATTACGGGTTAAGATTTTTTTTTCTTTTTACAAAATTATAACTTTTACTCTAACCGTAATATTAAAAAAAATCTCACGAATAAATCTGTTCAATTTACAGGAAATTTTCCATGTTTTAATATATGCTTGTTAACTTTGCAATGAACTTATTACATCAATAGGACATCAATAACTACTTAAAATATTCTGAAATGGGAAAAAATAAGTCAATTTTAATTTAATTTTAATTAAAATTATTGAAAATATCCAAATATCGTGATATTAATTCATCTTATTAAAAAAGCATATATTCCCCTAGAAACAACTCCAAACGATTTTATTCATTAGAATTTTTTTTTTGTAATTTTACGGATAATATTGAAATCCTAGTTTTCGAAAAAAAGAGGCCTGTAACGGCTTCCCGGACTATCGTGAGGTATCTCGTGTTCGTATAAATTATAATTAACTATTAGCCGAATGAATGTTCGTAGCCGTTCGGAATCGGCTTTAACCTGGTCCTGGTCTCATCATCTCTCATGTTATAAAAAAAGCAGACCGTAGAGCTTCAATCCAAACCAAACTAATCCAGTTAGATACCATCCCGATCTTGGGTTTAGAATTGGCTGCTGGATAATTAAGGATAATTAAGTTGTAAAAGAGTAAAAGATTCAGATTCACGATCATCTATACAGTTTAGAACAGAACATTTGGAAAAGATAACTGCACAAAATTATAGAGGAGTTTTTTTGTCACAGGAAGTCCCAGCATTAGTCCATCACCACTAAGTCTAACCTCAAGGCTTTTTCCAGATGTTATTTCCAAGATCCGATCATGGCAATCTGGAGCCGTGGGCAAAGATCAATTTAGGGGGTATCCACTATGGAATACATCGAAAGGGAAGGAAGGGGCGTTTGACCTTTAATGAAAAGCAATATTCATGCATATGTTAGGTATAAAATTTCATTATATATATATATATATATATATATATATATATATATATGTGTGTGTTAAATAAAATGAACCATTTTATTCTATACTTTTCTATTTATAGAATTACATAGTATACAACAGTATGACTTATTTTATTAGATTTTTTGGAGGACAATTATTTTTTGTTCATGAAAATGGAATATTTTTTTATTTAGTATATAAATGTTTTATAAAGTTTTACAGCAACATTTTCATGTAATATCTTCCATTAGATGATATAATATAGTTTACAATAAAGTGTCTGGTTAAATATTTTTCTTAAACATCTTAAAGAAAAAGGGAATTTTTTTACTGAAATAAAAGCTTCCTCTTTAAAAATAAATGACAAAATATTAGAAATAATGATAAATAAGAGTTCAGTGTTGCTTTTAAAGATTCATTTTTTAAAATTTTTTAACTATAAAGTTGTAATATTAATTGCAAATTAGAAGAGTATATTTCAAAGTTTAATTTTAGATTGGATAGGGAGGGTTGGACAAAGTTCTGTATGGTCCACGGCTATTAGGAAAAAATCAAATCCAGGGAGACAGAGGGCTCAATGTTCCCGTAAAAGATAGTCTAATGGTAAGTCAGTAAGAATAGAGACCAGACTGTAATGTAGTGAATGCCAGGTATAACTTTATGATGTACCTTGTTTAAAAAATTATATAAATACGAATGTTTAATTTTTTCATTTGAGCAAGATACTCGGAAGAGCAAGAGGATAAAAAAATTAAAAGGTTTTACACCTGTAAAAAGTTGAAAGTTCAACTTTAAACCTATGTATTATGCTTTGTTGCAGTTACTTATATTAAATAATGATATAAACAAATTAATATTAAACAAATAATTTTAAAACTGGAATGGGAAACAAATCTTTTCTAACGCATGTAATGTATTTTATAAATCGGCCTATAATTCATGTTCTAGGAAGAATTTTTTAATACAGATTTTTTTATGGAGAGAATTAATTGCAATAAAATATTTTGTTATAAAATTGCTTGAATTTGTTTTAGTTTTTAAAGACCCAGAGATCAATTAATTTATTCACCCTGCATTTGTCATTATTGCGGAATAATTCATAGCCACGATATCTCTCAGACGCCTCGCCCATTTAATTTGATGTAAATCAGTTGAATTTTATTCTATGGAGTCTGAGTAGCCTGCTTTATACCTGTTCGGCTTTGACAGTATTCGTGGTGTTCTTTGTAATTGTTTTTTTAGATGGTAAGAATTATAAATAATTGCTGTAAATAAGTTAATCGTTATACTATCGATAGATTTAGATATCAGTAGATTAAGCTCCATAACTTTTTTTTTGTAGGCTACATCCTGTCGTATCCCATTTTGTATGTTGCCTAATCATGCTTTGAATGCTTCAAACTAAATACACTGAAGAGCCAAAACATTATGACCCCCCTACATTTTGCAATGAACTCGCCTGGATGACGTGGAAGGCACGTGATCAGGTGGAAGTGGTATTTAACTGCTGCTGGAGAGGCTGTAGAATCATTGTTTCACTTACTTCTGTGTGTCATGGGAAAGGCTGCGGATCTCAGCGATTTTGATAGAGGGCAGATTGTAATGGCTTGAAGGCTCGGAACAAGTATTTCCGAAATTGCTCGACTCGTGGGTTGTTCGCGATTTACAGTTGTTAGTACTTAATCAAAGTGGATGAATGACAGTGAAACTAGCAGTAGACGACATGATGTTGGACATCCACACGCTATCAAAGAAAAAGGTCGTCGGAAACTCTCTTGTATAGTGAAGCCAAACCGGAGCCAGACAGTGGATCACCTGACAACCCAATACAATGCAGGGCCAAGTAGAACAGTATCGAAGCACACTGTTCAGCGGACACTATTGGATATGGGGCTACGCAGCAAACGTCCCACTCGTGTGTCTTTGCTGACCAAGTGTCATCGCCAACTTTGTGGTAGAGCAGACCATGAATGCTACAGGGTGTCTGAACATCATTGCGGACCAGTTGCACCCTTACATGGCCTCTGTTTTTCCAGATGGAAATGGAATATTTCAACAGGACAACGCCCCGTGTCAGAAGGCTAAAATTGTGTTGGAGTGGTTCCAGGAACATGATGTCAATTCCAGTTAACTTCCTGGCCGCCTAACTCACTGGATCTTAATCCGATAGAACACATTTGGGATGTGATGGGACGGCAGCTCAGAGTTCAAAGACCACTAATTCGCAATATCTAGGATTTGCGTAATAAACATCTGGTACAATCTGTCTCCGGTCATCTACCAAGAACTTGTGGCATCCATACCAAGGCGGGTTGAAACTGTGTTGCGCGCCAAAGGTTTGCCAACTCGTTATTGACAGGTGGTCATAATGTCTTGGTTTTTGAGTGTATGTCTTTTTCATATAAAAGGGGTAAGATAATTACATTTAAATGAACGCAGAGGGTTTAAAATATATATAAATAAAAAATCCTCTTTGCTCCAATAAAAGATCTTAAATTATTATTATTAAGAATTGTATGTTGTGATAATAATTATAATCTTAATAGAATGATGCTTATTAAACAATCTCTTTCTAAGTTTTATTTACTAATTCAGTGCGATAGCGATATCGAACATTAATCATTATTTCCTCTATCTGAAAGTTGCATGTTACGTTAATTCAGATCTGGCCAAACCAAAACACTTAATGAGTCACGTTGGTTATGTTCATGATAAAATCAATTAAATTGATAAAGTGATCGAGTGTTTTATATTTCGGAAAAGAAAGGCTACGAATTTTCAAGCCTCATTTATTATACCTCTTGGATTGTTATATTATTCTTGGTATTTTGGATAACTTTTATTTTTGTGCCCTTTCTGAATCATTTGAATATGCATTGTAATAAATTAAAATATATTCTTTAGTATTCTACTGCATTTCTAGTATGTCATACTAAAGAACACAAATTAAAAATTTATGGTCAGATTATCTATAATATTAAAGCACTCATTAAAGTTACAGAGTGATGTGAGGGGAGATAACCTATAAAAGCGCTTGACAAGCCAAATTCTTTGGAAAGACAGAGCTTACGTACAGGGCTGTTAGGTCTATAGTATAAATGTCTTCGCTTGTTTAATCCTTTTCTGTGTGTTTAACTTGTGAGCCATTTGCGCCATTTGTGAGATGATATCGTATTCTATACAGAAGATTTGATCATGGTTTTCCGCTCTTCACATATTTGAAGTTTGACGTATATACATGGATACATACACAAGCACATATGCACACACACACACACACACACACACACACACACACACACACACACATATATATATATATGTAATACAGCAAAATAACAACTGCCGGAAACAATAATTATGTGGCCCCTATTGTTTTTACTTCTCCGGGCTACTGGGCAAGGAGAAGCCTATGCACCTACACTAATGAAATGTGTTGCAGTCGGGACACATTGAAGGGAAGCACAATTTTGAGAAAAACTTAAATCTTCATCGAGTAGCTACTAAAAAGACATCTGTGCAAGTCAACGGCAGACAAGAGAAGAAACACAATTTCCTCGAACAGAGGTGTATCCCAGATCGAGACAGATAGAGTTTTCCCAAGGTCAAGAAACTTAGTCAGCGAATTTAACCGTTAGATCAGGGGGAAAACTAAGCCTTTTGCCCGCGACAGCTGGAAAATATGCTGAATGGACAGAAAATTTACATCTATTGCACAGAAAGCTTTGGGAAATGTGTTGGAAGAATTTTAATTCGAGGATCCCCCTTTCATTTTGTGACTGGGAATATAGATTTTAAAGCATTATAATGAGAGAGGAAGTTTTTAAAGAGCTATTATAGTGAAACAACATTGATATATTACACACACACACACACACACACACACACACATATATATATATATATATATATATATATATATATATATATATATATATATATATGCAAGGGCGAGAATTTTTCCATGTCTGTGTGTGGAGGGGGAGAACACCCTTCCATGTAATTTAAGTACTCTACTGTTATT
>CM063504.1:126795336-126815336 GCA_032207245.1 Pardosa pseudoannulata
AGACAACTTTAGCATGTTATCTATAGTTCTAAAATTTATTTTTTCTTGTAAATTGTTTTCTCCAAATAACTAATCAGTCTGTTACTGATGCATTGCGTATGATACTGAATAGTTACATCCGGTTACTGTCCGGTTTCTTATGCTGTATCTTAAATTCATAAAATAACGTGTTATCGTAGCTAAAAGACATATTATTTATGAGATAGTGTTTATATGTTTTGTAAAAATAAGAACAACTTTTCTTTTCTATAAGCATAGGAAAATGTCAAGGGATTAATACTCTTGATTTTTATCTATAACATTTCCCATCTGACGATCAGGAAAAGAACTTTTGTGTATTATTTCTGTTAGACACGATTAAGCCAACGAAAAAAAAATAAATTCAAGATATAGTTGCTTAATCTTTTGCATCTCAAAACACCTAATTGAAAAAATATTCTTTAAATTTTAGAACACAATTTATAACGTGCAAAAATAATTAAAATAATTAAAAATTAAAATAAAACATGTGCAAAAAAGTGTATTTTCAAAACATAAAAATATGTATTTCTTATAAATATTGTGAATTACTTTGTACAACTTATACTTAGAATTTAACTTGGAAACCGGCAGTGATTAAGTGAAGTATTGGTTTCTATTTGTTGGATTTGGGTACAGTAACCTTTAACACTCTTTACTCTCTTTAATGGAATTATATTTCCATTTTGGTACCAGCAGCTCTCAGCACTGCTAAGATTTTGATTTGTAATTTATTTTCACTTAAAAATGGGACAATATAAGTAAATAAAGGAAGAAAGAATATCAATTTAACGAGTACCTAAGGTATTTGTATTGAGAGGTTTTATGGTACATAGTTATAATATTGTAGTAATAATGTCATAAGACAAACTGGCCATTAAAATGAATTGAAGGAAGTTCAAATATGAGGATTCAGTGTCGATAATGTCATTTGGACCTGAGAAAATGTTGAGGAGATTCAACAAAAGAGCTTCTCAAAAAACTGATGTCGAGTTATATTCGACATAGGAGTACAGAGTGTTAAATAATATGATTCTGAAGTTGAAGTGTGCTCAACTAAAAGTACAGTTTGAATACTAGACCTTTCTAGAGAGAAATTCTGGCTGCGCTACCACTGTAAATTTGTAAGTGTTAGGTAAAATATAGCACGATAGATTTCTAAGGTCGAACTGCGGTAGCTCAGTCGACAAAAGCGTCGATCTCATAACCAGAGGGTTGAGGAATCAAGGTTCAAGCTGGGCCATGTTCATGGCGGCTAGAGCACGTAAAATAGGTTCGTGGTGACAATGCCCTCCATGTTCTCAAACGATACCTCTTAGGGTGGCAGATCAAGCTTGGGAGGGGAGGGGGTCTCCTGTCTCTAAAATATGAGAATGCACTTTCTGTGTTTGTGTTGTCCTAGGGAGTAATTCTACTGCCTGTACAGCTCTCCCATAATAAAATGGTCAACTAATTCCGCGGCGTTGTATGGGTGAATACAAATGCCTCCACATTATTGGAAAAATGATTTCTACGGAGTTTTAGATACTATAATTGTTTAAACTGTAACAATCTTTTCAGAAGCCGCTTTGTGGCGGGAGTGATGCAGATTCATTTGGGATTCTTTTCTTGTTTAATTTAAATAAGATAAAAGTTATAGAAATCACAATGGGATAGTGGTTTCCAACCTGGGAGGTGAGACTAACACAAGGGGAGATGGCTAATTATGTTGATAAAAACTAATTTTTTTGTACCATAGAATAGAATAGCAGTCCTTTTAGTCTTTTTTTACACTTTAGTATCCTTTAAACCACTTTATTACAGTTTTACAATGCCTGAAAGAAGTTTCTATTAACCACTAGAGATGAGTTTTTAACATAAATTGGGCAACTAAGCAAAACTGCATAACGTAACGTAACAGCAAAAATTCATTTTGACTTAATTATTCGGAATGGAGAATTTAAAAATAGTGCTCCTGTAAACTTGATTTAAATGAGGGAAAATAATATAATATAAAACAAAATAGATGTATATGCATGCTATAGATGGACCTTCCTATTATTATGTTAGCTGTAGCTTTCAGTCTTTTTTAAATAATTTTTTATTTTATTTAAAAGTTCTCATTATTATATATATTAAAAATACAATGTGGGGAGGTATGGGAATTTTTTTTCTTTTTGGTGAGATTTAGTAGAATAAAGGATTAAAACTGCTATATAATATCTATAGGATATACCATAAATGAGGAAAGTGAGGCCTCTATGTGTTTCTTGTGCTGCTCAAGTAAAATTTAGCTATTGTATTAATTAATATTTGATAATGCAGATTACGGCAATTTGAAAAACAATAGAATTGTTCCTTTGTTATGTTAGTTCATCATAATTTAATAGTATACATTCCTATTGTATTTCTTCATAATGTAATTAATGTATTTAAAATAGTTCCACTTTTTATTTTTTATTTAAAGTGATTTTTAAAAGTGTAGTTATTTATTAAAAATTAATGTTAAAATAAGTTATTACCCTTACGTGAAAACAAAAATATTTTATGTTGAGTTTTATGTTGAATAATAAATCACTTAATGTTTTTTTGTATTATTTCTGTATAATGCAATAAGTTAATAAAACTACACAAAAAATAATAATTTACGATTTTATACATATGTTAACATATGCGGCCTAATTTAGTAGCTCTTAATTTAAGTGTGGCCTATTATAGCAAAAGGATTCCCCCAATTCTGGGATATATTGATAACCACCTGCAATATATGCGACTTAATAAAACTAGGAATATAATACTAAGATCATTAATCCTTTAAAATTATTTCTGTCTAAAAGTATAATCCCTTTAGTAAGCTGTAAGTAGTTCTAACATAGAGATTTTTGTAATACTTATTACAGGTATCTAAAAAGTCATTCCAACTCTATTTTCCGAAGCTACAACAATCATTCTAATAGATATTGATTTTCATTTAACATTTAATCTTGCCACTTTGCATTTTCTTCGGCACCAAGATTGAAAAGTGTATGTAATTTTCAAAGAACGTTAAGTTGTTTTTATCTTTAAAGCTATTTCCTTTCTCAAGCTAATTTTTCATTAAGTTTCAATTCAGTCTTCTAATTATATTCCAACATGAAAGTGAAGTCTGACGATAATGGGCACAAAGTACAACATAATGGTGCATGTGCAATCATATGACTGATTAGATTTCTCAGATAACTTTTCAAGTGGTAATCAAAATTCTCTATTCAATAAACGTCTGACAATTCTTAATTCTAAAGTATTGTAATCAAAACAAATCAAAATATTCGACGTCTGAAAATGAAGTGAAGATTGAAATTTTAGATCTATTTAACTTTGAATTAAAAAAATTATTTTTCTGATTTTCTATCTTTGTGTACGTGTTTTCGAGTCTATCTGATAGTGTGGGATAATAACTCAATGGTATGATTACGATGGATCGGTTTGTGTACTTTGCATCAAAATGGTAGATTTATATCCAGTATTAGACTCAGTTGGTAAATTGGCTAAGGAATTTTTTTACTGCACAAAGGCTAATTGGAGTGCAACCTACTGCTTTAAGCCAGTTCCAAAAAGTTACGAACTTCCCTGCCAGTAGCGGAATTTGAATCCATAGACTCTTGTATCAAATCGCCCCGTCCTAAGAAGTCTACCATTTGGTCAAATAGACGACGCAATGTAGAATATTTGGTTGCATAAGCAGTATCGAACGAATTTGAGTTAGCAGGCTGGCTATTCTTGTCAACTTTTTCCAATGGATGTCTCACAACGATGTGCCCTTCTGTTTTGAGTATGTTTAAAATTTTATTAACTTTCAAATGCTTGGACCCACTGTGAGACAAAACTATTTCCCGTTGTTAATTTCAAAAATTTCTAACTTTTTAGCTTTTAATTTTGTAAGGGATCTAGACAACACGTTGTAAGAAGATACTGAGAATGTCACGGATCAGTTATGATTTAGAGAAAGTGAAAGTGCTTGGAGAAGGTTTTTTTGGTTTGGTTTGGAGCGCTACGGTCTACTGTTTTGCACACGAGGGCTAATGAGACCGGGACCTACAGTTTAAATCCGATTCCGAACGGCTACAAACATCCATTCCAGCAGCGGGATTCGAACCCACGAACTCCGGTTCCGAAGAGCAGCACTCTACCATTCGGCCATCGTTCGGCGCTTGAGGAAGGAATATGTGAGATCGCACAACAACAGTGTTAAAGACTTAAACGTTGTTTAAAGTTAACCGCTGCGCATGTTATATGTGAAATCCTTGTATGTGAGTATATGAAAATGTATAGGAGAGAATACTCCCAATTTTTCACCCTCTCACAAAAATTCGGTTTAAAATTTCAAATACTTAGACAGAATGAAAACAGTGTTAGAATACATTAAAACTATAATATTTCAGTTTTAAGATCAAAATTTCAAAATTTATCAAAATTAAATTTCTTTTTTTTGTATTTTATATATGAAACTTGAGACGTTTTTTATCATTTTGAAATACTCTTTTTGTCACATCTCCTGTAGTGAATTATTTACCTCGTCTGTCGTTTTCGTACACCCAGCCAGTCAAAGCAAAATTTCTACACACTCCTTTATATTCATTTTGAGATTTTAAAAGTTAAATACTCATTAGGAGACACAGATAATACACCTTAAAAATAAAGAACTAAATTGTAGTTATCATGATTTTATATTTTTTTAAATTGAAAATTTTGTAGTTTGATTGGAAATTTAATTGAAAGTTTAATTGAAAATTTTGTACGAGTTTGATTTTGACCCTTTTCCATATCTATATATGTAAGTGCTAAGTTTTTACATATTGTGAACAATTTAAAGTTCTTTATGTAAAAGTATTTGTATAAATCAATAGTTTTGTTTGTTATTTTAATGAAAAATGTGTCAAAGTTTTCACTTTCAAAGTCTGAAAAGGAACAGAAAAAGGTTAATGTGCGGTTATTACTTTGTCTATAATTTAAACCCTGTAGCAAAAAAGCAGACTGCAACACAACAAATTAAACTAAACTTTAAAAGTTTTTCCTGAAATTTCACATTTATTTTTTTGTGTGAAGTTTATCTTATAAATTATTCTTAATAACTTCAGGAAATTTTCTGTGTTGATTTAATTGCATATGTATTACGACTTATACATCGAATATTTAATCATTGTATCATTATGTATACTATAAAGTGCTATCAGTTCTATTTTGGAAAAAAAAACTGTGTTGTGAATGTAAAATATTTTTCGATGTCTCTAATTTTTGTGTTCTAAAACAGAGGGTAAAATTGAAATTCTTTAACTATTTCATACAATGAATATTATATATTTTTGAAATATAAATTATGTATGTTATTGTAAATATCGGGGACAAAAATATCAGATCTAAAAAAGCCGTGAAGACTTTAAAAATAATTCCAAGATCTTGTGCATTCGGTTTTAGGTTATCTTTTCAAATCTAAAACCTAGTCTATAATATCTTAGAACTCCAGCTACTTTTCAGTACTATCAGAATAATGGTCATAAACATTCTGCCACCAGTACCCGCTTGTGGCTACTTTAAAATTGCCTTAAAGTCATTAAACCCCAGCTCAGTCACCAGATTTGAAAGTTATAGAAAATTTATGGCATTAGTAAGAAGTTGGGATAACAAATTATCATATTTTTGACAAAAGAGACTTAAAAATGACTCTGTTTAGAAAACCGAATAAAATTAGTAAATATTATTGGGAAACTCCTGTTTATTCTATTGTCAACAAATTCTGAATTAATTAGGAAACTAGAGAACATCCCAAAATGTACTAAATTGAAAGTATCCTGCTTCTATTGGCTTTCAAAACTGGGAATTTTATATAGTTTACAAGTTTTGTTTTGACACTTTTATTTCATATCTAAATATATGCTACATCGTTTAAATAGTGCGTAAATCCTTAAAGCTATTCGTGTAACAATATTTGTACTAAAATTTTCATTTGTTATTTAGGGAAAAAAGTATCCAATTTTCTATTTTTTTTTCTTTAAAATTTAAAATTGAGTGGGGAAAACAAAGTGTACGAGTTTGACTCATTGTAAGTCAGAGATTTCTCCCCCCCCGGCCACTAATTTCTGGATTTTACTTCAAATTTAGCACCTACTGGTTCAAAGAGGGCAAGAATATAAAATATGTACATACAGCCTCTACGTGTCACTAGACAGGTACATATTAAATTATTTTTATCCATTTATATTCACTGAAAATAACATTCAAAAAAAGAAACAATCGCCAAGACTAGTTGCATAGAAGTAGATAAAAATCGAATACATTACGACATTTATTTGGACAGAAGGGTGACTAGCCATCTAAGCGTAACACATGTTATTTTCTCCCTAGCTGTTGATGTCTTCAAACACGCGTGCACGTGTTATGAAGTGATTTTGATCCGTATAAAAATCTTTTAGTTAAATGGATATAACGGTTGTACTTGTAATAAAAGTTGGATCTAAATGTAACCTCATACCATGTGCACACTTGTTTGAAGACATCTTCGGGTGGGGAAAATATTACGTACGTAACGCTTAGAGGGCTAGTACACCCTCCCCCCCCAACCATGGAAGTCCCTCTAAAGGACACTGACATTTCTTGGGGAAATACGTGAGTAGGATGAGTTATTGAGAGAGAATCCAAACTAAATTGTAAATTAGTGCATAGTTTGGGGTTTTGTTTCTTATACTTGGATATGAAGTTCGTGTACTACAAAATTGATGTTTCTAGGTATGGGAGAATGGATTTTTTGAGAATGAGAGCACCGATGAATGTTATCGTCTGCTTTATTGATTCAAAAAACATGATTTCTAAAATATAAGTATAAAAAAGGAACAATATAAAAGGTTCCTATTTCGCACAAAAACCAATTTTTTAAATAAATGTCATTTAAAACTTTTATATTAGAGCTGACAAAAGGACTACGAATAATTTTAAAAATTAAACATGTTTATGTAGATAATTTTTTTAGATAATTTTTAAAAGTAATATAATAAGTGGTGCACTGGACATCTGAAAATAATAATAAATCGTAATTTAAATGGCACACTAATCAAAAGAGATTCTCCATCCCTGTATTAATTAGTCTAAGGATATAGATCTCGTTTACTAAGATTAAAACGAAAATGTGTGGAAAAGTTATCGTATCTGACGTTATTGATTTTGTATCTGCCTTCATAGTAAAACTTCAAACCATGGTTGTTTAACATTTACAGTATGCAAATTTCCAGTGAGAAGAGACAGCTCTTAGTTTGCTGTTACTAGGTTCCGTAGAAAGCCAATAAGATTAAGCACTGTCTTTTAAAAATTTCCCAAAATAAACGAACCGGAATATTTACCACTCATTCATCTGCTGGTATGAACAGTGCAACTACCGTGTGGCTGTCACTTTGAGTACTTGCTGTGAGTTTTTCCGTGCAGAACAAATCATATTGCATAACTTTTGGTATCATTCATATCGCTTTCCCAACACTGTTGTAAGTTAGAATTCTAATCTTACTCTTTTTTGCTTTATGAAGTGGAAAGAAAATCCTGGTATCATTAGTCCTCGTGCAGCAAAACAGTAAACCATAGCGCTCCAAACTAAACTACACTACAATGAGTCTCAGAGAAGAATATGACTCTATGCTCTAAAGTAATTATTGCTGGTCTGGATGGGTACTATCATCACTTTATTTTGAAAAACAAATTTAGACTCACCCCACATATCCTTCTCAGATGCATATTTTCTAACACCATGATCGAAAAAAAAAAAGATATTTTGGTAAGATTGGTAGGTAGTATCATCTGGTAAATTAGTTGAATTTGATTTGAATGGTACATTTGATTTTTAGGACACCTGTGTATATTTTTCCCATGAAATTTTAATGTGGAAACATTGCTTAATGCATAAGATATTTAGTGAAATGAACATCAAAATGATGCCAAATAATGTGTCATTCAGTTAGTAATAATTTGGTAAATAATAACTGAAAATATTTCATGTTATGACTGATATTCTTGCGTGCAAATATATTTTTTTAAGCTACCATATTTTGATGTACTTTACCTTTCTCAGTTTATATTATTTTATTTAAAAAATTTCTGCATAAATATAAACAGAACGTTACATAAAATGTTTGTTATTTTGGATGTTAAGATTAAATAGTTTGTTCCATCAGGATTCATACCAAAAATTGCTTATTCTGGGAGGATACAAATATCCATGACATCAATGTTATTCAAGTTCACAGACAATGTTTCAGAATACTCATGCCAACGCTTCGCTAATTTTTCAGCAATAGATTGAGGTATTTTAGCTTGAAGTTATTTGGTTTTCTATCTAATATTAGCAAATGCATCACATGACATATATTTTAAAGTCACTGAAGAGCATTCACGAAAAATTAAATTTTAAACTTTATTTTTCTTAGTAATTTTAGATAATTGCAAAATATATTGCTGAAATACCTAATAATAGAATTTAAATTTAACAAATTTAAATTTAAATCACAAATTAAATTTTATCTTATTTATAGAGGTGTCACTGATCGTGAGTACAAACGTCTTTAACTTACTCGAAATAAATAAAAATATCTTGACAAAGGTAATGTTTTTTACGTAGTTTAAGTAAAAATTCATTTTCAAGTTTTGTTCATTGATAAAAATTCCAGCATTTTTAGGTTTATAGTTATGTGAATTCAAAATGGTGTTTAATTGGGATTTAAATTTTTAAGTAGGTGTTTTTTGACATTCAAATTAATTGACATGTAAGAAGACATTTATTATTTCTTTCACGAAATACCTCAACGTAGAATTTCCTTAATGTGTGTGCAAAAAATGAATTGCCACAATGGGCGTTAGGGTAGTTAACTTTTTTATAGCATGTTTGCTAATATCCTTTCCAAGATCTATGGTTTTTTAAAAAATATTAAACAGAAATACCGCGGAAAAGATTTATTTGGAAAATTTACCAGCTGGATATCAAAGAGCAAACACAGCAAAATTAGGTATGGCCTTTAATGATTATAGGCAAAGCTGTATTTATGGTGTGCTGTAGCAGCGCTTCATGTTGAATTAATTTTAATTTATCGCCTATTTATATATTTTTTTCGATCATTTTTTTATACTTTGGGGATGTGCGAAATGTTCCACTAAATGGTTAGAAAGAATTTAAAATTTAAATAAATCATGTTTAAAAATTAATTTTGTTATATTAAAGTAAGAATATGTTTTTGCTTGATTTCTCACAATTCTGTTTTTACGTCAACGCAGTCATATTAAAAAAAAAGTGCGAGTATTTTAATCAAAACAATAGAAAAGGTAGGTGCATCAAATATAACATAGAAATAGGTCTCTTATTAAGATGATATCAATTATAGCTATATGTACTATTTTTTTTTCTAGATCATTTAAAACTTCTCATTTTTATTTTAAAAAGGGCAGGCGTTTTAAGTCAGAGATTTAGTAACAGGTTTAAAGAGTATTCTAAAATATACGTTTTGCTTTTGATACTAAATGAGGTCCATAAAGATTAATAATTTAGTGCATTTCAACTTGAAATCTTGAAGCAATTTTTGTTTATTGACAATTATTTTGTGTCTTGACAATAATTAATTTTTCTTTTTTTCTTTCATTTAAAGAATTAATGTATTTTACTTCAATAGAAAAAAAATATTTTTACATTTTTTAAGTAATTAAAATACGATTTACAAAAGTATCTAATTTTTAGATCGGAGAGCAATTTTTCTCTTTATTAAACATATTACATCTACTCAAGTAAAACGACTCAAATAATGTCTACGCTTCAAATCAAAACTACAATAATCCGGATTGTAACCAGTCAAAACTGATTTTGACCAGGAGACTTGATAAAAGTGATTTTAACCACCCAAAAGTGGTCAAAAAGAGTCAAAACTGCTTTATATAGTTTTAAACGATATGAAATTAACATTTTAGACAGTTAAAAGTAACTACATGAATAGTAAACATAACAACGCAGTTAAAAAAATTAGTAAGCTGATGCACGTAAATTTCTTCCTATCTTTTTGCGTCTTGTGATTGTATTTCAAGCATAATTCTCTCCATACTTAAAATGTTATTTTCCTGAAAGTGTTAAAGATACAGTTGAACCTGATATGCCATGAGCCAGTAATCAAGAAGTTCAAAGGCAATGATATAGAATTTCTTGAATTAACTTACATCTAATGAAGTGTTGTTCCTGCTCTTCATCAATAGAAAGATTGTTTTCTAAGTTTGAAATAATCCGAAAAAAATTACAAAACCCTCTAAATTTAGAGACAACTACTTAACTTGTTACTTGTAATCATTTTTAAATACAACATAAATTGCATAAAAGAGCTTGTGTAAAACATAAAGAATTAAAACATTTATAGTGAATTTTGATATTATTTTTATTTATTTTATAACATCTTTATTTATTTGGTATTTGCTGGTGTTATGTTATTTGCATTATGATATGGTTAATAAAAGTTAAATTAGTTTTAACATGTGCTAGTAATATATATTTGATTAGTATTCAATAAAATGAATAGTGAATTTAAATGGTGAAAACTGGTCAATTTTAATATTGACCAGGAAGGTTAAAATTGATTAAAACCACTTTTTTAAACCCCCATGGTTAGAACTGATACAATCCTGGTCTTAGTTTGCCTAAAATCAGGGATTCCACACAAATTTATAAACGTGTAGTTAAAAAAAATACGTTTTCTTTTGACTGTATGTAAACTTCAGAATCTTTATATTTCTACTAGTAAATTAAACAAATAGTTTTGGGTAGTTTAAAAAAAGTATTGTTAGTTTTTAGTTAATTACATAACATAGTAATAATAATTAAAGCACTTCTAAATATTTATTTTTACAAATTAATCAATTTTGCTATCAAGTAGTATTTTTCCCTTATGGTCTTGTTATAATATAGTATCTATATATAAGGTTATAATAAAACAGATTTTCCTTTAAGTATAAAAAATGTGTGTTATATATTGTACTATTTTTGTTGTAACCTCTTTTGGTAATAGTAAATTTTAAAGGATTAAAAAAATATTATACAAGATTTATAAAGGCAGGTCGATATAAGTTCATTAACAGGATTTAGTATCATAAGGTTATAAAAAATAGATTTTCCTTGAGGCATTAAAAATATGTTTTATATATTGTGCTATTTATGTTGTAACCTCTTTTGGTAATAGCAAATTTTAAATGATTAAAATAATAGTATATAAGTTTATAAAGGCAGGTCGATATAAGTTCATTAACAGGATTTAGTATCATAAGGTTATAATACTAAATCCTGTATTATAACCTTATGATGCCAGATTTTTCTTGAGGCATTAAAAAATGTGCGTTATATATTGTGCTATTTGTGTTGTAACCTCTTTTGGTAATAACAAATTTTAAATGATTAAAATGAATAGTATACAAGATTTATAAAGGCAAGTCGATATAAGTTCATTAACAGGATTTAGTATCATAAGGTTATAAAAAAAGAGATTTCCCTTGAGGCATTAAAAACGTGTGTTATATATTGTGCTACTTGTGTTGTAACCTCTTTTGGTAATAGCAAATTTTAATTGATTAAAAAACAGAATACAATTTTAATACAGGCATGTCGATATAAGTTCATTAACAGGATTTAGTATCATAAGGTTATAAAAAAACAGATTTCCCTTGAGGTACTATAAATGTGTGTTATATATTGTGCTATTTGTGTTGTAACCTCTTTTGGTAATAGCAATTTTTAATTGATTAAAAAACAGTATACAAGATTAATAAAGGCAGGTCGACGTAAGTTCATTAACAGGATTTAGTATTATAAGGTTCTAAAAAACAGATTTTCCTTGAGGAATTAAAAAATGTGTGTTATATATTGTGCTATTTGTGTTGTAACCTCTTTTGGTAATAGCAAATTTTAAATGATTAAAATGAATAGTATACAAGATTTATAAAGGCAGGTTGATATAATTTCATTAACAGGATGTATTCATAAATATTTTAGTACATAATGAAATTATTGATTTATGTAGCAACTACTTGTTAATAATGAGGAATTTTAGATAATGTTTTTAAGGATAATATTGTATCCCGGATTAAAGCAATTGTTTGCCAGTATGGGCAGGTTTTGGGCTTAAATCTGTCATTTTCTCCTTCCTCTGTGCTGCTTTATTTACAACCACTCAATTAGGTATTTTACAGGTAAAATGTTTTACTTTATTCTACTTTTCATTGTAGAAATAGCTTTCTCTGTTGATGACGTTTGATTTGAACTTGATAATAAAATAATCTCTTACCTTATAAAATGCATCTTCTTTGAAATATTCTCTTTTATAATAACAAATATTTCTTTTTATTCTTGATCTAATCATTTAATCTTGATAAGTTAAGTAAATTGTGACAAGTTATTTACTTAATCTTTTATTTTCAAATTTTCTTAAGTATGGATGCAATATATTCTGGATTGAAGCAAGTATTAAAAAGCAGTTTGAGAAAATATAATTTAAGCATAGTAAGTTTTAAGCAATCACTTTTGAATGTACTACGTTTGTTATAAAAAATCAAGCATAAAAGATTAAAAATGGCAATATCATCGTATAAACTGGCTATATTTTCTCCTCGTTTGTATGTATCAAGATGCCTCAAAAATATTTGATTCATTTTAGAGGAATTTTTCATTGATCATTTCAATTTGTCACGTGATAGAACTTAGTATAGTGGTAAATACAACTCGTTATACCTATGATATTAATCTCTTCTATATAAATATTCGAAGTGGGTTTAGAATACTATAAATGGATTTTATTAATTATATTATTCGATTATGTAATATTAATTTATAGTTTATTGCAGTAGAAGTCCAAAAATACTCTTAATGAAAAATATATTAGATATTTTTTTCTTTTCTAAATAATAATTACAACTGATTTTGAAAAAAAATTCGATTTCCTAATATTGTTAGTACAGAGATATTGGGATCTTAAGTGAAGTATTATATCTAATGTTAAGAAAAATATTATAATATTTTACGTATTAAAATTCAATTAGATCTGATGATACTAAAAACATTTGATTGCCACTCTATTCAAGTCCTTTGAGCTATAAAAACTAATATTGCTTGAATTCTTATTAATCTCAATGAAGTTTCACATTAGGTCTAGTTTTCACTTCAATAAAGTAATGATTTTGTTCATTTACTTCTTAGCACATATATAGGTGTTTTGAAGTTCTCATGGGGAGATAAGGTACCCAAGTTTAAGGTGATTATTTGTATGATTTATGATCTTCTTAGCTGCTAAAAATGTAGTCAGTGTGAGAGAACCATTAGCGTGTTGGTGAATTCTGCGGTAAGAGAATCAATGAATTCTAACAAGTATATTTTGCGGCAAATCTTTATTACATCACTTCCATATACAAATAATTTTCTCAAAAGGCTTCTTGTTTTTATTTATTTAACTCAATAACAGTCTGTCGGCTTTTCTTATTTCTCTGTCACATTTACACTGACTTCTTTAAACCTTCGTTCAGCAATACTGATTTTCCTCAGGGCAGGTGGCAACCATCTTCTTCCCTAGTGACAATGCTTAAATCCATTCTCTTCATTTTCTGTCATAAAAGGCACGAGTTTATCCTTTCTAAAGCAGTAGAAAAATCATCTATCCTAAAGCATTATCTTGAAATTTAGCAAAAACTTAATATTCTTACTCTAGATTCTCTGACTCTACAAAACAGTTTATTTCAATAAGACTCTCTGTATTCTATTATCAGCTTATATATATTTTCTAAATATTCGACCTGTGATGAATCATCATCATCATCAGCGTTCACTAAGGTTTTCAAAGGACTTATTCTTAAACCCTCACATTTTCCATATCCTTTTTTTTCTGTATAGTTAAAAATCTTCGTAATCCAAACTAACTACATTAATGTAAATCGCATATAATGTTTTAATTTGAAGACTAGGAGTATAGTTGTTTGTATATAATATGTATATTAATATATATGTATATTATTAACTCTTGTGCGTGAGGGGAAACAGGATAACTATTTCTTTCATCTGTTCTCTATTTTTACTTATATACCTCTAAAAAACTATTGGAAATGCTTCAGTTGCGATCTTCTCTACTGTTCCGGTATAAAATTAGCATGCATGAAAATTCATGACTGACTTGTGCTAACTACGTTTCTTTGGTTAAGTTTTACTTCAAAATTCAAAGGGTAAGAAATGAAATGAATCACAGTAATTTGCTTTCTTCCCTACTAATATAATTCATGTTTTCTAGCCGAAAAGGACACATTCATAATATTTTCCATGCCACCAATTATTCTATAAACTGGAAATAGCCAATTTGTTTGCTTCTAATAATTTATATTAAAATAAAAACATATCAGTATTTTGAATCAGTAATTTGCAGTAAATAGCATCGATAAAAAGAGTTTGTTCTTCAGATTTTGTTTGTTCGTTGGAAGATTTGGTTATTTCATCAATACAATGTGATATTATCATTTCATTTTTCTCGAGAAAAATAGTAACCGTATATGATAATTTAAGCTTCCTTCTATTCTTCAAAGTGTATATCTTTTTTCTAAGCATGTATATATATATATTTACGACTTTGTCTGGTAATCTGTTACATATGGCGAAGCAAGCACAGACGAGAAGGCTGTTATAGGGCAGTGAGAGGTTATGTTACCAGCTTTTGTTGACTGGAAGTGCGGGTTTGGAATTATTTGTATACAGTGTTCATATTGTCCTAGAAACTACTTTTGGTTGTGCTTTGTTAAAAATTGAACGGGTGTTTCTAATAGTTAATTAGTGTTTATTGTATAATAAGTTTTTCAAGGAGATAATCCTGTTGTAGCACCGATAATCGTGTTAGCTAAAATCTGAGCGTCAAGACACTTGTGTCTTCACTGGTAGAACTCAGGCACCTGTCTGGCTAACTCAAGTGGAAGTGAGGCTGCTATATGAGGTTCATTGGCGCATTGAGACATGCAACTCGTCTTGTAATAATCCCCGCAAGCTCATCAGAATGAAAGAATTGTTTCTTCATCCTGACTGCGTTGCCTCCGACGACTGTGAACAAAAGCTGTAGAATGTGTGTCCCTTACCTCTGAGGAGGTGAGGTAGATTCTGGAATCGTTGCTTTCTGTGGAGAGCTGCTGCGGTATGGAGGAGGCCGTCGTTTCGAACGAGTTGCCTGCGGAGGATAGGGCCCCTGAAGACAGAGCCATCGGTCGACCCTGCGGCAGGGGAAGGGTGCTGCACTTCGCGGTTCCTAGAACAACAAAGAGGCATGGTTTAGACTCAAATAGAATTTCTGAAAGCAATCAAATAGTTCAAATAAAAGGTGATGGGGTTAGAGAAAGGCAAGAGGCTTTTTAACTCTTTCGTGGACCATTTATTTCTCACTCCACGTTTCCAAACTTTCAAAACAGAGCTGCTAATTTTATTCAATCGATCGTAAAATTGATGACAGCTCAAAACCAAAGCAGGAATCAGTCTTCCCGTCGTTTCAATAACAAGACCAATATATTAGAATGGGTTTTGCGCTTCCCACAGGTGTATTCTGTAAGATCGTGTAGGTGGGAAGTCATCTTCCCACGAAGGGTTAAATGATATAAAACCAGTTTCACTTTCAGTTCTTTTCATGCTCAAAAACGCTCCTTGCACACATGATGGATATTCTTGTTAAATATGAAAAATTCAAATATTCTATAGATGTAGAAGCTACTAGTTGTCAATGGCTGTTTCATTTAGAAAACTATTCTCTAAACTACAGAGTTCACTTATTGGTATACAGCCTTCGATGAAATTTTGCTGTATTTAGGTACGATTAAACACATTAAAACTCAGATAAAAATATAGGAACAAGTATTAGTCTTTTTAAGTCTTTACCGAATTAGTGAGGGGTAATTGAGGAGTTGAGAAGAGGGTAAAACAAGCTACTAGTTGTCAATGGCTGTTTCATTTAGAAAACTATTCTCTAAACTACAGAGTTCACTTATTGGTATACAGCCTTCGATGAAATTTTGCTGTATTTAGGTACGATTAAACACATTAAAACTCAGATAAAAATATAGGAACAAGTATTAGTCTTTTTAAGTCTTTACCGAATTAGTGAGGGGTAATTGAGGAGTTGAGAAGAGGGTAAAACAAGCTTATTTAGAAAAAATTTAGAGAAAATGAGTCCTAAAGTTTCTGAATCATAGTTAATTTCTACAAATTTAAATTAACTTTTGAAAAAGCTTAAAATCTAGGGTATTTTCTAACAAATATACACATGTATATATATGAAACATGTATTTGAAACATTTGTATACGTTATTAAACTTGGTAAAGATTTAATGTTTTTAAGTAAAAATTGGACTTGTTTACTACTCTGGTTGTGAACCCCTCAATTATCATACTTTTTCAACTAGAATATTTAAAAAAAAATAAAGAAGTATTGAATGCAAAAAGAGAAACATGTTATAACCAACGGATCAATCCCAAATACTTTAACACATGCATGAAAGGAAAAACTTACACACACTGTATAACCTAAAGTCACGACAACCTTTGGATTTTTCCCTTTTTCTGAATATCTTAAATATCAGCTAAGAGTTCTGTTATTTAAACTGTTTAAAGAATATACTAAAATTCACCCTTTCGAGATAAAATTTATACATATTTAGAGAACCGTTTATAAATTCAAAAAGAAAGAAAAAAAGAAGTTATAGTTTATTATAATTAAAAGATGGAAATTATTTGTAACTTTTAAATAACATTTAACTGACGTATTAGCAAAATTTATAAAAATTTTTGCAGACGCAACTTATGTATTAAATAGTATGTATTGTATTAATTATAGAAGAATATGCAGTTACAATGTTAAGCATTATACGTTTTTTTTAAAACTTTTGAAATAGTTTTATTTGTTTTTTATTCATAAATTTCAGAGTTTGTATACCCGCATATGAAATTAATCCTTTCGTGGGCCATTTATTTCTCACTTCACGTTTCCAAACTTTCAAAACAGAGCTACTAATTTTTTTCAATAGATCGAACAATTGATAACAGCTCAAAATTGAAGCTGGAATCAGATTTCCCGTCGTTTCAATAACAAGACCAATATATTATAATGGGTTTTGCGCTTCCCACAGGTGTATTCTGTAAGATCGTATAGGTGGGAAGTCATCTTCTCACGAACAGCGAAAGAGTTAAAAGAAAAGATGAAATTGGAAAAGCAAACATTATTCTGTACTTACATTAAAAAAAATTGAACTGACAGTGAAATTTGAACATGATGTAAATACTCTCTCTCAATGTGCATGGATGAAATGAATTAATATTTTAATATTACAATTTCGTCTGCGGTACTATACTGTAATTTACATAAAAGTTTTAAGTGAATACTGTGAAAATTAAAAAAGACAATGATTTTATAGGGGGAATATTTCAGCCATTTTTTGAAAGTAAGTGGATGATAAGGGGTTTTTCACAAAGTTCAATTTTCTAATTTGTATACAGTCCCAATCAAAAATTGAACCCATCCAGTTTTATACAAATATCAAAAGCCAGCATAGTATGATTCTATTTGTAAGTAGCAAAGGGCTCGAATAAATTTCCAAATACATTTATGAATAGTATTCAAAATTTTGTATGTACAGTGAGAGAATGTTTACTTTAAGTCGTACAGTATTATCTCACAGGAGGGTAAATTCTGACACCTTTGGATCTAGCCCTCTAGATCAGATATATTGTTAATGCAGTGAGAATTAGAGGGTATTAAGTACGATAATGATTTACATTAAGTGCTAATATCTTGTAAATATATAACTCAAAAACATCTTAAACTGCAATAAAAAGTTTGGATAGTACATTTACAAAATTTTTCTATTTTTCGTAAGCTTGTAATATAAGCTCTGGATATTACGAGCAAAAAACTTTACAAAAGTTTTGAATATTTTAAAGGCACGGGGAACGTTAGTAAACATTTTTAGCAATTATTTACTTAAAGTTACGCGACTTTGTACATTGAAGTACGATTTTGTACTTTTGTACATTGAAGTATAAATAAACAAATCACATTTGAAATATCTGAAAAATCAATATTTGAAATATCAGAAAAATCAGAAAACATTTGAAAAAATATTTGAAAAATCAGGAAATATTTTTTTTCAAAATGAATTGTTTGAAACGTTTAGTTGGATTTAAAACATGACATGAATGTAGACCTAGGGTTTAAACATTAATTTAAACATTCTATTACGTTGAAATTGATAACATTAGTCAGTTATGAAATATTTAACCCTGCTTTAAAGCTTGGGTCCATTAAAGCAGAAATGTTTTTCAATTGTTTATAAAAAAGTACTAAATAAATAATTTTCAAGATATTTTGTGACTTTTTTAGCAAGAGTTCCTCCTTCTATTCTCTTAAAAATATTTTCTGCTTTTAACTAATCTATTTCTCTTTTGAATTTCTACTAAGATACTGTTCGAGTCAATAAGACCCAATTCATTTTCCCTTATTTTTATTCAAAAAGTTACATAATATTTTGTTAGATAAATTCGCAATGAATAACAATAAAATCCACAAGTCCTCAAATCGTTTTCAAATACATTGATTGTCAAAGAAGGTCGTGGCAGCACATTTACGTTACCAAATATTGCCTATTAATGTTAATAAGCAGTAAACCAATTACTTCATCTGCTGATACTTGCATGGGAGTTTGATACAATGCTATGGCATGATATCAACTATGAAAATGCCAGAATTATGAGACAGAGAAAGGCCCTTGAACAATTAAGGAAGAACACTAAAAAATCTGAATTTATAAAGGCACCGGATAGTGAAATGGAAGAAATAATAAAAGTTAATTATGATAGAAACTCCTTTGACAAGCAAAACGTTTTTTTACAAATTATTAATGGCTCTCCATTATCTAGTGCAAAAGCTAAAATATAAATTGATTGTTATCCAGATAGCATGCATACTTGCAGCAAGTTTGATTTTTTCTGGATAATATCTTGTCATAACAAATGTGACGAGACAAACATGCAGCAAAACTCCTGCAAGTTAAATATAAAGCGACCACACTTTTGCAACGCTATTTTTCTGCAAGACTGTGGTAACCTTGTTATGACAATCTTGAAGCAAGCAAAAATTATTAGACTAGCTGCAATCTTGTTTCAAACTTGCATAATTGTCATGCTGAACTTGCTGCAAATTTGCAGGCTTGCAAAGCAAGACTGCTGCAAGTTTGTTGCAAACTAAATTTGCTATCTGGGTAGTTCTGACACAACGTTCTGTGTGTCAGAATTCTGTCAGTTCTAGCTATCAATTTATATTTTATAAATAAATAAATTATGTATATACATAAATCTTACTTCAAATTAATTCCAATTCTACAAATCATAATGAAAGAGTAAAGGACTAGTAAAAAGGGTGAAAATGTTTAGGGTAAGGAGTTAAAAATTGAATATTTCTGATTACTGTTATAAGATGAAGTTTGTACGTAAAGCACAGTACAGACTAAAAAAGCATAGGAGACAGAGAAAGTGATAGAAATATATTCTTTGCAGCCATGTATTCCGAATAACTATACAAGATCTAGGGAAATCAGTCTTAAATTATTACTTTGAAGTAAAAAAAAAACCTTTTCTGAAATGAAGAATCATATACTAATTTTAAAAAAAGTTCCAATGCACGATGGATTTGGTTTAATAGGATATCTGCTTTTTCGTATTTTTTTTCTCCAAGGAAAATTCTGGAAACATAAATTATCCCCGTGATTCTAAAATCGAAAATTAGCTATTCAAATTGATATGAATAATAAGTATTTTTGCGAATTCCAAAATTCCAGCAACTAGCACACTATGCAAAAATTTCATATTTAGAAAAATTCATATTAGGAATCTCAATTAGGAAATAAATAATCTCATATTAGGAAATGCAGGACTTCTTCAATTTAGTACTTTAACTGTAGGGGTATCC
>CM063504.1:126820336-126857836 GCA_032207245.1 Pardosa pseudoannulata
CGACCCGCTGTTGCCTGTACTTGTTGGAAGTGGTAAGGGTGTTGCATGTCCTCGTACAGTAAGCGCATTATGGTGGAACGACCTACAGTAAAGACACCTTCGCTTGCTCGGAGACTTGTCTGCGGGTTGATGGCAAACTCCTGTAACACGGTTTCCTCTACGACAGGTTTCACCTTACAGCATTTTTTCTTTCGTTTTACGAAAGCCGCTGTAAGCGTATTAACTTTTCTGTTTGGCAAACTCATTTTTCTTTCTGAACCAAATTATGTTGTGATCTTTTTTCGTTCGGAGGTTGAAGTAGTGCATTTTCCACTGCTAGGTACTCCGTAAAAACCAATTACCTTGACCTTGTAGTTCGTTCTCGATCGATGTGGCTACGTAATTCGAAAGCTCCTGATTCACGCAATCTGCGGTACAGTTGTCCAAACAAAACAGGACTTGGCTGACCTCTGTTTGGGAAGTGCTCAAGGTACATCCGTGCCGCGGCTCGTCCATTTCCATCTGCGGCGCCATATACGTAATGCATGTCGGCCATTTCTGCGTTACTAAACTCATTCATCCTTCTCCTTCAACGTGCACGCCTGAAATGATTATTTTCCCCACTCTCCCGTTTTATTGCAATTATCGCCCTCTAGAGGTCGCAGTTTGCATTTTCGGACTCAAGTTCCTATGTAAATCTTGTTCATCATGATATGACAGACCAGCATGTTAAGTTTGTAAACGACCTTTTGGGACACCCTGTATATATACATAAATGACATAACTTAATGTAACGTCAACATAAATTAAAAGTGCTGTAGAATAATGTAGCCGAGTTGATTGATGCAGACTTACAAAAACATCTTTTATTTGGAGCACCAGATAACACACAAACCCCCTTAGGGAAAAAGAACACAAACAGAAAATATTTGAGGCTATATTACATCTCGTTCTCAAAGGAAAAAGCCTCGAAATCTGTGAGCTAGGCCTTTAATTAATTTTTTGAAGGGGCGTGGCTCCAGAAATGATATCATTCCGGTAATCAATCCCTTTATTTTAATTACTTATAGTTAATTCTAGAAGGTAGTACGTCACAATGGTTAAAAATTTTAATTAACGGGGATGCGATTCTAAATTTAAGGTGCCAGAAAATGAGCGTTCTCCACCATATTTAAAAAAGATGTGTTTTAGAATTTTACTATTGCAAATATATATATACATATATATACATATATATAATATATATACATATATATATTAAAATACATATATATATATATATATACATATATATACATATATATATATATATATATATATATATAAAAATACATAATATATATATATATAATATATATATATACATATATATACATATATATAATATATATACATATATACACTTTAACGGTAGTCTTCCTATGCTCACTATGACAATGCAATGGATCTAAACAATGAAATTTCCTCAGTATTTTTAAGCATGTATAGTACAAACTACTTTTGAATCCTAAACTTCTCTAATAGATTACAACTTTTTATAGTCCCTAGATTTAGCCATTTTAAATATTAATTTTCAATGAAATTTCTTACTTTTCAAGACCCAAATCTTTAAATTTCCTTTGAAATATTTTTCAGGGAATATTATGTCCTTTTCCCAGGAGTTTTAGTGATTGTACTTATAACTTTCAGTGTACTAGAAGTAATATTTTATATTTCTTATTAGTTAGAATCATCAAGTTGACTTAAGCAATCATACTTAATGAAGTTAGTCAGCATTATTGTAGTTATTATGCAATACATTACATTGTCATGCATGTCATTGATGTGTGGATCTTTTTATTTTTTTAAGAAAAATTAAAAGAAATGAAAGATATTACATTTATAGTATAGATTAATTAAAATAGAATTTTTTACTTTTGTATACCATGGCTCAACTCTTTGGCGTTTGGGTTTTCATACTTAAGCAACATTACAAGGTAAAGAAAGTTATTCTAAAACTTGCGTGTAATGCATTTGGGAGAGGTATACTAAATAGAAATGAGTCTTTTATTTATCTACAAGGGACATACATTGAGAATGAGCGTGTTAAAAATTCAATTAACCATAAAGCATGCAAATTAAATCTAAATATCAGGTAATTCATGCGAAAGTTTCTCTAAGAGAGTTAACCCTCTCACACCTAGCATATCACATACGAAACGGTATTACTTCTTTTTTCCGCCCAAGCATATCACTGAAAAGTTTCATCACTGTCAGCAGTATCAGTAATGAAACGGTGTATTCTTCAAGTCTGTGGCATTAAGCGATAAGTTGGGCCAAAAATAGGAAAAGAAGCCGTAGTGTATGTCAGTGGTTCTTAACCTTTTTAAGCCGCGACCCAAACTTGAGAAATATGTTCATGTCGCGACCCCAAAAAAGTCAAAACTTTTTCATTGCTTTATTTTAGAGCGTATTTTTAAAAAATCTTCAATCCTACGATGATGATTTTTTTAACTTTCAAATTTTTTATTTATTTTTTTAATAATAAAGATAAACAAAAGTACTTTTCGACCCAAGGAAAATTTAATTAATAATCAAGTGTTTTTAATAATGTTTATTGACCAAATTAAAATACATTTATAACGTTTTGAAAATAATTGACATTTTAACTTATTCCTAAAAAAAAAGAAATATCAATACATATGTTAAGTTTTTTAAATTTTAAATGCAAGTCATACAGTTTTAATGAGAACCTTATGCTTGAATACATTTTGAAAGATCTTCAAACCTCGGTTGAAAGCTTGTCAAGGAGCACCTTATATCTATTTCAGGATTTAACTTGTTCTAGGAGGTGTTGGTATTACTTATTATTTGGTGTATTACTAACTTTTTTGGTTCGACTCGGAGCGACCCAAGAAATATGCTTCGCGACCCAATTTTGGGTCGCGACCCATAGGTTAAGAACCGCTGGTGTATGTGACGCATTTGGTACGAAAGGATTAATGCAAAGTAGGTAGTTTCTTCAGGCATGCACAATATTAAACAAAGGGTAGAACAGTGACTGCATTGCGTAAATAAAGGGAAGGAGGTATCGCCAAATATAGGAAACCAAAAGTGACAGTGTTTGACTCACTTTTGTCAAGGTTCCCAGTCATTCCGTCCAGGCTGCAGATGTTTCTCTCTTCCTGCCTGATGGCCTCCAGTTCGTTATGCACTTCACGCATTAAAGCAACTAAAAGAGGGAAAAAAGAAGCAAAAAGAAACCATCTCAAGCCAAACGTGCAAAAAAACGGGATACAACGACAAAAAATAACAAACAACGTAGGACTAAGAGCTAAACATAAGAGAAAACGATAACAAATAAATGCCAAATTATAAAACAGACATTCGTGCACAGATTTAACTCAGTGCCGCTACGGAACATGTCATCACTTAAGCTATACATAGACTTTTGCAGTGGCTCTGAAGCTAGGGTGCTTTGATTTGGTGAGAGTGAGAAAAACCGTAACTAACTTTTAAAATATTATTTGGAGATTGCATTAGCCTTAATAAAATAATAAATGTGCAGTGGGGTCCTTTATACCTACATTCGCAAAAAGAGGAGCATTTCCTCGGTCAGTGATATATACAATAACAATACCACAATCTTATGAACATGATACACACATCTAACGAGTCTTATCAATACAAACATCTAACTTACCGCATCATTATTAGACAAGTAAAAAGTCACTAGCAGAGGATTTTTTATGTAGAGGGCTTAAAGCAAACGGAAGTTATAACTTTTAGCAAGTAGAAAGAATAAAAAAGTTATGTTATCAAACAAATGAAATTACATTTATTAATGTGTATTTAGCATTTCAATAAACTTAGATATTTTCAGAACAAAACACAAATGGAATATATATATATATATATATATATATATATATATATATATATATATATATATATATATATATATATATATATATATATATATATATATATATATATATATATATACATATATATATATACATATATATATATATATATATATATATATATATATATATATATATATACATATATATATATATATACATATATATATATATATACATATATATATATACATATATATATATACATATATATATATATATATATATACATATATATATATATATATATACATATATATATATACATATATATATATATATATATACATATATATATATACATATATATATATATATACATATATATATATATATATATATATATATATATACATATATATATATATATATACATATATATATATACATATATATATATATACATATATATATATATATATACATATATATATATATATATATATATATATATATATATATATATATATATATACATATATATATATATATATATATAATATATATATATATATATATAATATATATATATATATATAATATATATATATAATATATATACCGAAATATAACCAATTCCATTTACACAATTACAAGAAACTTATACGAAGAAAAATGATTGATGATTTTAGTTAAGCAGAGAATTGAAATGACTAATACTTCCACAAAAAATTAGACTGATGTATGAGATAAACATAAAAGTTAAAAGTAATTATAAATATAAACTATGCTTCTATATATTCATAAAAATTTATATGCAAAAATATTTTAAATATCAATAAGCTTTCGAATACCAAATTAAAAAAAAAATAAAATTATACTTTAGCTATTTGAAAAGGAATGAACATGCTTCCAAAGAGAAAGTCATGATAATTAAGTTCATTTTAACTATTTGTAAAATTAGCGAGGCCAAACATTTTTAATGAGCAACTAAAACTTTTCAGAGTTTTTTTTTTATCTTGTACAAATATATTAGCTTTAAATGAGTAATTAATTAAATTTTTTGCTTACGTTTCCCATGCTTTTTCTTATTGGAGAGTTTTTACCTGTTCATTTCTCTTAAATAAAGTTTAATAATTTGATTTATTCATTTAAGTAAATTTAATTTTCGTTAATTAATTAAAGTATGAATGGCATGCACATATCTTTCAAATTTTTTAAACTCGGAATTAAATTTATGCTGTAAACCCATAATATCATGCAAGCATATATCTTGTATTAAGAGTATTAACTTTACAGTAGAAGTTTTACTGCCTTAAAATAAGTTTATGAACAAATAATTGCTATTCATTTCTTTTTCAATTTCGAAGATAGTTTAAAATCATCGAAAGAAAAGAATACTTTACAAAATTATCCTAAAACTACAGGTATAGTTCAGATTACATATAAGTTTTAATAGAAATATAATTTAAATTTAATTAAAATAATCCATTCTACTTTGAATAAATGTCCTTGATTTACTTACATTCATATTATAATTCATAAATTTATAGTTCTTGGATTTCACGTATGTCAGCTATTGCATTAAAAGCTTTCAATTACATAAAAATAAACAAGGATTACTAGCTTGTTTTTGTATTTAATTATTAGCTTGGTCTTAAAATAAAATTATCTCAATTCAACCACAGAAACATATTGATATCTGGTATCTATACACTTTTAGTAGAAGTTTTCAAGGAAACAAACAAACAAAAAAAAAAACTAACATTTTTCTAAACGATAATTTTCAACTCTTAAAAAACCCACAAAATTTACTTCCAATCTGACGGAATCGTTTCATGAACTTAAAAAGTTTTTAATTAATATTCTTAACTGTTTTACAATTTTAGGGTACCTAGATAAACGAGAATTTAGGTCGGTTATTTTGGGAAAATGTAGATAGTAAAATATACGAGTTAAACAAAACAAAGTTCATTTTGAAATTTAGAAAAGTGAGTTATTTCATACACATATATTTATATACTGGGTGATCAGAATTAAAGTTAGCCTAATTAGAGTATCTTGTAGCGCCAATAAAATTACGTATTGGGAGCAAAATTTGTAGATAAACAATGCAAAGAATCTGAAAAATGTTTCTGAGAAGAACACCTAAAATTTCCTTCTTAAGGGTACAATATAAAAAAATGCGCATTGAAATGAGGTGTAAATTGAAAAATAAATAGCAATTATTTTCATGGATTGTTTATACACATACTATTTATCAATTGATAGATTATTATTTAATGTGGTTTCTGTAATAAACTAATACAAATATTGATGATAAATGTGTTTTAGTGTTGATCGCCAGTAATTCTGAGCATACATAACGTTATCCAATCTATCAAGTCAGCCAAATTTGCAATTTTTCCTCATGTGTCCAGAACCAGAAGTAAAGTGAGATCTCGAGAATATGGTGGGTAAGTAATGAGACGAATATCGGATAATCATCTCTTTAGCCACATAAACTGCAGTATACCGAGTACAATATGCGATTGGGTCCCATTTTGCTTAAAGGTTGTATGGACGCAGGGAATTGTCACCTCTGAAATCAAGGCAACATAAGGGTGTTGAACAAATGACATCTCCGGAATGTCATAGGGACATTTTGAACAAAGAGAATAAGAACAAATTTGTCTCTTTAGTGAATCTTTACCAGAGGGTAACTTTAGACGATTGCATTAGAATAATTGTATTGAATTTCCATGTTCTCAGTTCGTCTAAGTTTTCTCGTTGCTGTTGGATAAAACTGTTTCTTGTTATTTTAGAGGATGTTCCATAGCCAAAATTCATCGGCTTCCAATCCGGAAAGAAAAATTAATACAAAGTTAATTAAGGTTTACTGTCAGTAGCAATAAGCTTCTGGTTGTAGATGATCTTGTTTGAAAAATATATAAATAGTTTTTCCTGTTCCATTTATATTGCGTCGTATGTTAGTCTAATTATCATGACACATCTCAATATGGAGCCGTTGGAATATGGAAGCAAATATATCCAATCTCAATATGGAGCCATTGGAATATGGAAGCAAGTATATCCAATCTCAATATGAAGCCGTTGGAATATGGTAGCAAATATATCCAATCTCAATATGGAGGCATTGGAATATGGAAGAAACTCATGCTGATGACGCTTTCCTCAGATGACAACAAAAGAGATGAGATTTTTCTGCCTTTGCTGAAGTAGACGAAGGGGCCTTCAAATCTGCTTAGCAAAAATCCAAAGACTGCTGTTGCCAATGCCAAAAGACGACTATCCCGAGTTAGCAACCCCTCTTGTCCAATGGGGTCGATGGGGGGAGGGTCACTGACATCGCCCTCGTCCGTCGGTCAATCTCTCTCGCTGGCGTTGTCCACTAGTGTAACTCATGTTACAATAGGTTAGCGATTTCTACTTTCCGAATGCAAAACTCTGGTTTTTCAAATGGCAATATAATATTTTGTACATTTTTCCACGGTAACATCTTTTAAGTATGAAATTCGAGATGAGTAACCGCAGCATTTCCTGGGTTTTTCACAAAATTATTTCACAATTTAAGTAAAATAACCGTCATTTCAGCTATTCATAAGAATACTCCTCACACAATGGCTTTTTATATATAGAACTTACGAGCAATCCATGTGTTTCTGCAAAGAATGTGTTCTTTACTTACAAAGCCAAAATTGCAACTATTTTTACTATGCGCATGAACTTCGCGCTTGAGATATTATATTTTGCAGAAGAATCTAGGATATATATTACGTCAAACATAGTGAAAAATGATCAGTAAACAAACCAGAAAAGGAAATTTAAACACATTTTTTTGCCTCCCACTGGTAGAAGTAAATACCTTCCTTATTCAAAGCAGGACCAAAAGAAGGTGTTGATCAGCTATTACACTAACACATGTAGCAAAAGATGGACAAGACTGTTAACCATTTGTAATCGGTAAAAATGAGTATACAGGCAGACATGTCTAGTAGCAAGTTGGGAATTAGCAACAGATTTGCTTCTGGAGGCAATAAGGATTATTGTGGATGTTATTTTTTCACACTTTCTCTTTTTTTTGTTTTTCCAGATGTGTTATATGTCATTCTTTAAATGGTATAGTTGGATTTTGAAGAGTCAGACTTAAAGTTAATTAAACCATACAGGAGACTGATTCACGATGCATTTCCTTATAGTCAGTTTATCTTCTTTTCAGGAGGTAATTCAAAATGATGAAGTTGATATCAAAGGTCGGTTGGTCCAATAAAGATTAAGATGAAGAATGAAGATATGAAGATTTGACAAAGGTGATGCAATACCAGCACTAAAGGCAGAAATTTATGTCTTTTCTAAGGTTAGTGTCAGTCGACAGTAAACTAATTTTTATATTAATCAAATACTTACAGGTCATGGTGATATTCTCAGTCATCATGGTTGATTGTTTCAGAGGACTGCTTCAAGTTGGAATGGTGTTTAGGAGGGTTTAGTGGAACATTTTTCAGTTGCAGAATTGTTGATGACTTGAAATAAAAGCTTTTTCCAAATAATTTTAAAGATGTCAATATTGAAAATCTGTTCAGTTTTTCCATAGCTAGATGAGGTTTGATAATTATAATCGAAAAATATTTTTAATTAAATATGAATTTTTAATTCTGAAATTTGCGTAATACCTTTACATTGTATTTAGTGAGTCTTTCGATATCTACTGAACATTGCATCGTGTTATATGTTTATAACATGTGGATATTTCTTATAAATTATTTGTATTGCTATATATTTAAATGTATTTTATTTTACACTGAATCAGAGGCTTAACTTCAGTCATTTGTATTATTGCTTACTAGATTTAGTCATGACTTTTTTTGTCGGATGTAAATTTTAATTTGTTTTTGTTGTACAGGGTCATTTTTCTTGTTTTGTGAAGAAGTGTTATCATTTAGATTGGTACACATTCTGTATGGCCTTTGCCGGGGCAGAAAAGAAATCAACCAAAAATATCTACATTTTTATTCCCATGAATGCTACAGTAAGATGAAATTAGATACAATGTAAGACGACTAACTTACGTTTTTCATAAAACTTTCACATTTTAGATCTGCACTACTCATTGAAAATAAAAAGGCTTGTAAACAATTAGCAATATCCGAAATAAGAAAAATTGGAAGCTTGTTAAAGAAACGAAAACTGGCCATTTGAATGTGTTAAAAATAATTTGCATCACTGCAACTTACCGCAAAACGCCACCTTTTCACCTGCTAATAAGAGCTAGCTCCAGAAATATTCAAAATTAATACCGGTTTTTTTCATTTCCTTTCGTATCAAGTTTTTGGTTACCTTGTAGAAGTGAGTGTTCAATCTTCAGAGGAAAAGACGTTGAGTTAAATGGTTTCCCTTTAAGTATTGATATAGCTTTGTTGTAGTTACATATGAACACAGGTTGCCAAAATTCAAAATAGCAGCGAATTCTCATTTCTAAAGGGTTAATTAAGTGGTATGAAATGTTTAACAAAATACGGAACACCAACGAAGAAATGTAAAAGATTAAAGGCTGTTTTTGTTGAGCATAGTTGTTTAGTGCATGGTTTTTAGAACCTTATCCTGGAAATGCAACTCCTCCGCAGGAAACGTTTTTAATCTCTTTAACTGTATTTTTGTGAATCCTTTAAGAATTGCCTATTTATAAATTTTAGTCTAAATTCGGGTTCATTCTGTTGTTTATATGATTATGCGGTATTTATAGCGTACTTAATTTACTTCAACAGTGAACATTAAACAATAACCATGTTATAAATGAAGTCCAATTCTAAGTTCAAAGAATTTTTTTAATGGAAAATTCTTGAAATGGTTGCAAATTTAATTTCAATTTTTAAGGGCCTAAAGTCCGAAAACAATATTTAATCGACACATATAATTTTTTCGGCTAAAATATCGGCTTCATTGCCTTTTAGTTCTGGTGAGGTATCCATAACAACAAGGTCGTTTTGTATTTTGAAAACACGTCCTCTAGAATAAATGCATAAATATCAATTGTGGTCAACTACAGAGCAAGAGGTAAACGACTGATACAGTATAGGATGCTCTTACTGATGGAACCTCCATTTAGACAAGGTTTGATTATTAGGAAGAAAGATCACATAGAACAAGATTATTCCCACTATTTCTTTTCGCTATTTTTCGGTGATATAATTAGTTTTGTTGTTGGTGTACTTACCGACATTCTCCATGCTCTGGCTGAGCAGCGCCTCGAAAGTATGCAGACTGTAGCTCTCCGCGTCGAGCCCGCGAGCCAGCGCGTTCCGGAGGTGCATCTCGTACTCGAGCAGTAGCTTGCTGGTGGGGGATCCCCTGCCAGGATAAGGGGGCCCTTCGTCAGAGCTGACGCAATAAGGCCCCCCTCCCCCGCCGTCGCTGTTCTCGTTGCTGGAGCTGGGCGTGGTGGCGTAGCAGAAGTTGTCGTACAAGAAGTGGTCGGAGGGGGGCGAGGACTGCTCCGCCGGGTCCGGCAGGTCCAGGCACATGGTGCGCTCCAGACTGCGGCGCCGGCCCGTCTCGGAACGGTGTTGGCGGCTGCGGTTGGCGAACAGGCGAGGGATGTCCCGCGAGTCGTCGCTGTTCAGCTTCCGAAGCAGCTCACGCTTCTTCAAGCCCACGTTACCTTCCTGTACAAGGAAAAATGATGGACAAACTGTACTAATATAGTAGACGTAAGTGAAAGTGAAAATACAACGAGATTATGGCTAAAAATGGGATAAAAAGAAAAACAGCCAAACATATATACCTCTTCAGTGGGAAAATAAGCAAAGATTAATGCCTGCAGCACAGTTAAAATTACTAATGTACCACCCTAATTATCCAGTCCATTGGCTTAATTCCCTTTACAAAATGGTCTAAAAGATGTTAAAAGGCCTGTATTGATATACCTTACATCATTGAAGATTTTAGCTTAAATTGAAGTTTCAGAATGTCACAATCTTTTTTTCGGTGATATGGGCAACCCCTACATGAATATGGAGACCAGGGTTCCTCTCCATTTCTAAATACTGGAGTCTACTGTCTGAAGGTTTACTGAAAATTTTCCAGCTTACACATCTCTTCCAACCTGTGGTTCAGATAGAGTTAGGAGTAGAGATGGCAGGTTAAGTGTGGCTGATATGGCTTTGAAAAAGTGAGTGTGTGGATATCTACCTGCTCTGGCGAGCTCTGCACGGAGTTGCCCGCCGGCAGCGGGTGCAGCATTCGCTTCAGTGTGTTGCTGTCGAGGCTGAGCTCGGCCTGGGACTGCTCGAACACGTTGTCCGAGCTCTTGCTGCGCGACTGCGGCTGCAGGAGGAGGTCGTCCCCGGCCGTCGTCGAACGTCCGCCGCCCACCCGCTCCTTGCGCTCCGACATCAGGCTGCAGTCGATGCTCTTCGCCTGCTCCTTCCGCGTGGCATACAGCTGCCGAGCCTGCTCGGACCTGCAAAACGAGAAACATTTGCCACGGGTCAATTGGATAAAGTCAATACGCAGGCAAGCAGTGCCCTTCTTCTGCTTTGTGTGACCTAGCAGCATGATGTGACACTTTTCTGTTAACGGACTTCCATTCACATTTAGGTAGACACTTAAATGATTGCACAGTATGTTTTACGATAAACGGGAAGAAACTGCTGCGTTGCGGAAAACTAAATGCATTGTTCAACAGAAAGTCATATATCTATTGAGATGGTGCTCAGTAAAATATCTGAATGAAATTGGATAGGAGGAAGTTTTAGTCAGCATGTGTTTATGTTTAAGGTATTTTAAAACCTTCTACTCTTACAATATTTTTACAGTTCAAGAATTTACTGCTTAAGGCCTGATAAAAGGAGTAACTGGATACCTTTCCACCATATGTAGCTTCGCATCTACATTTAATAGATGCATGTTTTTTAAAAGTTTAGTTTGTATTAGGTAGGTGATACTAATAGTCTACATTTAGACTTAACAGTTGCGTAATAGTTATTACGTTCAACTCTTTTGTCTCTAACATACCACAAACGAGAGTCTTTGTTTAATCTCCTCCAGTCAGTCTGTCTTAAAGGCATAATTCCAGGCAGGAAAGTTTCATTATGGCTCTTATGATATATTGATACTCCAGGTTTGCTATTGGTTAACATTTTAAAAATATCTTAGCCGTGTATCAAGAAAGCATTGGATACGATTTGCAGGAATTGAGAAGTTCGACATTTCGTCTGTTCATTCCCATCTCTTCAGCATGTCTGTTTCGTTTTCGGTTTTTATCTGTTGTCAGATAATAAAAATAAATGGAGAATTCGGGATACTCAAAATAGAACTTATGTCTATTAAGAATTTGCTTTCAAAACGAGAAAAATCTCTTTTACTACACTTAATTTAAATTTTTATTGTGTACACCTGAATATACTAAGCTTTTCTGTCTGGCAATTAAAATATGAGGTGTCATTGAATGCTCTTTTAAGACTTTTGACCCAGAGAAATGTGAATAAGGTAAAAAAAAAATAAAATACACAGTCCAGTCATATGTAACCACCGTCTACTTTTGACGGCAACGTTAAATAACCAATCACAGAAGTCACGTGAATTAAAAAAAGTGTATATATATAATGTGTATATGTATAGTGTGTTGTTGGCATTCCGAAAACATTTCAGCTCTTCAGTCATACAGAAACGAAGCGATTTATCCGAAGTCCCCAAGGACATGATCATTGGCTTTCGGGTCAAAGGTGGAAGGATTTCCGAATCTGCTAATTTGGAAAACTGTTCGCAGGACGCCATGGTAAAAGTATACTGTACATTACAAAATGGAACTATCCAAAATCAGCGACATGGCAAATGTGATGCACCACGAGTCAGAGATGGCAGAGGAGAATGACGGCTGAAGAGATGTGTCAGGGCAAATAGACGTACAACCGTTGAGCAACTGATCATTCAGATGAACCAAGGGGCTACCAACAGTGTCTCCACAATGACAGTTCAGCAAAAGTTGCTGTGTATGGGCCTCCACAGCCGACGCCTGTTTAATGTACCTATGTTAACTGCTGTTTATTCGTAACTAAGGCTGGAATTTGCAAGCAAGTACCACAACTGGATTTCCAGACTGGAGACAGGTGGCTTTTGCCGGTGAATCACGTTTTATGCTCCATCGAGCAGATTCACTTTGGCGTATACTCCGTGAAATATCTGAAAGTAAACACCTTGCAATAGTTGCTGGAAGGATCTGAGCTGGAGAAGGGCTCATTATGGTCTGGAAAATGTTTTCGTGGTATTCTTTGGGTTCACTCATTGAGTGAGTCACGATGGGTCAACACAAGTATGCATCAATCCTTGCAGACCATGTTCCCCCTACATGCGAATTGCTTTTCTTCAGGTTGATTTCATCTAAAAGCAGGACAATGAGAAGTGTCATAAAGCTCGCAGTGTACGTGGCTGTTTCAAAGTGTACTATAATTTAGTAGTTTACCGTACTCCCTTTGCCAGCAGATTTCCCGAACTTAAACCTAATCGAAAATCTGAGGGACCACCTCGATCGGGTTGTTTGCACCATGGACACTCACCTGTGTAACCTAGTGCAGCTGGCCACGGTACTGCATTCGGCATGGCTCAACATACTAGTAAGTGCCTTCAGGAACCTAATTGACTCTCTTCCTTGCAGCTAAAGGTCCTTATTCTGAATATTGACAGGTGGTCACATTAATGTGATTGGACTGTGTATATCCCAAATCATTGAAATTAAAGAAAACCCTTTTTTGCACCCTCATAAAAGAGCGTTTCATAAGTTTTCACTTATAGTTAAGACATTTAATATTTTGAACACTTTTGCAATGAAAATAGAGTTAGTACATTCCCGAACCACCACAAAAATTTACATCAGTGTACAAATTTTGTTGTTCTCAGTATTTTATAAGAATCCTTTATTTCTCCTATCACTATAGTCCACTCACTTATCATTTATATAGTTGGTCTCAAAACCCGTATATTTTTATGAATACAAATTATTTTTCAAAGTTACATTTTGCGAGGACCATATTATTATGTCTCAGAAGGAATAACATTTTTCTGATTTCTGACAAATCACGAACAAAGATTCCATAGAAATTTATACTGAAATGCCAGTGACGTATTCTAACAATTCGGAAGCTGCTCTTAATTCACAAGGCATTCCCAGTTGCCTAATAGTGATCCGTTGTGAGCATAGCTTGTTACACTTAAAATGCGACGTTCTACTTAGTTACGCTATGCAATAAAGTTTTGAGTTAAACTCTGTAAAAATGGTAATGAAACCTTGAAAATGTTGAAGGAGACTTACAAAGAGGAAGGTTCCCAAGTGTACAACAGACACACTTGGTTTAGAAACTGCCGACGGAACATTGTAAACGATCCTTGCGTAAGACGACCAAAGACTACAAAAACGGATGAAAACATTGAAAGAGTGAGGAATGTTTGGAACATCAGCCACTGGTTAAGTTTGCTTTCATTTGCTCAAATTTCAATTGTTAATGTACAGTTTTATTTGGAAGTGCTCAAGCGCTTGAAGGAAGGGTTAACTGTATCCGTCCAGTTATTGCTAACAGCAAAAACGGTCTGTCCCACTAATCCAAGAATAGTTCCCTATTCTTCCCAATCCACCATACAGTACCAACCTGGCCCCATTGTGACCTTTTTTACGGATTCAAATTGACATAATAATAATAAATAATAAATGATCCCTTTTGGAATATAATAATATTTTAAAATAACTATATATGAGCAGATATGAATCATAGTTATAGACTAATTATGCTGATCTAAACATTGAACTTTTAGTTTGGTAATGAGTTCTATTAAAAAGTTTCTATTCTATACTAAAACTGAATTTTTAAATAAATGTCTCTCAAAACCTTTATACTAGAGCAGTGATTTTTACATTGTGACAACCAGGCAAAGAGCAATTTTAAAAATTAAACTTTAAAGATAATTTTTAAAAGAAATATAACAAGTGGTATATTGGACACTGTTTTAGCATCACAGTTTAGTATCTTGTTGGACAACACAGCGTCTTATAAAAAGTATCCAGTGCGCACTCGGCATTCCATATAAGCTGTCTAGAAAAGCAATTTTTTTTTCTGTCAGAGGTGTTTTACTGCGATGCACCAGAGACAAAATTGCTGCAGCATCAATCGTGATCAATTTCAGAACTTTCTGGTACTAGCAAAATGTATAGTCTCAAATATTATGCACTTCATACTGTTAAGATATATTTCAAATAAATCTCATATCTTAAGTATGTGGTAATTTGAATGATCTGTATTTTCTTTTACTTTCCCTCACAACACCTTCTCATTTAGTGAAAATCGACAACCACGGTCACTCAAAAGCAAAAGATTGAAGGGCTCTGCGAGAGTACTTTTTTTAGAGTACTTTTCGCCGTAGATCAGCGACAACATTTTTTACAGATTTACATTTTAATAAAATGTAATATGCAAAAAAAGAAAACTCTTTAAAACAACGATTAAATGATTATTTTTTCATTGCTTTTAACACAAGACTAATTATCAGTCAAAAACATGCATTTCTATAGAGTTTTTAAGACACACACAAACACAGATACACAGATAACGCGTAGTATATTCTTAACAAAACAACTGCGTTTACTGTTGAAAATATTATAAAATACCTAAACCTTATACGATCATGCTCAGTAATGACAAAACATGAATATTGTTTAAAGTAAAGGAGAGAAAGTGAAACAATACTTATGCAAACGAAAATTATAGCTTGGAAATATTAAGATCAAGCATACTTAATCAGTTAAAGTTTATTTATTCATATTATATACAATAATATTTACTAAAAATGCCAGATACAATGAAGTAAAGATAAAAACAATATTGAATAAGTATGCAAGCGCACACTGAAATAAACTACTGAAAAGCTAACACTAAGAACATTTAAAGCATAAGTATAAAAATTGATGATAGAGCGGATCGATCCTGTATAGTTACATTTCTTGTACCGTTTCATAACTAATTTTACAACTAATCGATTGTAATCGATTGTATGGGATAAAAATTTTCATAGTTCATTATAGGAATTTTTTAATTAATGACAATTTACTGTTCATCCCTTTAACAAGATAAGGACTGAAAGGTGAAAGATTTGTATATACAGTAGAACCTCTTTTTAACGACCCCTTCGTTAGAACGAACACCTTAAAAAGTCCCAATTACTTTACCATAGGAATAATGTTAACTTTGAATCATTACAACGACCCCAAGCGTATTATTTTCTGTTAGAGCGACCTCCAATTTTAGACCGCAGAACTCATGAGCAAGTGGGATATTTTAAAAATGTTGTACTGTGGTGCAACTTCAAGAAACCTGTACTCCTATCTTTGTGTTTGCTTAAAGGACCCTTTCGTCACGTACGACATTGATGTCCTAGGTAGATGACACTCCAGACACTAATGAAATGACCCAGCTCCTCAGTGTCAAATTTCCGGATCTTCAATTATCTTTTGATGAGTTTGTTGCGGTAGACGAAACTTTACAGTGCTGCGAAGAAAATTTGAATGAGGACGATTTTATAGCCCGTATTACCGGAAATGAAGAAATCTGCAATTCCGACGACGGAGAAAAAATCGTCCAAGTTTTTGAAAAAGAAATGAATGAAAAAAAAAAGCCTTCAATGCATATAGTGCCTTGCGTCAATATTTTGAAGGACAATTTAATTCTGAAGATATTCTTCAAAATCTAACTGATATGGAATCAGTGATAATGAAAAACTCCCAAATGAACTTGAAACGGGTGTCAATCAAAGACTTTTTTTTCAAAAATTCAGTAATGTAAATACGAATAAATAAAAGTTTTCTCTAGGTATGTACTGTTCCATCATTTCTTTGCTCATTTTTTTTTATTATTTTTTCAATTCGTTACAACGACCATATGATGTTGGTCCCACAGGGGGTCGTTATACCGAGGTTCTACTGTAGTTAAGGTTTCAGGGTATATAAAAATGTAAATTGTTTGTAAGATTTGACTTTAGATGAAATAATATTCAAAATTTTAATGATAGAGCTTCGAAGTAACCAGCAAAATTCCTTTGCTTACAGTAATAACAATCTTCTCATAGTTGGAGACAAGTATAAGAAACCTTATATATTTTTTAGTTCTTTCAAATTAAATTTTAATGATTTTATATTGTATTTGGCGACTTATACAATAAATGGTAATGCCAATTCTATCCCGATTCTTTGGGGATTTATACTACGGTGTAAAGCTTAAATACAATACATTACGTAATGTAAAGTCTAGACACATTGGAATTTTTACATTTTTTAATATATAAAGAAATAATTGGCTTATCTCCTTGTATTTTTGTGAATAGAGCGTACTAGCACTCACTTTTCTAGCGAAGGTTTAGTGACACTTGCATTTAGAAATTCATTCACAAATTGAAAAATTAAACTAGGATTTTCAATCACCCTGTACAATTAAAAGTTTGGAATGATTTGTAACTTTTGCATAAGATTTAACCGTTTATTTTTAATGTATCAGTTTTCGTAAACATAGTTTCTATTTTAATTAGAATATAAAGGTTTCTTCAAAACACTTGAAATTTTTTAGAAGTGTTACTTTTAATATCCGATTTAATATTTTATATCAGCAGTTTATGAAGCTTAGTATTTTACTAGCCATATATTATAATTTAAATAAAATAGCTGATTTAATGGCTCTATATGAGCATTTACTGAAAATGAACATTTGCGCACACATAAATCTTATCAATATTTTCATTTTATACTGTCGTAGCAAATACTGTAAAACAACTTATAAAAAATACAAATGAATATATTGAAAATTAAAAGCATTGCCAATTGTCAGTTAAATTCGTCTAATTTAAAAGTTTTTAACCAGCATTTTATAATAAAGGGATTTCGAAAATTTTTCTTCTTTTTCTTTTTCAATTTATAGATGCTTTCCAAAATGCAGATGTGCCCAAAACATTGCAAGAAAGTGTAAATCCCTGAATGTTCTTTACAGTGTTAAAGTTGCAAAACGATTAGTTAATTATCTTTAAGATAGATAAAATATGAAAACTTCAAAATGCCCGATAAATTTTGGCTGTATAGTATAATACAAAATTCTCTTTCCTGTTAAGACTGGTGGCAATTTTTTTAATCGATATTCATTTAGTTTTTTTTTTAATTTTATGCTTTTACGATAATGCTGCTAAATTAGAAAAAAATATGAGATTATATGGAACGTTTTTGTAATGATATGATTCCAAACAATATTTCATAAGCACCTATTTTTTTTTAAAATGCCAAACGTCAGTCAAAAATCCGAATTTTTTTTTAATTTACATTTAAAGTGCAAAATTCCTTTTTTTTTAAATTCATTGTAATTTTGTTCTATCTAATTTCACAGTAGCGTCCAGTTTGTTTTTACACTACTTCACAGATGAATTGTGACACTAGAAGTTAACTAAAATTTTTATTTGTTGATTCTTTTTAGGCATAAAAACACCATATCTAAATAAATATTTATAAATAAATGTTTTTTAAAATTTTGTCATAACTTTAAAATAAATATGGCGACTTATATTGTGGCACTTTTCTATTTCTATTTATTTTACTGGCAGAGTCAAAAATTACGTTTTTGGACATTTTAATACTACTAATTTACTTAAGAAGTAGTAGAATGGGATATTATACTGCGTATTGAACTTTAAAATGCCAGGGAATGAACAGTTAGATCACGATAGTAATGAACGGCGTTACTAAAGATATTTTTAATTTGAATGAAAAATAAAATGGATTTTCGAAAAATATACTAAACGCAATCAATTCCACTTATATTGAAGTTTAACGGCAGTTCGTGCCCCGGTACAGAGTCACGGAGGCAAGACGTGAGGTTCTCTGAAAAAGTTAATGAAGGTGACAGAAGTATTTTATATAAATTATAATCTAATTAAAATACGCTACTAATAAAAACATTAGATTAAGTGGCTAATAATTTTTCACTTCTAAGTAATATCTAATACATCGGGGAGAGTACTTGAATATCTTCAAAAATGACACAAAACCCTGAAACTGCTCAGCAAAAAAAGTATTTAGAGAGTCGGGTACGGTAACTATACATCATATATATTTTTTATGACAAGTTAGAGTAATTAAAATATTTAAGTAACTTAATTCACGGGATAGTGTTAAAACTTGTGTAACTAACCCGTAATATTGTTTAAAAATGATATTAATTTAGCTTCTCATTTTACTACGTTTAGTCCTTTTAATTTTAATTATATTTATTAAGACTATTTTCCATTTCAATTTTTTTTAACATTTCATTTCGAATATATTCCGTTTCTAGAAGTAAGCGGTGTGATTCCTTACAAAATTTAACCTTTATTACAGTATTTAGCATTTCATTTAAGCCACGTGCTTAAGAGCGATATCCCTAAAATCGATAACAGCTGATAGAAAATTTATTTATTATAGATGTACACGGAAGTAAATCATTCATTATTTTTCTAATCGGTGATTAATTTTCTAATCGGTAATACCTTCATTCTAAAACGAACCTTTATTCTCTTTAAATAATCCCGCACTGAAAGTTGCTATAACGTCGCTATGTTTTGTTTTCGCACATCTTTATACTGAAGGTAGAATATATTGCAAAAACTAAATTAAATTTAAAAATAAATATAATCTTTCATTTAAATATACCAAACTGAAGATTGAACGTGAAGTGAGTATTAATAAATAATAAAGTTTTAAATTATAAAATTTGCCTCATTCAACTCCTCTTCTTAGCCCACTCTCCTGTTTCTAATCATGGATCTTGTTGGTGCTTCAACCACATTTGGCGAAATTGGCGTGCTTGCAGCTTGCGTGCGTGGCGTTTGAAATCTGGCGAGGGGATCGTAACTCAACAAATTGATACATAAACAAAAACAACATTTTGAGGAAAAATTTTACAAAAATTGAATATTTAAAATCTAATTGAATTAACTGTATTTTGAGTGGAGGTTGAAGAGGAGTTGTAAAATTGAAAATTTTTTTTCAAATCTCTTATTTTACTAATAATACTAATAAAATATTCACGAAACGCTGCTCCATGTCAGTGATTGCTCCAAATCATAATATTTTAATAACACAAATTTAACATATTTATAAATAACTGGATCTCAAAAAATGCTTGGGAAATACTATAACTATTTAAAAAGTTTTAAATTAGATATACTGTTTAAAAATAATTAAATATACTTATTAAATAAAATAAATTATGCTATTTTATTATTAAAGTAAATAGACTATTTAAAATACTAATTAAAAAGAAGTATTTAAAATTTTTTCTACAATAAAATGCACTATCCAATGAAATTCTTGAGGGAAAGTATATGATAATGGTACTATTTGTATAAATTTAAAAATAAGTTAACTGTGGCAATAGCTCAGAACTCTGAGTTGTACTTTCATTGAACATACCAAGGATAGTCTTAAATATAGGTAAATTTAAATTCAGAAGTTTTTTTAATTTTAAACTTCAGATTCTTTCTGCATTCCTGATTTAAAAGGACATTTTACTACTAGAAGGTATAAAAATATAAAAAGAAGCTTGGAAAGAGAAAAATCAATTTGGATGTAAAAAATGAGGCATTTTATAAATTTGGTGTGATTTCATGTATTATGCAAATATAAAAGCAGTTTATTAAGCGTATACAGCAATTTTTCATTTTACATAGTATCGGTATTATAGTTTTGATTTGCACACAAATCTACTCCAAACATACGGTTGCTAACACAAGCAAGGGAATCGGTGTTTTTAAGCAAGGGATTTCGTATCATAAGCAAGAGATTATAAATTTGGTGCTATTTAATCTATTATGCAAATGTAGCTTATCAAGCAGATACAGCAGTTTTTTTCTCTGTATCGATATTACATTTTTGCTCTGATCAAAAATCTACTCCAAAAGTACTAATGTTATTGTAAGCAAATACGTGATGTTAAAATACTAAACTTATTGTTCAGCAGTTGTGCCACAGACTGACATTTTGCAGGATTTCACTTGAGGTACAATAATTGTATCACTGACATGGAAATATTAAATGACATTCGTGGTTTAACTGAAGAACAGGGTGCTCCCGCCAACTTAGCGATAAAGCTCTCAGAATGGTAACCCAACATTTTCTCCTGATCTTGCCGTGTCCAAACAAACTGGACTTATATTTTAATCTATATTATATTTGTATCCAACTCTCCTCGTGAAACACATTTCTTATATTAAATGTGTGTAATGTTTAATTAAATATAATGAACCATTAATGGTTCCCTAAAGCGAATTTTTAATAATTTGGAGCTGTTGGCTTATGCAAACTGCTGAGGGATTAATTGCCCATAAATACAAATGCCCGGTCTCTAAGTAGTTTTGGTTAATTAAGTAAAACTATATAATACTATTACAATGGTGCACAATGAATCAATAATTAAAATCGTGTAAAAAGCAAGGGATACAATGTTCAGATGAAATGCCTTTGGGTATTAGTAAACATCGCAAAATATGCCAAGGGGCACCCTGTTCTTTAGTATTACCAAACCTGCATTTTATAAGTGGTATCATTATGTAGGAGTATACAAGAATGTAGAGAGGACAATATTCCCGATTCATTGAACCGATTTCAATATTCTATTGAAAAATTGCCACCAGGGAATTACGCTAAGACATCTTTAAAAAAAAATAACTCACATCGCAAAATAGTGTATTTTGTCCGCCATTGCCGTGCATGCAAGCAGCTAGTGAAATACGCAAGCATACTAGAGAAAAGAGAGAGAGAGAGAGAGAGACACCGAGATGTGTGTGTAAGGATGTTGGTGTTGTTGGTTTTACCCGTTGATGAGAGGGGATCCTTCGCCCGCGTACCTGTTGCCCGCCGTGGCGTCGGAGATTCTCTCCTGAAGCGAGGTCTTGACGGTAGTGATGGGCGACGCTTGGTTGTTGCCAGATTTGGCGTCGTGCACGCTGGCAGTTGTTGTGCCCCGCCGTACGTTGTCGTACACGGATGTAGCAGACGTAGCGTGCTGCTGCTGCCTGCTCCTGCTGAAGAGAATACGTCACCATCATCGACACTCGCACAACACACACACACAGTACACTGAACTCTTCCCTCTTTTCACGCATCGCGTTCAGGCAAAAACAATAACATCATCGATATTTGTAGTCAGGATTATAAAGCCTTTAGAACTGAAGACAGTAAAAAAATCAAAGCAATACCATCGTGATTCAGGCACAGAATTAAGTAAATATGAACAGTTAACAGCTGTTTTAGATCCAAGAAAGAGCTATTGCGTCTTTGCGGAGGCAAGTAAGGCTTAGGGCCATATTCACCAAAATCAGGGTATTCAGGATCAAAGATCGGATCAGGGAATCAGTAGATCAGCGATCACACGCCATTAACTGTGACTTAAACTGGTGTCATATGCACCATGAGTGGATTTCCTGATCTATAGATTAATTATTGCAAATATGTAAGCGATGTTTTGATTGGTCAATAAACAAGACTTTCCGGGGATAGTTCTCATGCTAAGTTGATTTACATATTTACTCAACCAGACATAAATATCGTTTGAGGAAATTATAAATTTAGTCAAGGATCTGTAGTTTTACTGGTATTTGCTCACGAAATAAGAATGGAAGAATATAAAAGGAAGAATTTTGATGAAACCGAGGCAGAATCTCTTCTGAAAAATCTGAAAAGATCCAGTAGCGAAATACCTTGAAACTAACAAAAAATTTTCAGCAAAAGATAGAGCATTATTCTTTTCCAAAGGAGCTGAAATCGTGTCATCTAGCATTCGAATTAATGATTCAGTTGTATTTTTATTAAAACGCTAACGCGACCGAAAATCCACATCATCCAAACAATCCAAATCGTTTATTCTTTTTGGATGCACAAATCTTTTCCTGCGGCTTTCTGTTTTTTTCAGCATTTGTAAAATTTCGAAACTTCGAGATCTTCTATATCTGAAAATATATCCGCCATGTTTGTTTTCAACGCAGAGCGCATGCGTAAATTGTAGTATCCGTGGATTAGGCAATTAATCCTCCAAATTCGGGGAATCAGAAACAGGAGATTAAAATGAGCTGAAAGCAGCGGATTCTCGTTGAAGAATACGAAAATGCTGATTCGCGGTTAGATCCGAGTATTAAAATCGTGGTGAATATGGCCCTTAGAGGCCGAAGCACAACTAAACCTTTACATTAGCAACATAATAATGAAAGTCGGTATAAAACACAGTCGATTGGTGGTAATATTATGAAGATTTTTTTAAAGAATGGGAGATGTGGATTTTTTGGCAACACTGAATATTTGCATTTTATTTCGATCTCAGTTAATGAACCAAAAGAACTCTTATGTAGAATATTTGGTTGATTCATGTATACATGATGTTTGATACAACTGGAAAATCATGTTGGCTATGTTTTGGTAAGTTTTTAAAATGATTGCCATAGACACTAAACTATGTCCATTAATTCGAAAGTACTCTTTGAGATAATGCAAAAGCACTTTATTGAATAGTTGAAAACTCTTAGGGTATATTTTTAATGAATAATATATAAAGTTGTCTTAGAAAGTTCTCTCTTGATTTTTAAAATTCATTTGGTGCGTACTCGTTCCAAGTTTACTTTTTAATTTAATTTAATTTAAGAGGTCGACGAAATATTACTTTAATGATAAACCCAATTGATTATTTTCCTGAATTCTGGTATCCTTCTTGGGAAACCATATCAATTACTTTGTGAATTGAACGCTCTCCTGAATTTTAATTTTAATTATGATTGTTACTAAAATAATAGTGAATAATGACATGCTTTTAATTATTGGTAGCAATAGGTTTATTTAGAAACATATACTCCTATAAAACACAATTTAGTGATGTAGCGTTTTGATGACATCTTGGGGCTTATGCTGTTTTTCTGAATCAATGTGAATCTTATGTCATTGGTATTTTAAAAAAAGTATTACTATCTGAGACAGAAATTTTGTATCGACAATCTGTTATTACAAACGGAGAATGGCTGCAGCGTATGTTTCTGAAGGATATACAATGAAGTTATTCTTTTACATTTAAACTAGATGAAAAAGCGTTCATCTGTGATGTTAACCCCTTGACATACAATGACGTCTGAGAGACGTCGGTCATCTCATGCGCCAAAGTAGACTTTGACGCCTCCGAGACGTCAATAGTTATCTCCTATAGACGTCGTGCAGCATTATATTAAATCCTAATTTTATACTGCTACTTAATTATTTTACGTTAGCATCATGTATAAACCTTGTTCAGATGAACTTGAACTAAATAGTATTTTTCGGGGACATTAGATTCCGTTTTACTTGTATGTCAAGGGGTTAATACTATTATTTTATGAATTTCTATTCAGTTTTGCCAACTTTCACATTGTTTTTTAACAATATACTTTTGAATCTAAATCTTGCAAGACATAATTCTAAAGTGACCGTGATAATTTTAAGTAATTACCATAAAGTTACCATAAAGTTGTTTTAAGTAATTACCATACTTCAGCTGTGCCTTTAAATTGAAATTCTTACATAGATGATATTCATGACTTATTTAACACTGTATCCTATATGGATTTTAGTCAATTTGATAATTGATATAGCTGATTGGTCGATATCAGCTGGTTGGAAAAATAAAAGGTCAGACTGCTGAGTATCTCAATGAGAGAGGTGAGAAGAAACTGTATCAAGTTTTGATGAAGGTCAGATAGTTTCGATATAAAGTATTTAAACTTTAGGCGTTTGCAACAGTTATATTTCAGAGAGTGCATTTAACTGCTCTTTACAATTTCATAAAAATAGGAACACTAATATAAGGACTGAAAGCATATTTAACTGACAAATTAAACAAATCCATTTCCTGGAATCTTAACATATACACTTATGCCTACTTTAACACATTGTGTGCGGGTACATTTCGTAACGAAATTTTCCCGGGAGTGCTCGTTTTGCATTTAAATTTAGTTATTCAGTTAAATATCAATAGATCGAAAATTATTTATTTTTTTACCAGCTTTTCATATTTTATATTGAAGTATATAAACAAATATATAAATAAACAAATAAACAAATGTATATATAAATACAAATATATATACATATATAATATAATATATACATATATAATATATAAATATACATATATATATATATATAATATCATTTTCGCAAGGATAAATAAAAAGTTAATTTTAAATATAGATTGATTTTTTTAATCAACCTTCCCGTTCTGTGGTTCCACATTGACTGATGTAAAAACTAGTTTTTATTTGTCTAAATTTTTCCAGAATCTATGTAGTAGACGCGTACATTCGTCTTCGTTTTCCCGTATTTTTGTACCCAAAAACAAACCATGATGCTACACTAACCTGTACTAGTTCGTGACTCATCTTCAGAAAACGTACTAGTACGTGTCTCGCATACAATGTGTTAATAATTTTACAGAGTAATACAAACTGGGCCTGAACAAATCTGCAAATTTAATTTGCACATAGCTCAAAGAATTTTTATTACAAACATTTTATCTGTTTGTTAGAATAATAAACACACAATTTACAACATAATACTATACATCATTGTAACAATGCTAGGAAAAAAATACAGTTAATTAGCAGCATAGCGTATTTTTCAAAACACTTTTTTTAAAAAATGGCAATCTAAAAATTGAGTTACTGAGTGATTAGTTTTATCATCTGCTTCTCACTTTTGCTCAGTGAAAGCCAATCTCGGGGGTATTTATCATACAGATCTTCTGGATTTTTGGTAATGATGTTTGTATGGTTAACTTAAAAGCACTATGAACTTTCTTGTATACTCATACATAAGGATGCCACTTATGTGAAGCGTCTTATAAATATCATTTCTTGACTTACATTTCAAGCATGGTAACACATCATTTGACAGGATTTCAACAAGTCGCTAAATTAACTTGATTCTATAGTAAACTTTTACCATATAAACTCGCTATAACTCTATCAGACTCTATCTATCCTCTCTGTAACTTTATCTAATATACTAAGTACATCTTTTCATTGGCCGATAGGATTTAAAATTGAACTCATGCATACTGTTTTGTCGTAGAAAACCATGTATTTAACTCATTTTGTACTTGAGTAATTAATTATGTTCAGAGACAGGTACTTGGTAAAACAAAAATGATAATTACAAAAATTATATTTTCGGACTGAGAAAAGTCTTAAGCGTCGATTATTCTACAAACCTTTGAGTTTATTTTAAAAAGTTTGTAACGATTAGAATAATTTTTTTATGAATATATTCAAAGTGAAAAGTAATTAATCTACATATATAAAATTTCCTGTAAGTATTTTTATTTGCTATGCATTCCATGGATCATTCCTGTGCTTTTTAGGAATCAATCTTTATGAAAATTTGCCCGAGGATTCAATTAGGAAAACAAGTGGAAAATTAGTAAACGTAATTTAATTCATCTGATTATATTTAAAAATTCATCAATACATTTTTGTGGTTTTTTTACTAAATTTATTTAATTTTTTATTTTTTACACATTTTTTAAATTAAAAGCAATAGCTTTTGTATGAAATACCTCAACAAATGCTTTGTATGTAAAACCCTCATTGTATAAAATGTAAGGTTCTCAGCATGAAAAAAGAATTAGTTTTCATTTTACATAAAAAAATTAGTTTCTAATTTACAAATTTCAAAATTTGTTTTTGTAAGTAAATTTGTATTTTATTCACTTGGTGTACATGTTTTCAGAAATTTTATAAATTCATTGTTTCATACAACAAAACTAAACATTTTTTAAAATAAATTTAGATCTTTATTAATTATCTAGGAAAATTAATTTTTTCAACACAGCATTTTTATTTTATTTTATCTTGATTCAACAGTAGCTTGTATATTGAAGACTTGTAAGCTCAAAAGGTAGACTGTTCTATTAAAAGTAAGACCTTTAAAAAAAAGAGGGTTAAATTAAATGTTGAAAATTACTCCCAGGTTTACTTAATGATGATTATCTATTACACAAACGTCTTTTGTACTTTTGTATCACTGAAAATTCTGGTAAGAGAAAAATAAAATTTTGTGGGTCCAAGCGATTTATTACATAATTAATAAAGACTAATAAAAATAGTATGAACAATTCTTCTGATAATGTGATTAATCAAATTGCATTTCTAAAGGTGTCTTGCTTCTTCAATTGAATGAATATTTCAGCTATCTTTACAAACCTGAAGGCTAATTTACAAGGAAGGGGGGCAGGCGTTAGTGCCTCTGTTGTACTTAAAATAAATTTGTAATCAGTAACTTTAAAGGATTCTTTTAAAATCTTGTTTTTATTTTTCTTATAGCATAGAAAGAAATAAGCAAATTTCTTTTTATAATTTTACGCATACTAATAAATTGTGTTTCATGCTTTCAAATGGAAAATTTTTTAATAAAATATCTAACAAATATATTTTGCATGTGTAAAAATGAATAGATAGTTTAATTTCCCTTTTTAAATTTGTGTAATTTTTACGGACAAATATGAGAACACATATTTGTCCGTAAACACATAAGTCATACCATGCAACAAGGTAGATGAATGAAATTTGGTATGCTTGTTTTACACCAGATTGGTAGAGCGGTATTAAATTTCGGACCCAGATGGTAGATCAAGAGAGGATATTAGGAATATTTGGCTTTATAACAGACTGGGGATACAGAAGTCAGTTGAGTTTGCATGTTCGTAGTTTTTGTAATCTTTTGTAATAGTCATCAAAATGGAGATCATGTGCCCTTAAATTATTTGATGAGTTACGGCGTAATTTAAAGATTATTAATAAACAACCATTGAGTTAACCTCTATAAAATATCTAAAACTGCCTGAAACACAAGCAATTAAACAATAAAAGATGAAAATATCGCTCATTTCGTCAATCTCATTAAAGGTTAAAAAAAAAGTCTTTTAACACAGTTTTCAGAAACATATTCTAAATTCATCTTCCAATTACAGTTTACTATTTCTAAACACTTAAGAAAATTACAGCTAAAAACACTGTTGAAAATAAATGGGGATAACATACGAACCAAACTTTGTGCTTATAGATTAAACTTCCAAAACCTAAAAATACTATGCTTTTTCTCCAATAAACTTCAGAGCCTTGTTATTTATTAAAAAACACTTTGGAGAAATTATGCCTTATTTGCTTGTGTACACGTTTTGACAAATTTAGCTCAAAAGTCTAGATGTACATTATACAAAGAATAATTTTTACTTTTCCGCTGGATTGAAAGATATAGATGTTAATCAAGACAGGTATTCGTGGAAGAATAGACAACGAGAAAAATCTTATTAAACAATGACTTGCTGTATCTTTATATCCCTCTTAATGAAATATGTTTTCTAGTAACTCTGTTCATTTATTTTACACTAATTGCCAGTTTTCAGCAAACTTTCGGCAATTCAGACGTTGAAACTGGAGATGATCGTTCAATTTTTAGAAAGTGGATTAAGAGATTCTTTAGTATTTAGTAATCGGCTGGAGAATGATATTGTAACAACATTGAAGGTTATCCCCATACCAATTGGTTTACAATCTACTGGATAGTCACTTGCATTTTGAATTTATGTTGAGTTCTATATATGAGATAAACAGTTTGTTCTAGAAAAGAGTGCATGTTATAATCTCCGTGGTGTTACGAGTATCTCACCTTCTACTGGTGCTGTCGTAGGATATCCGGTAGTCGTCGACGGATGTCCGGGCGGGCGGTTGTGCCCGGGGTAGCGTGGCCGCCCCTCCCGTGTACCGCACCCGGCCGTTTCGCGCCCGGTGCAAGTTCTCAGCCGTCATGCAGGTGCACTGCAGCTCCCGGCTGCGAGACGGCGAGCTTGGGGTGGATTGCGGCTTTCGCTTGCCTCCTTTCGTTTTCTGTTGCTGAAAAAACAGAACAAGTACATCAAATGGGAACATTTTCGTACCTTAACAACACCTATTAAAATATATATTCAAATTATTCAGATGTATTATTTCAAGCTTGTAAAATGCTTTTTTAAAGATTATAGCATGAAAATAAAAATTAACTGTTACTAAATTGTACTTACATCAAACAAGAAAGTACATATTTGCTATATATGTTGTAAATTGTCTTGAGCAAAAATTGCGTTTTCATAATCAATTTGAATTTCTCTTTGTGAAAATACTCTTCTAGATGTTTATGGTTATATTATATTTAATCATATCTCATGTTTCAGCAATAATAATGTGAAACTGAGGAAGTGATAAATAAAACTGTGGTGTGGAATGTAAACTTAGAAACTGTCATGTAGGGGTCATTTTACGTAAACATTGCGTTTATTACAGTGTATTTTGTACAGTGTTAGTGCGACAACCAATAAAGCCATCTGTTATAGTTCGCTGAGGAAATCACATTGCTTTTATTGGTACATTAAAATATGAAACAAGGTGATATAAAAGATTAAGCTTTCTTTTTTATCATACAAATAGACATAAAAATTCCTTATAAATAATAAATTTCTAAAAAGGATGTCATGATCCCAGTCTGACATCGAATAGATTAGAATATAAGAGAAATATTATGTTCATACTTATAAAAACGTTTTTTTTTTTAGATTTGGGTTATCTTCTTAAATGATTCCATCTCCCTCTAACTGTAAGCTTTTTAATAAATGACTATTTGCAAGCATGTGACCGCAATTCTGGAGTGTCACATTCACTAAATTGTCCATTTTGTAGCTTTTGTGACATAACTGTTTGCTTGCTTTATGTTTGTACATCCCTTAATTTTAACGTTGTGAATAATTCTGCAGTGAATGAACCTAGAACTCTTTGATCAAGACTATATTGGGATGAATGATAGCCTAATGGTATGACGCTGCTCTTTGGTATCGGAATTCATGGGTTCGAATCCCACTACTATTAAGAATATTTGTAGCTGTTCGAAATTGGCTTTAAATAGTAGGCATTAGAATCATTAATTCTCGTGAGAAAAACAGTAGACCACAGTGCTTCAAATCAAATCAAGATTCTGTTGAGGTGCCCGAAGATTAATGAATACATTGTTAGAAAAAACAGAATATGTTAAAAATTTATTCAATTTTTATGATAACGCACACGTAATCTTCAACGATTTATCGGCTGTTACTAAAGACGATATGCCCCTTGTAGTCTTGAGATCGTGACGAAACTTTATCTTTGCATTCCTCTTTGTAATATTTGCAAAATGTTTTTTGGTGATTCAAGGTGCAACTTTTCCCGAGTTTAAGGCAAAGTTTTATTGCTCAGCTCGAAAGATTGCTGATCTTAAGCTGAATGAGCTATGCTCACAATGGATCATGTTTAGACCACTGAGAATGCTCTGTAAATTAAGAGCAGCTAATGGACTGCTGTAATATGTCATATATATACCAATATAAATTTTTGAGTCCCTTGTTTTCCTTGGTGATACCAAAAAAGCACAGATTTTTTTCTTATTACTTCTGGGGCATACCTTATATTTGTAAGCATTTTATTAATAGATAATAATACTATAAATAGTTGATTTATAAAAAAAAGTTTGATGCAATGCATTCTTTTGGTGGTATTATGTGTAAGATCTGTCCACTGGTTTGGTTTGGAGTGCTACGGTCTACTTTTTTTGTAACACGAAGGCTAATGACAACGGGGTTTACTGCTTAAAGCCGATTCCGAACTGCTAAAAACATCCCTGTCACTGTGGGATTCAAACCCGGTACTAAAGATCATCCTCCTAACCATTCGGTCATCATTCTGCGATCTGTCCATTAGTTTATGTATGCAGAGCCATTAAACTGAATACTATATTTTTTACATTACTCTGAATGATGTTGTTGTTATACAAACTATAAACTATGTGTAACTATGTGTAACTATACAAGTACTTTTTGTACTACAGCAGTTTTTATGCTTAATATGTTTGGCATTAAAGCATAAAACCAACCAGAAGGTTTATAAATTCTACAATTAGATATTATTAGAGTGATAGATTGAATAATTGAAGATAATTGAAGAACACATTACTGGAGCAGACGAATCCATCTATTCAATTTACTTAGTAATGCAAAAATTTATCAAATTCTTTAAAACTTTTTTTAAATAGGCATTCAATAGTGAAACACGGCAACAAACAGAATAAGATTGTTTCACAGAATACTTTAAGCAGTACTAACATTTTCAATGCAATCCTAAAAATTTGCAGAAATTTTATTTTTCGAAAAATATTAGTTTTATCCATAATTGACAATGGAATAAATCTCTTATGACAGAACATAATACGGATGTTCCTTACTCCCTTTGATTACCAATCAGATGAACACTTGAAGAAAGTCTACATTTGAAAGCTCTTTCTAATGAAAGTTATTAATTATGCTCTGACAGACACTTAATTTTCAGGAGAAGTAACACATCCCAAATATTGTACATTTAAGGCAATAGTAGACTTTCTCCCGGACAAAATCCGGTATTTGTGTCTGATTAAATTTTAAATTATAAATATAAATTGGAATCATTCATCATCCTATGAATTTAATCATTAATATAATAGGCAATGATTACTAGTAATGCATTTAAACATTCTTTCAAAACAAAAATATTTGGACTAAATGAATATTAAAAGCACTTCAGGTGATTTTCTAGCTGTCTTAGCCATTTTAAGTTTATCAGTAATTGACTGAAAAAAATAAATGTTCTTTCAAATTAATATTATTCTTAAAATCTATAGGTGTTGTTCTTCTATACTATAAACATTTTGTAGATGTAAATTGAATTTTTTTTTAAATTTTCCTCCTAATGTTTTTCATGAATACTTACAGAAATAACTAAGATTTATTCTAAAGTCAAAAGTACGTTACAATAAGAATGTGCCATTACATGTAAAAGAAATGAACATGGAACATTATTATATGGTATTTTATAAAAGATCGATAACTATCAAAATAGTTTATGCTTTAACTAGTAATTTCCTTATTTTCCATAAACATATTTCTTTCAATGAATTCAATTTTCAAAGAAATTGATCAAAGAAAGCCTAAATTAGTTTGAGAGTCTATTTTCACCTTAATTTATATAATTGTTCAAATAATAGATAATGTAAAATATAGAAGTGCATAAACGAAAATAAGAAAGTACTATAGAAGTCCAAAAGACTAGTCTTACTTTGGGTGGTTCCAACTTTAACGAATATGACGAAGAAGCTTTTCTTGAAAATTTGAACGAAGGGGACTGGAATAAAAAGAAACTCAAATTAGATATTTTTGCATGATTTTTAAAAAATTATTACAATGAAAGTAATGAATAGGAGGAAAAATTGAGAGAAATAGGTCAAGTAATGGATTTGGTATAAAAAAGTACAATAAATGAACTATAATAAATGAACATTAAATGAACATTCATTTAACATATATTAACATATAAAAACTCATGCGAGCCAGATTATAGCATTGAAAGTTTAAATAATTGTCAATTGAAACGGATATCTTACATGATAATTTTCATACGCATTGGTAAGGTGTATCACGAATTTTTTTATAAAACAAAATTTTAATGTGGTAAAAGATTGCCACTTATTAAATTCGAAAATATTTACAATTCCAAAATTGAAACCTAAATTTTTTTTTCCGAAATCACAATTTTTGTAGTTTTTTAAGAACATAAATATAAAACCAATTTTGCTTTCAAGTGATAAATGTTAAGCTTAATATGTTAATTAACAGTAAAAAAAATTAATTATATGTAATTATATGTTATTAGTAACATTTACGCCTCTCGAATTATTAATGAATAAGATTAGTGCAATTAACTTAAAGGATAAACGAAAGTTAAAACAGTATGCTTGTTTGGTACAGAAATTTGAAATTTAACTTCTGGTTTAGCTTCGGATATCACGATACCTTTTTATGGATGATTGAGAATCCTTTGAGCTCTACATACAAAGTTGTAGTGTTGTACGACAAAAATCTTAAGAAAAATTTTTGATGAAGTAAGAGAAAACGGAATAGGAAAAATAAGATACAACACGAATTACAACCAAAATACAGCAAACCTAACTTAGTGATCAAGGCTTCCCAAATAAGGTGGCTAGAATATGTACGATATAATGATGATTTTTAATAAAGTAAGAGAAAACGAAATTTGAAGAATAAGATACAACCTTAAATTACAATCAAAATGCTGAGAACCTAACTTATTAAAAGAGATCAAGGCTTTCCAAATAAGGTTGTTAGAATATGTACTTCGATTTAGTAATGATTTTTAGTAAAGTAAGAGAAAATGGCATCTGGAGAATATGATACAACCTTAAAATACAAATTAATAATCAAAATACAGAGAACCTAACTTAGTAAAAGTGATCAAGGCTTCCCAAATAAGGTTGCTAGAACATGTACTTCGATTTAGTGATGATGTTTAGTAAAGTAAGAGAAAACGGCATCTGGAGAATACGATAAAACCTTAAATTACAATCAAAATACAGAGAACCAAACTTAGTAAAAGTGATCAAGGCTTCCCACGCTAGAATATGTATTTCGATATAACAATGAAAATTCTGTTAAAAAAAAAACAACTTTCCGAACTCCAGAGAGCAAGAGGAAAATCCAGAACGAGGTGTATAGATAGTACGGAAGAATAGTTGTAGGACTTGGTAATTAACAGATTAAAAAATATAGCATAGAGTAGATCAAGATGGTGTTAGCTAATTCAGACGACCTTGGCCATCAACCTGCTGCAGTGCTTAGAGAAAAGAAGAATCATTTTTGAGTCATCCGGGATGCGTACTAACACACGTCAAGAGGAAACCAGTAAAAACTAGTTTAAGAATGGTAAAAATGGATATTTAACATTACAAAATAGAAGTTTATTCATGTGCATAGAGGCGTAACACTGAAACTGTTGGTGTGTTTCAATTGAAATCTGAATACTGATTTGTTTGGTGATTACAATACGCGATTCCTTTATTTCATGCAAGAAGGAAAAAATGAAAAAAAAATGAATGAAATTCTAAAACTTGAGTTTCTTTCAAATGAAAAAAACTCTTGGAAATATCAAAAATATTTATTTTCTATGGCTCTTAAGAGCCAAGTATGGATTTAGTCTATCTCAATGATTATTGAATACCGGATATTTATTGAATTACTATCTACATAATCAGTTACAGATTCCACTTGAGAAATCTAAGATATAGCGGGAATGTAAATTTTCGAAATTAAAATATTTTTAGTAACTACCACTAATTAAATCAGTCTTAAAACAAAAGTCAATGGAATTTAAACGTTGACAAGTCTATCACTAAGTTGTACACACACACACATACACGCGCGCTCGCGCGCGAAAGTGCACACACACACATGTATATATATATGATATATGTATAGATTATATATATATATATATATATATATATTACACTAATTTAGATGTCAAAAATTGTTGTTGTTTGTGTAGTAAAAAAGGACAATGGAATTTAAACAAGGGAAAGCTAATACACTAATTTTGTATAAGTCTGCTGATATTAGGAAACTTATATGTTATTATAAATTCCTGAAAGAGGGCTTTGAGTATAATTCTGAAAAGTCTGAAATAAGGAGAACAAAGCGAAACTATTCATATACAGATCTGCGTCTTTGAGAAATTTCATGCGAGTTTCAAAATAGGCTTAACCGGCACATAAATGAACATAAAGTAACTAAAATCCAGATGGATGGTAAATATGCTCCAAAACATTTGATGCGAACAGTTTTTGCGAAGCTTTATATTAAAAAAAATTAATTTATAAACCTCATAATGTATGCAAAATACTACCATGACTTTAAAATTGTCTTGTTTCGCATAAAAAATTTTAATTGAACTTTGGATTTTATAAAGGATTTGATTTGCAGTACTTCATCCGAAACGAAAAACTATAGACAGCATACAAGATTATTACACAGGTTTTCCTTTTGTTTTAATAGAAGAAAAAGGTTTAATTGCATCCATCAACTGGGTCTTTTTGTTTTCTAATATGTGGTCAAATATAACACATGGTTTTATCTTTGTGTACTAATGCAATATTGATACGAATAGTTCTTATTTGACTTTAGAGAAGTATTTAATTATAAGATTAATGTTAATAGAGGATGAAAAAGTGTGATGCAAAAATTGATTCTCTTGCACAACATAAATTCATTTACAGAATCATGTTAAACAAAGATTTCAATTAATACATCAGAAATGAATTAAGTATGTTAGAATATTTTTATGGTCCATACAACTTGGATATACATTGTTACAAAACATTTGTTTCTTAATGCAAACAGAGTTTGAATATAATGTGAATTGAAATTTTTTTTGTGTGTTTTCAAATTTAGGTACAGGTGTATTTTAATATAGGACTTCTTTACAAGCACAACAGTCCCTTACAGGCCATAGATGTCTCAACCACTAACGCTCCATTCAGAGTCTTTTATCATTAGCGACTCCTCTTCAATTCCTGATTTTTAAAACATTTATATATTTTTCACATCCTCCTACCATCTAGTCGGTGGACTTCCTTTATCTCAGGATCCCTCAGTTTTTTAAATGTTAAGATTTTTGTGGGAATATCATCTGAGCTTCTCCAAACATGGCCAAGCCATCTTAATCAGTTACTCTTGATGATTTGTGTAATCTGTGGTTGTATATAAAGCCTCTACAAGTCAAAGTTTTATCTGGTTCTCCAACGTCCTTCTCCCTTCAATGGACCAAATATAGCTCTGAGGATTTTTCTCTCAAACATGTCCAGTGATTGTTGTGTATCTTTGTTTCGGGTATCAATATTGAACTAATGATTTTAAGTACGCTTTTAAGTTTCTTATTTCAAAGGAGATTAAAGAAGGCAGATTTTTATTAGTTTGCTAATTCAGTCATATGTACGTTGCATAATTTGCCAACTAAGGCTTTCAAAAATTACTTCTCTGCTCTAAAATGTTTTCTATTTCATTTTCAAAAATTTTCTCGGTTAATTTTATGAAAAGTATTTATCAGTAAAGTTACTATTCATTAGACGCATACTGTATATTCATCTTTTTCTTAAGTAAACCAGTCAATCGTTGATTTCTGTGCAAGATAATATGTGCTTTTCACGGGCCTAAAAAGTACAGCTGAAAAAGTTTTAATTTACTACTACAATTAAGAATTTCTACATTGGTTACATTTTCCTGTTGGGGTTTAGTAATTACATCGGTATAGTTTCTCTTGATCCCCAACTCTGGCAACGGATGCCTCTGTAAATCTGGCGAGCTCAGTCAACTATAAGGTTTCTGCTTTCCATTTACCTCCCGATTCTGGCATGTTGCCAAGTCCTATTATTAATAAAATGTTTTGTCGCGTTTGAGAAAAGGTTAATAATTGAATTTTTTCCACTGAATCTGAACTAATGTACTTGTGTATTAGGTATTTAAAATAGAAAAAGCGTAATATGTCTTTAGCTACTCCGATGGAATTAGAAATGGTGTATACCAGTGATGGATATATTTCATCCAGGGCATATAGACCTTGGGCCACATATATTTCAAAGAGAAGCTTTTAGGGGAAAAAGGTGAAAATTGTGTTTTTCCTTCCATATAAAACAATTTCCATAACATGTATAGATTGTTTAAGGCCTATCTAAATCAAAACCATTTTGATTTTAAAAGTTCATGAACAGAAATTTAAAACAACACATACGCTATTTTTTTAATATCTTTTAACGCATGTGACGTTAATAAAAGAGAAATGAGGTATGATCTGTTTCAGTTTTGGTCGATTATTTCTATACTTTTCAACAGTTTAATCATGCAAAGCAAGCTAATTTAACAATATGTTTGCACTTAGCTTAACTTATTTCATGCATTTTAATTAAAATGATCAAGAATTTGTTCTTTGTCCATATACGTATCAATCAAAATAACTTTTGTAAAGATATGTTGTATTTAAGAAAGTAATCAAAATCCAAGCAATGATATATTCGCTAGAGGTTTGAGGGGTCACATGAAACCCAGTTCCGGTGTATACCTTAAACACAATAAATATAATTTAAAAGCAGTAATACATGGTAAAAATTTCAAAAACTATCTCCATATACCCTAATTCAGTACAGGAAATTGAATGTAGTTCATGTTCGATAAACTCTGCATTTTGTTTTCTAGTTCAAAATGTGACGCAGGTTGAATAACCCCTCAAATCGAAAATTCGAAAAACCTGATTATCAGTGACTCGCTCCGCAATATTCAGTTAAGGGCGAACACTACACATTTGAAAGTTGGAGTCATGATGTCTTAAATTTTAGATAGGTCTGTTTTTTTAATGATTCAGCATGCTGGAAGGCAAACATCAGCCATGACTCTCCTAATAAACTTCTGAAGTTTATATTTTGGTGAAGAGTGGATTGTATGTGCTACACACACACACACACACACACACACATATATATATATACTATATATATACTGTAAATAAATAAATATATATATATATGTATATATATATGTATATATATATATGTATATATATATATATATATATATATATATATATATATATATATATATATATATATATATATATATATATATATATATATATATATATATTTATGTCAGGTTCAGAGCCAGATAAGAAGGACATCCATTCC